>OZ024748.1:37131046-37166046 GCA_964016885.1 Eledone cirrhosa | reverse complement strand
TTCTCTGGGGTCTATTTAAGCAGGCTCCGTGACTATAAATACATCATGCTCCCATTTTATTATAAAGTCCTACATGTGTTACCTTTGAAAATGTACCCAAGTAAATATATAATAGTGTCGAAGGGTTTAATATTTTTGCTATCATTGTATTAAGTGACTATATTTCTGTTATATGACACAGAATTTCGGAGACCTTTTGGGGCCACCGTTGTTGTTTTTTTTATTTAGTCTCACTAAAGCAGTTCTCAGACGGTGAATTGGCAGATTCGTTAGAATGTCGGATAGAATGCTTTAGGGTATTCGTTCCTTTCTAGGTCGTTAATAAAAGTACCAGCCTAGTACTGGGGTCAATCTTCTTCTATATCTCTTTCTCATTTCCTCTCTCTCACTTTCTATCTTTCCCTGGAAGAAATTTGCTGTACTCAGGCCTGGAAAGAGATGGGCTCTGCTAGGCTTAAAAATGCCCAAGAAACGCCGTATATCAGTACGGCGCTCCTACGATTCTATCAAGAGTTACGGAACCATACATACAAAGCACTTAGATTTGACCTAGGAACCAAGCTATTCCAGTTGTGGTTACGACGCCATTTTGAAGACTACATCAACTATTATCAAATACGTCCTTCTATTTTTAAGACTGAAGGATATATGAAAGAATTGGCTGCTATTTATAACAGATGAAGTCACCAATTAGACGTAAAATCAATGGTTCGTTTGCTCCGTGTTTCAAAACAGAGGCGGATATTTGAATTCAGAACTTTAATAATACCCATACCAAGATTTACTTAAACCATATTACACATAAATATATTGTTTCTGTGCATATATATATATATATATATATATATATATATATATATATATATATATATATAATGGTAAACGGAAAAGAAAATGCTGACAAATTGTTCACAGTGAAAAATAGTTTAATTAGGAATAAGTGAGAATTAGTAATGGTTAGTATTCAGTTTTGGTTTTAAGTTTTACCGGTTGCGCATTTCTAATGCTTTTCAAAAATAATTTTGAGATAGAGCGTTCGTGATGTTTGCTCTGATCTGATTAGTTTTGGAAATTCTACCTGTTTTTATGTGAAGAAAGTGGCTCCAGCGGTATTAAAATAAGTTTCGCGCCAATTCGTGTTGCAAAAATTCTTGTGGTCAAAACAATTTTGATTGGTCGGTAGAGGTCATGTGAATGTCAAAAATTGATTTTGCGCCAAATGTAGGTTTGTGTCGGCTGATTGAGAAGTCAGTGAAAAATAAGTCTTTCACAACAAATATGTGTGTGTGTGTGTGTGTGTAGTAGTAGTAAAGAGGTTCGTTTTTATGATAATGGTCAGCAGGGATGTGTGTGCGAACCGCAGCCTGTTGACAGTTCAAATGCCTATTAAGACAAGTGTGTGTGTGTGTGTGTGTGTGTGTGTGTGTGTGTGTGTGTGTGTGTGTGTGTGTGTGTGTGTGTGTGTAGCAGAGTAATTCGTGGTAGAGGGATGGTCAGTAGGAATATATATATATATATATATATATATAAAAGTTTACATATATATATACATACACGTAGACATGCTTTATGATATATATATATATATATATATATATATATATATATATAATAAAATGAGTCCCTCATCAGTGATTTGCCGAAGATCATAGATATTTCATTGCATTAAAAATCATATACCTCACGTCGGTGCAATAATAACCAAAATAAGTTATTAGGACAATTAAAACGCGTAAAGCGAGTGAGACAGGAGAACAGAGAGAGAGAAGAAAACACAGAATCGCAGTGGCAAATATATGTAATAAAATATAGAGAAAAATACTGCAGGTAGCACATGGATAAGTATTTTTCTCTATATTTTATTATATATATTTACCACTGCGATTCTGTGTTTTTTTCTCTCTCTCTTACTGTTCCCCATTCTCTCTGTTTCTCCCCCTCTGTCATGTCAGTTAACTCTTCCTCACACTTTCACTCACTCACTGTTTCTCTCTCTTCTCTTCATTTCATCCTGTACACCACGAAGGCTATTTTTCTTTCTCCGCTCATAGCCTTCGCTCGTGTCGGGTCTGTTCTAAAAGCGCTCATATATTCACCTAGCTTATGCTAAACAGAATAATTTTTGAAGCTTGTTTCTTTCCCCTGGTTAGCCATACTCTGTTGTTCTCCTGTCTCACTCGCTTTACGTGTTTTAATTGTCCTAATAACTTATTTTGGTTATTATTGCACCGACGTGAGGTATATGATTTTTAATGCAATGAAATATCTATGATCTTCGGCAAATCACTGATGAGGGACTCATTTTATTACATGTTATCCATGTGCTACCTGCAGTATTTTTCTCTATATTTTATTATATATATATATATATATATATATATTTAAAAGAATAGAGGTGTAACACCATATATATACGATATATATATGTATATACAATATATATATATATATATATATATATATATATATATATATATATATATATATATATATATATATACAATAATTGTTTCTACTTTTGGCACAAGGCCAGCAATTACCCAGTGCATTACTGGTACTTTATTTTATCGACCCCGTAAGGATGAAAGGCAAAGTTAACCTCGGCGGGATTTGAACTCAGAATGGCAAGGGCCGTAACTCTATGCGTCAAAACATGGCGTCCGACTCTCTACCGCCCTTATATATATACAATAATGAGAGGTACACAGATATATGTGTATACATACATATGGTGGCTGCCAACTCGTTTTCGAGTACGGCCACTACTTTATATCCATGTAGGAGAACCCCTACCGATGCGCTGAATGAGTGTGACTTTTTAGTCCAGCCAGCGACTTGAAAACTCTGGTACAAACACTACACTTGTGACAATTATTGACACCTAGTGCTGGGCCCATGGTACCATGTGACGACAAGTGCAGAGAGATCTCCAGATATAAAGCAATGCCTGTGCTGTGAAGCTTTTATAGTGAGCAAAGGCACTGCACAAAGCCAGTCCCACTCTCTTAACCAAGATGATATTTACCAAAAAGAAGAACAAGTCAACATCATTGGATACCATCAGGGTTGCAGGTGTTATATCAGAGTTTTCCTTCTCCTAGAATTCTGCCTTGACAAGGGCTAAGGGGTCATCTCTCCCGGTAATTTTGGATGGCCATTGACTCTTAAGAGCTCCTTTGCCCTTTGACAGGTTTTGTTTTTAGTCCTGCAGGATGTCCAAAGTCACCCTCCTCACCAAGAAACCTTGGTCGGGTTGCAAGTTTAGTCGCCAACGACCCGACCATGAGACAGGTTGTACTGGGATACATACAAATACATGTATATATACACATACATTTTTTACAAGTATGTGAGATTGTGTGTTGCCAACCTTAACCAGTGTTGCTCTATGATTATGAGAGACAAAATAATCGGAATAATTAAATTGACTCTATATCAGAGCTATGTAATATATTATAAAGAAAGAAGAAATATTAGACATAAATAAATACCCATTTTTTCTTCAAATACCCGACTGTACAGTTTCGTGGCTACTAAGCAAAAATCCTATATAATAGAGATGCAACATTTTTGTGAGGTTTGCCAACTTTTCAAGAGAATACCTCATGGAAAAATTTCAAAACAGGAGTTCATCGCGCGAAAGAATTTCGAAAAGGCGGAGAGAGACCCTATCACCTGATACAGTGGTCAAGAAATGGGGCTAAATCCCTTGTAGCAATGAACAATATCACAGAAGGCGGAGGGGATATTAATATGAGGCAGAGGCTACAGAAGGAGGGTAAGGAAGACTAGAAGTGTAAATAGTGTTAGCTTGAAATCAGTCACTATACTTCAGTGGTTACTCTACCGCGAGGGAGTTATAGACAATAATTGTTTCTACTTTAGGCACAAGGCCAGCAATTACCCAGTGCATTACTGGTACTTTATTTTATCGACCCCGTAAGGATGAAAGGCAAAGTCAACCTCGGCGGGATTTGAACTCAGATCGTAAAGGGACGTACAGATATATGTGTATACATACATATACATGCATATATACACATACATTTTTCACAAGTATGTGAGATTGTGTGTTGTCAACCTTAACCAGTGTTACTCTATGATTAAGAGAGACAAGATAATCGGAATAATTAAATTGACTCTATATCAGAGCTATGTAATATATTATAAAGAAAGAAGAAATATTACACATAAATAAATACCCATTTTTTCTTCAAATACCCGACTGTACAGTTTCGTGACTACTATGCAAAAATCCTATATCATAGAGATGTAACATTTTTGTGAGGTTTGCCGACTTTTCAAGGGAACACCTCATGGAACAATTTCAAAACATATATATATATATATATACACACACACAATGTGTATGATGATCATTGTTCTCAATAAAAAAGATCAATGGACCTTACTTCAGAGCATCAATTATACAAATTTAAAAGATATATGTAGAGAGAAAGAACCATAGTATTTTGTCTAAATATATATATAGAGCAAATCATATACAAGAAAATATACACACTTTTATATATATATGTGTGTGTGTGTGCGTGCGTGTGTATGTGTGTGTGCATGTGTGTGTGTGTGTGTGTGTGTGTGTGTGTGTGTGTGTGTGTGTGTGTGTGTGTGTGTGTGTGTGTGTGTTTATCCCGGGTTCATTCGGGGGTAACCACAGTAAGTAAGGTACTCAATACATAGCAGAGTATAAATATTTAATATAGAAATCGCTTCAACGGGACTAGAACTGTTTCATTCGGCAGAATGATGATTTCCTGATGATTTCTCCCGAATGAAACAGTTCTAGTCCTGTAGAAGCCATTTCTATATTAAATATGCATATATATATATATATATATATATATATATATATATATATATATATATATATATATATATATATATTAATAAAATAATGAATAAACAAAGAAACAGTTCCTTATATTAAAAAAAATTCATCATTTTACGATCGTTTCTAGGATATATATGTGTTAGAGTTGGTATGCATATTCTATAGATCTATGTACAATATTTATACAAACTATCAGAGGGAATATACATACCTACACATATATATGCTGTCTTCAGAAATAATGATATTTGTTTATTGAAAAAAACAAAGATTCAATACAATAGGTCTGTTTGGGAACAGGTTTTGAATTGACCAATCAGGAGATAGTGAGGGTCAAGATAGTAATATAGTAGTAGAAGAACCTTAAATTATGGGTAGAGGAAGGTAGATTTCAGTTTTGGATGGAAAAGAATATTATGAATGAAGGATTATTTTAGGGAAGAAATAGGTCTTATGCTGACCTCAGAAATAATTTTATTTGTTCATTGAATAAAACCAACAAAGATCTAATATATTCTGTCTGTTTGGTAAGAGGTTTAGAATTAACCAATAGAAAGTTAATAATTGGCCAAATGGTAAAATAGTAGTAATTGAAGCTTATTTTAGGGGTGAAAATAGGTCAGGTGGTCAGTAAAAGGTATACAAGCAGTTGCTGTTATAAAATAGTAATGCCAATACAAATATCTAAGGTGACCAAAGTTTTAAGATAAGAATGTTAGTGAAAAAAATACATCTATGAAAAGAATATAAAATTAATTTAATTGATGGGTATATTTATATTGATAAAATTATACTAATACATATAGATATGATAAATAAGAGTTAGATGCAGTTGAAAAGTGGTGTTAAAGATGAGGGGAAATTAAAAGAATATAAAAATAATATATATATATATACTAATATATATATATATATATACATATATATACACATACACGCATATATATATATATATATACACTTATATATATATATATATATACATATATATACACATACACACACACACACATACACACACACATATATATATATATATATATATACATATATATATATATATACACACATACATGCATATATACATACATACACATATATATACACACACATACACACTTATATATACATATAATTATTGGGGGGGGGGGAATTAAATTTATTAGTGAGAAATAGTAAATATATATAGTTTTCAAGGAACATAGAGTCATAACCTGAAGTTAAAGCATTATATATGTTTACTTAATGGTATCAGTTTTAGGAAATGATATTTGTAAGAAGGAAAGCAAAATTATGTAGTTCATCAGTAGTAGAATATTAATTATAGGTTAACTAAATTAAAAATAGTTTATATATTAATTTCTAAAGTGTATATTAATTAGGTTTATAATATTTAAACCAGAATTATGTAGTTCATCAGTAGTAGAATATTAATTATAGGTTAACTAAATTAAAAATAATTTATATATTAATTTCTAAAGTGTATATTAATTAGGTTTATAATATTTAAAGGTTTTTCTCAGTTTATGATTACACGATATTATTAATTCCTGTCGCTTATTTAATAGGATATCCTTAGATTTCATTATTTCGAAAAGTTGTTGGGAACATAATCTACATTCATTTCTACTATTTTGATAAGAGGTGGCCCTTTTGAGCACACTCCAGGTCAGGTCATATTCTATATTCCTCTTTCTATAACTATTAATTATTTCTGCTAGGGATGTTGTATTAGCTAGTGCGGCATTTTTAAAACTATGTTTGTGGGTATTAAATCTTACCTTAAAATTGTTAGAGGCAGCTCCTATATATGAATAAATTGAGTCCTTAGTGTTAACTTTACATTTATATACTATGTTATTAACAAGGCAATTTCCTTTTAATGGACAGTTTGCCTTGTTTCTACAGTTACAACTTTTCGTGAATCCTGTATCTGAGGAGATATTATGGTTAGTACTGGTGGTATACTCATGGTTTTTTTACATTTATATGCATTATAGGCACTTATATTTTGTTTTATGTTTTTGGTTGTTGAGTAGGAGAATTTAACCGTTGATCTATTTAAGATTTGATGGTATTTGTGGTTTGGCGGGAAGTTTTTCTCTAGGATATTAAAGAATTTTTTAGGTATATTATCCTTAATTTGTAAATTAAATGGAGCATTATACCAAGTAACTCGTCTATTACGGTTTCGATGTTGTTTATTGTTTTTATAGGATGCATCCTGATGTTTATTAAGAGAATTATTGTTAATGACCTCTCTACACACATTTTTAGTTAGATTTATTGATTTAGGTGCTTTAGCTTGTTTATTAGGAGTTTTATTATTAACATTTATTAGAGTTGTAGGATGAGTAGTTTTTTGAGAGTTACTATACTGTATATTAGAAGAGTTAGAGAAATTTGGTTTTATGTTGGTGTTTTGGGGTATAGTGTGAGTGGCATTTAGGTGTGTATGTTTCATTTGGTGTTTGTTGGTAATATTAGGTTGTATGTTTGTAGTGTTATTGGTAGAAGGTATATATACTAATCTATTTTTGTGGCCACTTCTAGCTAGAGCTTCGTTATAAAAGGTCGCATTTTTATCAAATACGTCTTGGTTAGACAAAAGGTTAGAAATTCTAAGTGATATATTATATGCAAGGTTTTTAAGGATAGATTTATATATATATATATGAAAAATATGGGGAGAAGAATACTGCATGGTTGCACATGGATTACATATTATAAAATGAGTCCCTCATCAGTGATTTGCCAACGATCATTGGTATTTCATCGCAGCATTAAATATATATATATATATATATATATATATATATATATATATATATATACAATATATTAATAAATGGAAACTATATTTATAAAACCATCATTATTTTATTATATATATTTCAAGGGCAACCAAGGTAATCTTGGTGTGCTTTCATCAGATAAAATACAAAATTTGTTTTATAAATAGTGACATAACCGTGGAAAACAATCTTGACGGTTGAAAGTTCGCAGAATAGTTATATATATATTATATACTATCCTATATTATATACTATATATATTATATACTATCCTGCGAATTTTCAACCGTCAAGGTTGTTTACCACGGTTATGTCACTATTTATAAAACAAATTTTGTATTTTATCTGATGAAAGCGCACCAAGATTGCCTTGGTTGCCCTTGAAATATATATAATAAAATAATTATGGTTTTATAAATATAGTTTCCATTTATAAATATATTTAATATTTACTCCAGTACACTGTTGAGTGCTCTATATCAGTTATAAACTTTTAAGTTTGTTGGAATCCCAACAAATTAAATATAACTTCTGCATATATATATATATATATATATATATATATATATATATATATATATATATATATATATATATATATATATATATATATATAGAGAGAGAGAGAGAGAGAGAGAGAGAGAGAGAGAGCAAGAATTTCTTGTTTGTCACCTATATTATTCCCTCATACCTAAGGCATTCATGCGTTTCACAGGAATTTTGTCACGAAACTTAAAGGTAAGAAAAAAAAGTTGGGTTTCTAATCACGCGATTCTATAAGACTTCATATTTCTGACACTTTTAATGGTTTGGAATATGTATTGAACAGGTATTGAACACTGTTGTTAAACGAAATGCAAACATATATACATATATACACACAGAAACACATATATTCACATACACATTTACACACACGTATACACACACGTATGGACTAACAGACGCACACTCACACACACACATATATATATATATATATATATATATATATATATTTATTAAAATAACTTTAATATAATTGAGACACACACATATATATATATGTATATATATATATGTATATATATATATGTATATATATATATATATATATATATTATAGTAATAATAATAAATTTCAAGACTAAAATCCAAAGAGGGCTCGATAAGGATAACTATATATCAAATATATAAGAACCGTAGAGCAAATATTTATTAAAATAACAGATTAAAGTTTAAGCAAAGAATCGGTGCTTTCACCCTTAACGAGATCTTCTGAAACTCAGAAGATCCCGTTAAGGGTGAAAGCACCGATTCTTTGCTTAAACTTTAATCTGTTATTTTAATATATATATATATATATATATATATATATATATATATATATATATATATATATATATATATATATATATATATATATATATATATATATAGGAACGAGTAGGACCCCAACGGCTGAGCTCAAGCCGTTTCGACGGGTAATTCTAAGTCCAGAATTAGCCGTCGAAACGGCTTGAGCTCAGCCGTCGGGGTCCTACTCGTTCCTATTACCCACTCTCTACTACCCTAAGTATTGAGTACTTTAGTGCGTTATGGTCCACCTGGTTCCTTACCACATTTCCTTCGTTATATATATATATATATATATATATATATATTATATATATATATATATATATATATATATATATATATATATATATATATATATATATATATATATATATATATATATATATATATATATATATATATATATATATATATATATATATATATATACACACACATAGAGTGGCGGACCGGGTCTAGAAATATTGGTTGCCAGGAGACGAAAGGGGTCCACCTACATATAGAATGCTATCATTTAATTTTTATAATGAATAAATAATATTTTCGAAAAATACATAAGTGGAAACAAGACAGTACAATCAAATTTTTGCGGAAAAATATCTTACCTTCTCCAATAAATAATATTATGTATTTTGCGAAATCCAGAGACTTTCAGTAATGACCAGAAGTCGACCTTAAATATTACTAATAGCTCTAGGAAAGCCATGAATGACACCACATCTCCTTAACTTAGATTTTGAAAGTAGGTTTATAATTATCAATTTTCATTATACTTTTGTAGCTGTTTCGGTGGCTTAGTTGCAGGAATGATAGACGGTGGTGATCCTGGTCGGGACTAGGGTTCCCGGTAAAACTTTTCAGTTTTTTTCCTATTGGTTGTAAAATAAAAACTGAAAAAGGTTACATGTACTTCTTGACCAGAATTGAACCCAAACCAGGAATTCCACCGTCTCTAGTACCTACCGCTAGGCCACAGAGACAACTACGAAAATCTTAGGAAAATTCATACTTATAAACCTACTTTCAACATTTTCAAAACAAAGTGTTGTGGGGTCGTTCATGTCTTTCTTAATGTTATTGCTCCTACCTAAAGTCGACTTTCAATAATGACCTTTGATGTTTCACACACTCAATATATATATATATATATATATATATATATATATATATATATATAATGCGAAGAAATACCAACGATAATCAGCAGGCTACTGATGAAGGACATTCTTGTTTCTCGGTTTATTTTTATTTATATATATATATATATATATATATATATATATATATATATATATATATATATATACCACTTTCACCACTAAATGATTTGGCAGATGTCTTTAACCCGTTGATACCAAATATTATTTGGTCAGTAGTTCATGTGTAAGTATATATATATATTTTCTCTCTCTCTCTTACTGTTCCCCCATTCTCTCTGTTTCTCCCCCTCTGTCATGTCCGTTAACTCTTCCTCACACTTTCACTCACTCACTATTTTTCTCTCTCTTCTCTTCATTTCATCCTGCACATCACGAACGCTATTTTTCTCTCTCTGCTCATAGCCTTCGCTCGTGTAGGATCTATTCTCTAAGCGCTCATATATTCACCTAGCTTATGCTAAACAGAATAATTTTTGAAGCTTGTTTCTTTCCCCTACGGTTAGCTATACTCTTTGTTGTTCTCCTGTCTCACTCGCTTTACGCGTTTTAATTGTCCTAATAACTTATTTTGTTTATTATTGCACCGACGTGAGATATATGATTTTTAATGCAATGAAATATCTATGATCTTCGGCAAATCACTGATGAGGGACTTATTTTATTACATGTTATCCATGTGCTACCTGCAGTATTTTTCTCTATATTTTAATACATATATTTACCACTGCGATTCTGTGTTTTTTTCTCTCTCTCTTACTGTTCCCCCATTCTCTCTGTTTCTCCCCCTCTGTTATGTCCGTTAACTCTTCCTCACACTTTCACTCACTCACTGTTTTTCTCTCTCTTCTCTTCATTTCATCCTGCACATCACGAACGCTATTTTTCTCTCTCCGCTCATAGCCTTCGCTCGTGTAGGATCTATTCTCTAAGCGCTCATATATTCACCTAGCTTATGCTAAACAGAATAATTTTTGAAGCTTGTTTCTTTCCACTACGGTTAGCTATACTCTTTGTTGTTCTCCTGTCTCACTCGCTTTACGCGTTTTAATTGTCCTAATAACTTATTTTGGTTATTATTGCACCGACGTGAGGTATATGATTTTTAATGCAATGAAATATCTATGATCTTCGGCAAATCACTGATGAGGGACTCATTTTATTACATGTTATCCATGTGCTACCTGCAGTATTTTTCTCTCTCTCTCTATATATATATATATATATATCAATGATATTAAATAAATGGAAACTATATTTATAAAACCATATTTAAGCACACAAGCTACTCTGTATATATCTGTCAGTATCTGTGTGTGTGTGTGCGAGTGGGAGTGTGAGCTGACAAACAGCAGTAATTTCGCCGACGGGACAATGGGTGAGTGACAGCTGACGCCCTGACGGTCAGCGGGCTGCTACAAGTGGTCAGAATAATGATGACGTCAGTAACCAGTGACCAACCCAAGGACGCGCAAAGCGGATGAAGGTGGACGATATGGTCTTGTAGAGCCAGAAAACCCCAGAAAGAGGATATGATCCGAAATCAATAGACGCGTCCGAGGAACCTGAGAGTCTAGAGTCAGGTAGATCCACACATGGATCTCACCTCGAGCTGTTCTCCGGGGAAACAATTGTAACACACAATAAATTGAGTTCCGATGCATCACTGATTTTTCGTTTTCCATTCTATCTCTCTATATATATCTATTAGACACGTAGTGACTAACAACAGAATGTTTTAAGTCTGCATGTCTGACATATATGCGTAGCTTGTGAATAAAAAAATTCAAGGGGTTTCATTGGCCGTGGTGATCCTTGCCAAACATGTTTTGTAATGTATCGTCTTATTGGCTAATTTCATCGTCTTATTGGCGTTTATTTATCGTTTCGCTTTCGAATCTTCCTCCTGTATTTCATCTTTTATCATCAAAATATTTTTCTCGTTTTGGTAAGTTATATTGTTAATTTATATATTATTTTTAAATTGATATTAACTATTTTTTTTTCAGTTCGTTATAACATGCTTATAATATTGGTTGTATCATATTTACTTGTATATTTGTTCATATTATTGTTAATTTTATGTTAGATTATTTTATTATTATTATATTAGATTATTTTTTTATTCTGAAAATATTTTTATACATCTTACAATAATATTGATAAGATCATTTATAAAATAACAATTATATAATCTAATTACACTACAACGATAATTTATTATTAATATATATCTTGTTTAACTAGAGTTATTACAAGCGTTGCCTTAAAAGAATATTAAACTAGACCTGAAAAATGCGCAAGCTCAAAAGAACCACAGAATGTTATAATAACCCTTCAAAAGTGTGGGACTAGAGTTGTTGCTCAAAAATATTGTAATCATTATCTATCGTACACTCTGTGGCATCCTTTTATAAAAAAGAGACTCATAACGAACTCAAGACGACACGATAATTATTTAAGTGAATTTATAATATAGAATTCGGTTTAAGTGCATTTCGTATTAATTACTAAACATCTAATATGAGATATTGAACATTAGCTTAAATAATTGTCGTCTTGAGTTCGTTATGAGTCTCTTTTATATAAAAGGATGCCACAGAGTGTACGATAGATAATGATTGCAATATTTTTGAGCAACAACTCTTGTCCCACACTTTTGAAGGTTTATTATAACATTCTGTGGCTCTTTTGAGCTTGCGCATTTTTCAGGTCTAGTATATATATATATGCTTGTGTGTCTGTGTCTATATATATATGTTTGCATGCATGAATGAATACACTAAGCTTTAGATTTAGTAGAATGTACAACCACTGATTCCAGCTATTTACACTATCGTATATTTTGGTTTCTAGCAATTCCCTGGGGGATTGGTTCACCAAATGTTTTTCTTAATTGTTTTATTGATTTTTAAAAATATTTTATTCTTTCTCTTAGATTTCAGGTATTTTTTTAAAGAAAAGCATTGGCCCCTAAAATTCCACACTGACCCTGCAATGCTACTGTGGGCCCCCTGGCCACTTGCCATTGGGCAAGCTGGCAACCTGGCCAGTCCGCCACTGTATATATATATATATATATATATATATATATATCCGTGATCCGTAGTAAACGGCTGACGAAGGGAAACTGTCCATTTCTTGTTTGAGTCGCCTTACCTTCTAACTTCTAACACTCGTTATAAGTAACCACACAACCTCGCTTCCCTCAATCCATATTTAGTATACATATATATATATATATATATATATGGACAGACACACGCCCACACACACATATATATATATACAGGCACCAAAATATACAGATATATATATATATAGCAAGTCTACAAGATGCCACACAGTTGGGTTTAATCTTGGGATTCCATTATTTCCAAGATATCTTCTGCATCAGACAGCGTCCATTACAACCAATAATTGGTGAACTACATATAGCTAGAACATCAACCAGATATTCATGACACTCAGGCTGGTGTGTGCATATATATATATATATATATATATATATATATATATATATATATATATATATATATATATATATATATATATATATATATATATATATATATATATATATACACACACATACAATATATATACACACACACACACACACATATATATATATATTAATATATATATATGTGTGTGTGTGTGTATATATATATTTGTGTGTGTCTGTAAATATATATATATATATATATATATATATATATATATATATATATATGTGTGTGTGTGTGTGTGTGTGTGTGTGTATTTGTGTTATATAGCTAATGTCAACAAAAGGAGATCTACAGCATATTTAAACATAGGACACGACATTTATATACACATAACATATACCGAATTGTAATCACTTAGAGAGAGACTCACACACACAGATATATATATATATATATATATATATATGTATATATATATATATATATATATATATAAGAATAAACGTGCTGCGGGGTTGCTAATGGGTTACATATGAATAAAGTTAGTCCTTCATCAGTGATCTTCCAACCATCATTGGTATTTCATCGCTTTAAAGACCATATACCTCCGGTTGGTGCGAGCAACCGCTAAAAAAATTCTTTGGGACACGTAAATAAAGGGGACACGAGTGTAAACAAACAAAAATGGTGAAGCAACGAAAAGTGAGGAAGAAGGAGTCAAGTCCAAAATTTCTATGAATTTAAATTCGGTGAAATCGTGAACGAGAGAGAATAAAGACCATCAAACCTGGTTGAAATGTGAGCAAGGAAGGAATTTCGCACAGGGCTAACGGGAGGAAGAAGGGGTCTAGTCTGTGAATTCGGTAAACATAAGTTCTGTGAAATCGTAGACGAGAGAGAGAAAAAATGCCGACCGGCCTGGCCAAGCGTGCGAAAGAAAAGAATTACGCACAGGTCAAACGGGAAGAAGGAGGAGGAGGAGAGGTAGTAACAGAGAATGAGTGAGTGAAGGGTGAGGAAGAGGCTAACAGAGAGAGTGACTGCTAGAGAGGGTAAAGATACAGAGAAAGAGGAAGCAGTAAGAACAAAATAGACGGGTAACAGCAGGGGAAAAAATATGTGTAAATATGAGAATAAACGTGCTGCGGGGTTGCTAATGGGTTACATATGAATAAAGTTAGTCCTTCATCAGTGATCTTCCACCCATCATTGGTATTTCATCGCTTTAAAGACCATATACCTCCGTTTGGTGCGAGCAACGGCTAAAAAAAGTCTTTGTGACACGTAAATAAAGGGGACACGAGTGTAAACAAACAAAAATGGTGAAGCAACGAAAGGTGAGGAAGAAGGAGTCAAGTCCCAAATTTCTATGAATTTAAATTCGGTGAAATCGTGAACGAGAGAGAATAAAGACCATCAAACCTGGTTGAAATGTGAGCAAGGAAGGAATTTCGCACAGGTCTAACGGGAGGAAGAAGGGGTCTAGTTATATATATATATATATACACCATATTTTTGTACATATACTGTATATGTATATAGCCATATAACCACTCCCTCTGCTACCTGATTCTCTCTCTCTCTCTCTCTCTCTCTCTCTCTCTCTCTCTCTATCTCTCTCTCTCGGACATAATGATAGACAGACAGATGTACAAACAGAAAGAGACACAGTATGAGAGTGTATGAGAGAGAGAGAGAGAGAGAGAGAGAGAGAGAGAGAGAGAGAGAGAGAGAGAGAGAGAGAAAGAAATTGATAAATAGATCGTCAGATAGATATATACGTTTATAGACAGACAGATAGATAGATATATAGAGAGATAGATAGATAGTTAGAGAGATAGATAGATAACTTTCTTTTTATTTGCCACCCGGGCGTCAAAGAGTGGGACAAGTACAATGGGGGGAGTTTACATAAAGAGGCGTCCCCAATAAGGAGGAGGCAATAACAAAATATAAAAATATAAGATATAAAATATAACAAAAATAAATTGAATAACAAAATCCTCAATAGGGAGGAGGCGCCTTGAGGGGTCACACACCCCCCCGAAAAAGTGTGCAACCCTTCTCCTCAGGATCACAGAGAGAGGGTGCTCCCTTGATCTTTTATCTTTCTCACCAACAGTCTGATGTAGAGTGAAGGCCCATTCACACGGGCCATTCTCGCCTCTTTCACCCATCTTTCATAAAAACGGCTGGGGTGCAGCACCCCTCTCTTCATCCTGATCCTTCTTCCGAAATTATATCGGGAGAAACGGATCAGTTGTTGGCCAGAGAGAAAGGTGTCTGACCTCAGTCCTTTCAGACGCGTCCACCATACAACCTCTTTCACCATGGCTATTAAGCACAGAAACACCACCTCTCCTTCGTTTTTGAAGAGGGGAGGCGGCTTGATCGTTACAATAGACTCGGTGGTCAACCGGATCGGTCCCACCCGTGACAGCAGTCGTTCGTCATAGCCCCTCAGATCGGCAATGCCTGAGCAGTGTACCAAAGCGTGTGCAACGGTTTCCTCGTCGCACACGCATCTGGGACAGATCTTTTTCGAGGGGTCCCTACCCGGTCGTCCGTGTCTGTAGAGCCTTTCTCGAACGGGCAGAGCCCCTCGGTAGCACTACCAGGCCAGAGACCTCTGGAAGTTATCGATAGGTCCCGGTCTGAATGTCCTACCGAACAGGTTGGCAGGTTCGTTTTCCTCCATGTCTAGGGCTTCTCCGAGGGTGTCGTCGGACATTCTAACCACCAGCCCTCTATAGAATGACGAGGTAGATTCTCCACTGACAGCTGGGTCCGCCTGCCAGAGAGCCGTGAGCGCCTGGGCACACTCGGTGTGCCAGGAGCCCAGTTTTCTCGGTCTTTGTTTGACCCAGGATTGCAGCTCGGTGAGCGAGACGAGTCTGGGAAAGGCTCGCCTCAAAAACGGGGCCCACACCGGTTGACCGGTGAGGAATATCTGGAGGTACTGTAGGCTTAATGCGTGTTTACGCATCATCAGCCACGGCATCCCCAGCCCTCCTTTCGAAGGGTGTTGACAGCAGATGGATCTCCTCACCATAGGAACCCGCTTCTTCCAAAGGAATTGGAAGAGTGCGCGCTCCATTTTGGCGAGCGTTTCCTTTGGGCAAGGCACGACGGTCAGGCGGTAGTAGATGGCGGACGCTATGTAAGTGTTCGCCACCTACGCCCGACCTTTCAAGGACAGTTTGCAATCGGCCCAATTCTGGGTCAGTGCAAACACCCTGTTCGTTACCCCACCCCAGTTCTCCACCTGGAGGTCTGGTCCGAACCAGACCCCGAGCAACTTCACCGGGCCCTCCATCCAGCGCCCGACGACGCCATCGGAGGGCATCGATCTGCCCCTCCACGTGCCGAGTTGCAGACTGATCGACTTGTCCCGTTTCAGCTTAGGCCCTGTAAACCTTTCGTACTCCTCCAGTAAGGTGCCGATCGCCCCGATTTCGGAGGCCGTCGACACCATTACTGTTACGTCATCGGCGTAGGCCGACACCGCTTTCCACAATCCCGGTTCTAACGGGATGCCCTGCAATAACTCCAACTTCCGCAGCAGTGGCTCTAGAGTCATTACATACAGAAGGGAGGAGAGAGGGCACCCTTGTCGGATGGGCCGCGTGATTTCGAACGGCTCCGAGAGGTAGCCGTTCACCTTGACCCTAGAGCAGATGCGGCTGCTGTGCATGGCAGTGATCCAGCCCCTGAAAACGGGTCCGAAGCCTGCCGCCGCTAGCACCGCATCCAGGTAACCATGGTCGACCCTATCGAACGCCTTAGATTGAGCCAAGTTGATCAGGGCCCAACCAAAGCCGGTTCGTTCCCAACCCCCTCTATGATGTATCGCATGACGTGGGGGTTGTCGAGGATAGACCTGGACGACATAGCACATGTCTGCGCATCTCCCATCAGGTTGCCCATGACAAGCGCCAACCTCTTTGCTAGCACCTTGGCCAAAATCTGTAACTCTGTATTTAGCAGAGTTATGGGTCTGAAATTATTGATATCGTCCCCCTTGTTCTCGCCCTCCTCACTAGCGTGACTACACCCTTGGTCACAGCACAGGGAATTCTCCCGTTCTGCTGCCAGTTTCAGTAGACCGCTTCGAGGAGATCGAGGAACAAGTCCGGCATAGCTAGATATAGTTCGTATGGAAGACCATCGAAACCCGGGGATTTACGTTTGCCACATTAGCTCAGCACGTCCTCTATCTCAGCGGCTGAAATCGGCTCCTCGCAGGACTTCGACTCCCTGTCCGAGAGACGCGGCAGGCCGTCGAGGTATGGACCGAAGTCCACTTCCCCAACCGGTTCCCCGCCCCTTCCGAACAATCTGGCAAAGTACTTTTGAAAAGCCTCGCACATCTGCTTAGGTTCAAGGATCACCCGTCCATCCTGGTCTCGCAAAGACCGGATAGTGGATCTACTCCCTCTTTTGGCTTCTGTCACGCGGCCCAGCTAACAGCTTTGGTCCCCTCGTTTCCCAGAGCACGTATTTTGCTTCGCGTCGAAGAACTGGCCCAGAGCCGTTCTCGACGCTAGCACTTTGGCCACATCGCCGCTTCTAATTGCCTCTTCTACACTATCTACCAACTCCCTTTCCTTCCTATTTCTATTTGAAGCTAACTCCTTACAAAATTCTATAGAGACTACTCTAATCTCTCTTTTGAGAGATCCCCACCACCTGCTGTTGACGATGGCGCCCGTCAACCGCTCCTCAACTAAAGTACTAATCCGGTCCCTGTAAGCCTTACTTGCCGGTAAGGGCAAGTTGAGCTTCCAGTAACCGGGTCCCTGTCTATGCGTTCTGTCAAGGTTGACTATGCAGGTCACTAACTTGTGGTCTGAATAGCCAACCATGAGCATTTTTGGACAACTTAAAAAGTCCTTATCCTTATTTCTAACTAAAAACCTATCTAGGTACGACGTAGATGATCCGCTGCGGTTTGCCCAAGTCCAGGTTGGCGCAGTCGGAAAATCTAGTCGATATCTATCGCCCAGGTCAAATCGACCGATTAACGCTTTGAGGCTGTTACACCCCTCTCTATCGGGACAGGCCCCTACGTAGTCCCAACGTGCATCTAGGATACCATTCCAGTCCCCCACTAATAGCAAGGAGCGTCTAGGGACGTCCCTAGAAATGTCTCCAGACGATGGAAGAAGTCCGGCCGCGTTGACCCGAAAGGGCCGTAGATGGCTACCAGCCTAAACGCTCCGCCTTCACCACTGCCAAGGTCCACAACCACTAGTCGACTCTCCGGGTCCAAAAGTACCGTCTGTGTTGCGAGACCCAGATGTTTTTGCAGCAGAACGACAACTCACCCCCGCCTCCGGGCTGACAGAGAGATGCGTGCATCTCAAAGTCATCAAAGGTGGGGGCCAGCTGTCGCACGTTGCTGATCCGGGCCTCGCAAATAAACATCACATCTATACGTTGTGACCTGAGGTCATTTAGAAGCATTGCTTGCTTCCAAGTTGAGCCTCAGGCCACGCGCATTTAGACAGCCTACTCTTAGAATAGCCATGTTGGTGGTGAAGAGAAAAGGCACTTACCTCTCTGCGTCCCGGGTATCGGGCTGCACAATTTCCATGAGGGTGGGGGATGGGTTGTTGGGCGGGGTGGTGGTTTGTGAAAGTGTAGGGGCATCAGTGTGTTGTGTGGTTGGTGTGTTTGGAATTGTGTGGGTGTTTGGGGAGGGGGTGGGGAAATTTTTTAGGAGGACGCGATTAATGGGCCGACGCAGGGGGGGGGGGGGGGGACACACGTCCTCTTTAAAGTTGTTTTTTAGTGTTTTATATGTGTCCTCTGGGGCCTTAATTATTTTGAGGTGGGGGAAATCCCCTGCCTGGGTAAAGTTAGGCCCTTGGGTTTTTACTAAATTGTTGTTGTATACAATGTTTAGCAGTTTTTTATTTCTTGTATTTATGCATGTTTTTGTTTTTGTGTGGTGTTTTTTGTTTGCTGTTGTTGTGTGCTCTTTTGTGTTGGTGTCTGTGTTATGTTTTGCGGAGGGGTTGTTTTCATTTGTGTGTCTGAGGTGTGTTTTCTTTTTTTTCTTTTGATTGTGTGGAAGTGCTCCTCTTCGTCTGACGACGAACGAGGGTCATCTTCCGCGTTGGAAAGGAGGGGTAGATTTTCGGGTTGTGTTTGCGGTGCGGGTGTTTTGGAAATTGTTTTTTTTTAGTGTGGGGAGGATGGGTTGGACAGTGTTTTGTTTTGGTTTGAGCTGTGGTTGTTGTTTTTGTAGTGGTGGTTGTGGCAATAGTGTTGGTTGTGCAGTTGTTGGTGGTGTAGGCAGGATTGGGGTTTTCTTTTTAAGTTGAGGACAGACAGCCCTCAGGTGAGTTCTGGCTCCACAGAGGTAACACGAGGGCCGCCTACCCTCAACGGTAATGTTGATAACAGTTTGATCATCCAGTATAACGCGTTCAGGGATCTGGGCGATCCTTTCGGGCCTCATTTGAACTACAAGTTCGAGGCCCGTTCCACTGAACGCGTCACCCGATGCCTTTCCCATGGATATTAGTGTGTCATCGTCTAGGTCCAGGAAACCTGTCAATACCCAGCATATGTCCACAATCGGAAGGATGGTGTGAATTTTTATTTTTTGTGTCCTTCCCATGTACGTAGGGTAGAAGGTGTATGCGGTGGATGTGATTGGTTTTATTGACAGTTTCTACTCCCATAGAGTCTATCCTTCTGAATGAATATGATGTCTTTCATGACATCTTTTAAAACCAGCTCTATCTCACTCTGTGATGGTTGAGCTGGTGTTTTGCTTTTGTTTGATACTGTCCTAAACATGACAGTGTTTAGGAGTCTCCGGCTTTTTAGTTCCGGGGGGGGGGGGGTCGAAAAAGATCCATTTTCCCCGTACACTATGTATTTTTTGGCATCTGCCAGTAGCTCCTTCGCTTTGCTTATATCTACTGGCAGATAGTCGAGGGTTTTCCTTGCAGTCTGGGCGAAGGAGACTTTTTCTTGTTCGTGTTGCTGTTATAGTTGGTGGTTTTGTTGTTATCATTGTCTTTAGTGTTGCTGTTGTTGTCGTTGATGTTGTTGTTTTCGGTTTCTTGTGTAGTTGTGGCTACATCAAGTTGTCGGTCAGCAGGTCGGTCATCTGCTGCTGTGACAGTGGCAGGAAGAAGCTGTGAGTTTAGCTTCCCTTTTCTTTCTTTGAATGTTGGTGAAGATGCTTCAGCCATTTTTATCAAAGTAGGAAATTTTTCGAAAGATAAACAAATTTTTTCAACACAATTTCGCCTAAAGTCGTAGAATAATTTGAGAGACTGACCAGATCACAATTTGACGTGGCAGTCTCTCTACAAAATGGTACAAAAATGAAGTTTACAGTTTGGAATTTCTATGGAAATTTAGGCAGAACTTACCCAACAAGTTTTACGCGTGTGTCCATCCCAGATAGATAGATAGATTTCTTTATTTGTCACAAAGGCGCACAAGAAAAGGGGACAATACAAAGACATGCTGGGGATTTTACCTACAGTCGTGTAAAAAATATAAAAACAAACAATTACAACAATCGAAATCCCCAATAGGGGGGGGGGGGCACAAATGGGTTGTTTAATACCCCGTCAATAGAACAACCCTCAACTTCAGGAGTGTGTTGTGCAAGTGCGCCTTTCTTCCTTTTGCTCTCTTCTTCAACCTACAGGCTTATAAACAGAGAAGGCCCAATCAGTTGGGCCATTTTAGCTTCATTCACCCACCTTTCAGTAAATTTACTGGGGTGCAGTGCCTCTCTCTCCACTCTGATTCACCTTCTAAAGTGATACTTAAAGAAGGGAATCAATTGTTGTCCGTAGAGAAAGGCATCTGTCCTCAGTCCTCTCAATCTCGTCCACCATATAACTTCTTTCACCATAGCCACCGTACGTTTTTGAAAGAGGCTGGCGGTTTGCTCCTTACTATGGACACGGCAGTCAACTGGATTTGTCCCATACGCGACAGCAGTTGTTCTGCATAGTTCCACAGATCGGTTACGCCCGGGCAGTATACAATTGCGTGCAGGATTGTTTCAATGGACACGTCCTCTTGGAAGGATCCCTGCCGGAGCGTCCGTGCCTGTAGATCTTGTCACGAACCGGTAGAGCTCCTCGGTAGCACTGCCAGGCCAGGGACCTCTGGAAGTTGTCCATAGGTCCCGGGCGGAAAGACCTACCAAACAGACTGGTGAGCTCATCGTCTTCGACGCGCAGAGTCTCTCCGAGCACGGCGTCGCCCTTGTAACGTACAATCCCTCTATAGAATGTCGAAGTGGAGTCTCCACTGATTGCTGCGCCCGCTTTCCAGAGGACTGTGAGCGCCTGAGCGCATTCAATGTGCCAGGCGCCCATCGTTTTCGATCTTTTCTTGACTCAGGACTGCAGCTCCGTTAGCGAGACGAGCTGTGGGAAAGCCTGTCTCACAAACGGTGCCCACACCGGTTGGGGGTCGGTGGGGAATACCTAGAGATGCCGCAGCCTCAGCGCATGTTTGCGCATCTTCAGCCATGACATTCCCAGCCCTCCGTTGGAAGGGTGCTGACAGCAGACGGATCTCCTCACGAGCGGAGCCTGCTTGTTCCACAGAAACTGGAAGAGCATGTGTTCCATCTTGGCGAGGTGTTCACGGGGACAAGGCACGACAGTCAAGCGGTAGTAGATGACGGACGCTATGAAAGTGGTCGCCACCTCCGCTCGACCTTTCAAGGACAGTTTGCACTCTGCCCATTTCTGGGTGAGTGCAAACACCTTGGCCGTGACCTCGTTCCAGTTTTTCTCCACCTGGAGGTCTGGACCGAACCAGACCCCGAGCAATTTCACCGGTCCGTCCGTCCAGCGTCCAACGACGCTGTCGTGCGTCATCGGTTTGCCTTTCCACGTACCGAGTTGCAAACCGACAGACTTGTCCGGGTTTAGTTTTGCTCCCGTCAGCGTTTCGCATTCTTTCAGTAAGTTGCCGATCACCCCGATTTCCGAGGTGCTCGACACCATTACCGTTACGTCGTCGGCATAAGCCGACGCCGCTTTGCGCAGTCCCGGTTCTAGACGGATGCCCTGCATCAGCTCCAATTTCCGCAGTAGTGGCTCTAGAGTCAATACATACAGAATGGAGGAGAGAGGGCATCCCTGTCGAATGGATCGCGTAATTGCGAATGGCTCCGATAGGTAGCCGTTCACCTTGACCTTCGAGTAGATGCTGGTGTGCATCGCCTCTATGCAGCCTCTGAACACGGGATCGAAACCGGCCGCCTTGAGAACCGCTTGCAAGTATCGATAGTCGACCCTATCAAAAGCCTTAGCCTGATCTAAATTGATCAGAGCCCCACCGAAGCCGGGTTTACTACCCACCCTCTCTATGATGTATCGCATGAGGTGGAGATTGTCGTGTATGGACCTGGTCAGGATTGCACACGTTTGTGCTTTCCCTACCAGGATCTTGGTTGACAAGCGCCAACCTCGTCGCTAGCACCTTGGCCAAAATCTTTAACTCCCGTTCTGCTGCAATTGCAGTAGACGGCTTCGAGGACGCCAGAGAACAAGTCCGGTATGCCTATGTAAAACTGATGGGGTAGACCATCTAGACCGGGTGACTTGCGTTTCCCGCAGCGGCCCAGAGCGTCCCGTATCTCAGTGTCCGTGATTGGTCTATCGCAGAACTCGGCGTCCGTGTTCGAGAGATGCGGCAGGCCGTCGAGGTATGAACTAAAGTCCATTGCCCCGTTCGGCTCACCGTCGTTCTGCTCAAATAGTTGCGGAAAGTGCTGCTGAAAGGCCGCGCACATTTGCTTGGGGTCAAGTAGCACGCGTCCGTTTTGATCTTTCAAAGACCGAATCGTGGACTTGTTGCCACTTTTTGCCTCCGCTACTCGGGCCCAGCTGACAGCTTTCGCTCCTTCATTTCCTAGAGCACGTGTTTTGCTTCTGACCACGCAGCCTTCGTGTTTCGCATCGAAGAACTGGTCCAGTGCCGTTCTCGACGCTAACACTCTAGCCGCATTTCCACTTCTAAGTGCCTCCTCTACCTTGGCTATTAGTTCTCTTTCTAGTTTGTTTTTCTCTAAGGCTAACTTTCTGCTAAACCCTATCAATTCTAATTGCTTTCTTGCGAGAGTACCACCATCTATTGTTGACGATGGCTCCTGTTAACTGTTGCTTGACTAGTCTACTTATACGTTCACTGTAAGCTTTACTTGCCGGCAACGACACGTTCAGCTTCCAGTATCCGGGTCCTTGTTTATGTGTTCTATCACGGTTGACTAAGCAAACGACTAACTTGTGATCTGAATAGGGAACCATGTGCATTCGTGGACAGCTTAACATCTCCTTGTCCCTTTCTCTAATGAAGAACCTATCTAAATACGATCTAGATGTCCCGCTGCGGTTTGCCCACGTCCACTGTGGTGCAGTCGGAAAATCCAGTCGATACCTATCGGCCAGTTGGAATTGGCCGATTAAAGTTTTGAGGCTGTTGCGCGCCCCTCTAATGGGACATGCTCCCACATAGTCTAGGACTACCAGTCTACCCTCCTACCCTCCTGGTTCAAGTGCACTTGCTGTAGTTCGACGTCCAGGTTCTTCCGAAACATGACAGCCACTCCACCCCCACCACCTGGCTGACAGAGAGATGCGTAGATCTCAAAGTCGTTGAAGATGGGGGTTAGTTGCTGCCTGTTGTGGATCCTGGACTCGGTGATGGCTATAACATTCATACCGTGTGACCTAAGGTCTTTTAAAAGTTGTCCCTGTTTCCAGGGCATCCCTAGGCGACGCACATTCACGCTTGCAACTCGTAGACCAGCCATGTTGGTGAAGAAAAGTTGGAGAAAAAGGGCGAAATGTGCACTTACCTTTTCGTTTCTTGGAGATCGGGTTGTTTAATCTCCATTTGGGTGCTGGATGGGGTGTTGGGTGGTGTGGGGAAACATTTTAACAGGACGCGGTTGATGGGTTTCTGGCAGGGGTTGCCCACGTCCTGTGAACATTTATTTGTTAGGTCATTATAGATTTCCATAGAAACCCTTATAAGTTTAAGGTGTGGAGACGATTCTGCCTTGACGAAAGTTTTGCCCTCCGTCTCCACCTTGGGGTTTTGGGAGATGACCTCCATCAAACTCTTGTTGTTTGTGTTGATGTATGCGTATTGTTGTTTGTGTTTTTGTTGTGTTGTTTTAGTTTGTTGTTCGTCCGGGAGTTTTCTTTTTATGGTGAGTGCTTGTGATTGGGGTGGTGTTGGTGTTGGTTTTGCTGATAGGGGGATGTTTGACTGTGGTGTTGTTTGTGTTGTTGTTTGTGCCTGTGGTTTTGTGTTGGTGTTGCTGATTGGAGTTTTGGGGGTTTTGTGGTGTCTCTTTTTTTGTTTTTAAGATTTCCGCGGCTCTCCCACTTCTTCACTTAAAGAAGGAGAAGCAGCTTCATCCGTCGATGAATAATCATCGTTAGGTGTGTGGGGTAGGGTATGTTGTGTGGTGGTGGTGTTTCGGTGGGATGGGTGAGGCTGTGTTCTTCAGGGGTGTTGTCTCTGTTTTTTCTGTTGTGGTTGGTTGAGTGTCTGTTTGTTTTGGTGTGGTTGCTCGTTTCGTCTGTCGTTGTACTTGTGGTGGTGGTGGTTGTTTTGGTGCTGGTGTTGGTAATAGCGTTTTTTTTATGATGTTGTTGTTGTGTGTTTGTGAAGGACAAGAGGCTTTTAGGTGTGCTGTGCTACCACAGCGAAAGCAATGAAATTTTCGTCCTTCTTCCGATGACGACTCTTTCGGGTATTTTGGAGATTCTCTCCGATCTCATTTGCAACAGAATCTCCAAATCAGTACCCGCCCACCTTTGTCGAATAGACTTTCGTATCGAAAGAATCATATCAGTTTCTGGCTCTACGAAGCCAGCCAAGATCCACCAGATGTTAATGTTTGGGGTATATTTTTTATTTTTATCATTTGTGTCCTTTTTCCCATGTATGTAGGGAAAAAGGTTTTTGACACCATTGGTGTCACAGAATGTTTTTGGGCGAGTGCCTCGTTTTTAAACAGTACGGAAACACTTCCGCACTGTTTTCCTCGTTGGAGAAAATCGATATTTGCTAGAATTTCCTTGAAATTTCTGCTTGACTAACAAATATCGTCTTTCTTGTGGAATTGTACACAGTCCTAAAGGTGACTGATCTTCGAACTGTGTCTTCCTTTATTTCAAGGGGTGAGTTAATTCTAAACCCACCCTTCTCTTCGAAAGTTACAAATGTTCTCCCTTGCTGGAGCATATCTGTTACGTTGGAGATGTCAAGATTTATATAATCTTGTTTTTTGTTCACTGTTTCAGCGAAAGACAATTTTTCTTTTTTGTCTGGTGTTGCTGTTGTTGTTGTTGTTGTTGTTGTTGTTGTTGTTATCGTTGTTAGCCTCGGTGTCTGAAATCTCAGTTCCTTGACAAGGTGAAACTTTATGTGTAGATGTATCTGTGGAGTTGTTGATGTCTTTTTCATGTGTATGTGTGTTAATAGGTTTAATTTCTGTGTTTTCATGGGAGTTAGTGTTATTTTTCTCCGCTTCGACGGTAGAAATTGTACAATTTTCGAGTGGTAACATTTTTTCCTCTTTGTTGACAGTTGTATCTATGGCGACGTCCATAGTAGCAGAAGCAGATATAACGTTAAAATCTGCCTCTTTCCCTCTATTTTCTCTGTTTACGTTCTCCAGCGTTCTTGTCGTCTTATTCATGTTTTATAGTTGGCAAAATTTAATATTTAAAACAATTTGTAAAATATAATTTTCGCCCCTAAAGGGGCGAAAAATGGGATTACCACCCAGCTGACAATTCAGCTTGGGGGTTAATCTACAAAATGATATGTTTTTTCAAACAATTTGTTCTGTTTTTCGTATATAAATTTACAAAAAAATCTTACCGGCGATGTTCCACGCGTCAGGCAGAAAGAGAGATAGATAGATAGATAGATAGATAGATAGATAGATAGATAGATAATAGATAGATAGATAGATAGATAGATAGATAGATAGATAGATAGATAGATAGACAGAGAAAGAAAGAAAGAAAGAAAGAACGATAGAAAGAGAATGAGAGATAAAGAGAGAGGGAGAAAGAAAGAAAGAAAGAAAGAAAGACAGAGAAAAAGCGTTATATAATGTTTTTATGAAGAAGATTATCTGATAGATAGATAAAGGAAGACAAAGAGAAAGAAAGAGAGAGAGAGAGAGAAATAAAGAGAGAAAGAGAGAGAGAGAGAGAGAGAGAGAGAGAGAGAGAGAGAGAGAGAGAGAGAGAGAGAGAGAGAAAGAGAGAGATGGAGAGAGAGAACAACAGTCAAAGAGAGTGAGAGAGATAGAGAAGAGCGTTATATATGGCATTCCTATATCAAGAATATTATATCCAAACATGATACTTTTTCAAAACATCGTCCATTAATTTATGTTTGCAGACGATATACATTGCAGACGACATATATTGCAACTGTTGCAAATGGCTGCCGTGTGAAATACAGAGAAATAATACTTGAAAACCTATAAAAGCTCCATGTTTTATATGTCAATAGGGTGGACAAGGAAATAATTTGAACTTTATGAATATATAAATATACAGATGGATATATTGGTAAATATAAATGTATGTATGTATGTATGTATGTATGTATGTATGTATGTATGTATGTATGTATGTATGTATGTATGTATGTATGTGTGTGTGTGTGTGTGTGTGCGTGCGTGTGTGTGCGTGGGTGCGCGCGTGTGTATATATATATATATATAAGTATATATGTAAATATATGTATATGTATATATATGTATATACACATACATACATACATATATGTGTATATATATATATATATATATGTGTGTGTATAAATATATATAAATACATATGTATATATAAATATATATGTATAAATGTATATATATACATATATATATATGTATATATATATGTATATATATATATATATATATGTATATATATATATATATATATATAAATATATATATATATATATATATATATATATATATATATATATATATATATATATATATATATATAAATATGTATATATATATATACAATGTATATATATATATATGTCTGTGTGTGTATATATTCCAATAGATACATCTCCCCAACCATCACAGAATTGAGCATCAAATATAGATCTTGATGCTTAAAACCTTAAATGTGTTCACCGTGATCTTTAAAGACATTTTATATTTTACTTCAATTATTTTTTATTATTTTCAATTATTCTTAATTATTTTAAACTATTTTTAATAGAATTTTTAATTAATTTAAATAAAACAAAATTAATTGTATTTAAAACTCATAGCGAATGGTCTTCAAAATGTGTTTAAATAAAGATACAGTATATTATCAAATATGGCGGTGAATTACATACAGTATATTATCAAATAGGGCGGTGAATTGGCAGTATCGGTAGAGAGTTGGACGCCATGCTTTGTAGCATAGTTACGTCCCTTTACGGTCTGAGTTCAAATCCCGTCGAGGTTAACTTTGCCTTTCATCCTTACGGGGTCGATAAAATAAAGTACCAGTAATGTACTGGGTAATTGCTGGTCTTGTGCCAAAAGTAGAAACAATATTATCAAATATACTATACATACATTCATACATACGTCGGTATTTCAGGGCACTAACACTAATTTTTAATTTTTGCCGGACCGGCAACTGCTCTGCTTAATCAGCTCTTAAACATCACTGGAATTCTATAAGAATCCAGCTTAGATAAGTCTCGGCAGAAGCGGAGGGATAAGCAATCTGTATAACCGTTAACAAACGAGAAACAGCTGTCGGTTGCTTCCCATTGTTTTTGCCGAGACAAAGTAAGTGACATAGTCACTACTTTAAAACTCATAGCGAATGGTCTTCAAAATGTTTTAAAATAAACATACAGTATATTATCAAATATACTATACATATATATGGAAAAAATGAAACGAAATTTCATTTCTCACTCTTAGTACAGCTGTTACTTAAATATAAGTATGTATACGCACATACATATATGTATTCAGACGTACAGTAGTATGTATATATATACATACATGCACACATATATATATGTACGTATGGATTTACCGAACATCTATTATAATGCTCGGTTTGTTTGTAAACAAACAAACATCCCGAATTAAGCCGTACAGTGTTTAGCAACCATCGTTGCCCTTTTGTTCAACACTGACAAAGGAAAGATGTACTAGTTTCAAGCTTATTAGCTATCGTCAGCACTGTATACCTTCCTGCCAGATGATTGAACGTTTGAAAGTATATACTTTCCTTATGCATATTAACGGCTGAGCAGCCTAATTTGCATATCGAGTGACGTTCAATCATCTGGCAGGAAGGTATACGGTGCTGACGATAGCTAATAAGTTTGAAACTAGTACATCGTTCCTTTGTCAGTGTTGAACAAAAGAGCAACGATAGTTGCTAAACACTGTACGGCTTAATTCGGGATGTTTGTTTGTTTACAAACACACAGAGCATTATAATAGATGTTCGGTAAATCCACACGTACATATATATATGTGTGCATGTATGTATATATATACATACTACTGTACGTTTGTATACATATATGTATGTACGTATACATACTTATATATACATATATATATATATATATATATATATATATATATAATATAACAAAAATATTTCTTATTGAAACATCTAAACCACCAGTGAAGTTATTCTTCTCTTTTCTCACACACACAGACAGAAAAAAAGCATGACTTCACTGGTGGTTGATATATATATATGTACAATTATTATTTGTGGTATATAAATGTTGAGATTTGTCGTAATAAATCACTGCCAATACTGGAATTGAACTTTCAAGACCGTTGAGGTATGTCATACATCAATTTATGTATTTTATCTGACGAGCACGTAATGAAAAAACAGCACAGTACACTCGAAATATATATAATAAAACATATATTTTGATTATGTGAATGTCTTCATTTATTATTATTCTGAATAAAGTATATATGTATGTATGTATTTATATTTGTAGAAAAAAAGAATGACTTCACCGGTGATCGGTATATATATATATATATATACATATATATATATGTATATATATATATATATATATATTTATATATATATATATATATATATATATATATATATATATATATATATATATATATATATATATATATATATATATATATCAATATGTATTTGATTACAAATCTAGAGTCAGTTCAATTAGATTAGAGGTAATGGTGCCCTTGCTAAAGATGTAGTGCGTGTTTCTAACATGAAACATGACATTCAGAGAAATTCTAATTGAAACGAAATTAACGCCCTTCCACTTAACCAAAAATTCTTCAGAAAATCCACTCAAATGGATAACTTTGATTTGAACATGATAAAATCTCTGTTATCATGAAATCATTAGAAACGAGAGAAAACTATTTATAAATTGAAAGAGTCTGAAAACTACAATAACCAACAACTCCAAGTGAACACGTATGAAAACATATTAATTAAGGTGTTAGAGTGTTGGATTTAATTCCTCGGTATTTAATCCGGCTCTATGAACTCTGGGTTCAAACCACCCCGAGGTCAACTTTGCCATTCATACTTTCGGTGTATATAAATAAAGTATCAATGCAATGGTGCTAGATATTTCAGAAATGTTAAAGGGTCAAACAGGATTGTCTGTCACTCTGGGCACAAACACACATTATATATATGTATATATATATATATATATAGTTTTGCGAGGTTTTTTATATGAAATCGTGTGTCGAAACAAATATTGTTATACTTGGGGAGGGTCATATTTGTGTAATATTGCCAGAATTAATAACAGAACACACTCACTGTTTGGTTGGTTTTCGCTTCTCGCTGTCTTTTATATCGGTAATCTAACTTACTCGGTCCTCAATGCTGCCATTGACTGACCGACGGTCAAAAATAATACATATACAATATAGACACAAACACATATATATAGTTTATCATAAATCTTTCGTTGCACATCTGCAACATCGTCAGTGGTGTTATATTTTCCTCCTGTTGTGTTGTATGTCTACGCCATTTTTATTCAGTCCAGAATTAGCCGTCGAAACGGCTTGAGCTCAGCCGTCGGGGTCTTACTTGTTCCTATATATATATATATATATATATATATATATATATATATATATATATATATACCTGTTTAGCTTGCTCCGGTGGTTGATAGCTTCATGACCGCCGTTTATTGCTCTGGTCTTATTTTAATCCATTGAGCGCTTGCCGCATATCTCGAAATTCGGTCTCGCTGAAATTATTTATATATATATATATATATATATATATATATATATATATATATATATATATATTATGCAGGAAATACTCAAGATTTCTTTTTGAAAATTATTGATTTCGTTTTCATCGATCGGAACCTCTTGTGAGCTTTCAATATAATAATAATACTATGTATATAAAGGACCAGATTGAATAATGGAAGTGTGGGGTGGTGGGGTGGTGGGGTCATATTGATTGGAAATAATGACAGTAATATTAGAGATAATAAACTCATGCAGAAAACCCGCTTCTACCATGAGAAAGAATGTGGATCATAAAAGTTATAATGTTTGCCTTTTCCTTGTTTATTGTTGTTTAAATACATACAAAACAAAACTACATCTTTAAAACATATTAAAACTGCAATTCGTGCAATGGCGTTAACTATAAAATATAAAGAATTCTGAAGATGAAAACATATGTTGTAATGTTCGTGTGAAAGGACAATAAACAGTATTGAACAGAATATGAATATAAATGTGATTAAGGTGTCATATAAAACATATTTAAAACATATTAAAACAGCAATTTGTACGACGTCGTTTGTTAGTGAATATAAAAATTCCTTGAGAGGGTCATTCGATAAATATCTGTGTTGCAAATTTTATTTTGCCGTGTGGGGTCAGGTGGGGTATGGTGGGTGATTTAATTCCATAAAATTAAATATACAGAATTAAATATGCATGTGATAAAATTATGAACCATCGATAATAATAGTGTAAAACCTTGTAAGGTAGGTAGGTGTATATATATTTTAGAAAAATGGAGGATAGTGTTTGGTGTTGACAACAAGAAGAAGCAATATAACAATTAAAAGTCTGACGGATTCAGGATATATATATATATATATATACAAATATAATTTCAGTGAGATTCATATTTCGGCTATGGTCGAAAACAGCGAAACGCAATATCCGAGTTATGCTGGCAAGCGCTCCATGGTCCAAATAAAGACCAGAGCAATAAACATAGGTTATAAAGGCCAAAAAAACTGAGACGGCGGTCAAGAAGCCACCAACCACCTAAGCCAATAAGACGAGGCAAGCCAAACAGGTCAAACAAAATAAATGAAATATTCACCCGGACCATTGGAAAAGATGGTATAATCCAGTACAGGTTTTCTGCGACACCTAAATCAAATATACTGCGTGCTTAAATAATAAACTTTTGGTATAATTATCTAAAAAAATTAATTGAGATTAATACAAATATAATTTCAGCGAGATTCGTATTTCGGCTGTGATCGAAAACAAAGCGAAACGCAATATCCGAGTTATGATGGCAAGCGCTCCATGGACCAAATAAAGACCAGAGCAATAAACATAGGTTATAAAGACCAAACAGACTGAGACGGCGGTCAAGAAGCCATCAACCACCTAAGATATATATATATATATATATATATATATGTGTGTGTGTTTGTGTCTATTTTATATCTGTATTTTTTACCGTTGGTCAGTCAATGGTAAACATTGAGGACCGAATAAATTAACTCATATAAAAGATACAGAAGCGGAAACCAACCAAACAGTGAGTGTGTTCTGTTATTATTTCTGGCAATATTATTACAACAATATGTCCCTCCCCACGTATATGTATATATATATATATATATATATATATATATATATATAACAAAGGAATTGTGGTAAGGAACCAGATGGACCATAACGCACCAGAGTACTCAATACTTAGGGTAGTAGAGTGGGAAATAGGAAAAAGTATGACCCCGACGGCAGAGCTCAAGCCGTTTCGACGGCTATTTCTGGACTAAATTAGAATTTTTAGCTTGGTGAATAAATAGCAGAACTTTTCAAGGGGGTACTTCCTTATATGGAAAGATTGTAGTTGTCAAGAGGATTGGTTAAAATTTGTTGTAAACACAATATCACAAATGCCATGATAGACTTATTTGTGTTTACAACAAATTTTAACCAATCCTCTTGACAACTACAATCTTCCCATATAAGGAAGTACCCCCTTGAAAAGTTCGGCTATTTATTCACCAGGCTAACAATTCTAATTTAGTCCAGAAACGGCTTGAGCTCTACCGTCGGGGGTCATACTTTTTCATATATATATATATATATATATATATATATATATATATATATATATATATAGGAAAAGAGTCAGGATCCCGACAGTTGTATATATATTTGTTATATTTGGGGAGGTCATATTATAATATTGTCCAAAAATATAGTAAAACACACACCTTCTGATACCATCTCTCTTGTGTGAATATGTATCTTTGTGTGTGTAAAGAAAGTGACTGTCTATCTGTTTATCTATCTAAAGTCTGTCCCTGTGTGTATGTATGTATGTGTGTGTGTGTGTATGTGTGAGTGTCTCTGTGTGTGGGTGAGTTTCTCTGTGTGTATGTATGTGTGTGTGTGTGTGTGTGTATGTGAGTGTCTCTGTGTGTATGTCCCAAAGAAAGAGGCTCGTTAGCCTGGTGTACAGCGACTGAGAGTACAGGACTCCCTTCCGGACAGGACACCAGTCCAGGGTTAAACCCCCAGCTATTGTTGATACTCGTGTTCAGCTGAATATACTGGAATAGCGTGAAATGAAGTGTTTTGCCCAAGAACACAACCATCGGCATTATGATCGTAAGTGAAACACCCTTACCACTAGGCCAAGCCCCTCCACTTTCTGATAACACCTCACATGTGTGTCTCTGTGTATATATGTGTGTGTGTGTATGTGTTAGTGTCTTTGTGTGTGGGTGAGTGTCTCTGTGTGTATGTATGTGTGTGTGTGTATGTGTGAGTGTCTCTGTGTGTGGGTGAGTTTCTCTGTGTGTATGTATGTGTGTGTGTGTATGTATGTGTAAGTGTCTCTGTGTGTGGTGAGTTTCTCTGTGTGTATGTATGTGTGTGTGTGTGAGTGTCTCTGTGTGTGGGTGAGTGTCTCTGTGTGTATGTATGTGTGTGTGTGTGTGTGTGTGTGTGTATGTGTGTGTGTCTCTGTGTGTGGGTGAGTGTCTCTGTGTGTATGTATGTGTGTGTGTATGTGTGAGTGTCTCTGTATGTGGGTGAGTTTCTCTGTGTGTGTATGTGTGAGTGTCTCTGTGTGTGGGTGAGTTTTTCTGTGTGTATGTATGTGTCTGTGTGTGTGTGTGTATGTGAGTGTCTCTGTGTGTGTGTGTATGTGAGTGTCTCTGTGTGTGGGTGAGTGTCTCTGTGTGTATATGTGTGTGTGTGTGTGTGTATGTGTGAGTGTCTCTGTGTGTGGGTGGGTTTCTCTTTGTGTATGTATGTGTGTGTTGTGTGGGTGGGTGTGTGTATGTGAGTTTCTCTGTGTGTATGTGAGTGTCTCTGTGTGTATATATATATATGTGTGTGTGTGTGTGCCTGTGTGTATCTATGTGTCTGTGTGTGTGTGAGAGTGTCTGTGTGTATGTATGTGTTCCTGTGTGTATGTATGTGTCTGTGAGTGTCTCTGTGTGTATGTATGTGTCTCTGTGTGTGCGTGAGTGTCTCTGTGTGTATGTATGTGTCTGTGTTTGTGTGTATGTGTTTGTATGTATGTGTCTGTGTGTGAGTGTCTCTGTGTTGTGTGAGTGTCTCTGTGTCTGAGTGAGTGTCTCTGTGTCTGAGTGAGTGTCTCTGTGTGTGCGTGAGTGTCTATGTGTGTATGTAAGTCTGTGTGTGTATGTATGTGTCTCTGTGTGTGAGTGTCTCTGTGTGTGAGTGTCTCTGTGTGTGAGTGTCTCTGTGTGTGAGTGTCTCTGTGTGTGTATGTATGTGTGTTTGTATGTATGTGTCTCTGTGTGTGAGTGTCTCTGTGTGTGTATCTACGTATGTGTGTTTGTATGTATGTGTTTGTATGTATGTGTCTGTGTGTGAGTGTCTCTGTGTGTGAGTGTCTCTGTGTATGAGTGTCTATGTGTGTGTGTGAGTGTCTCTGTGTGTGTATGTATGTGTGTTTGTATGTGAGTGTCTCTGTGTGTGTATCTACGTATGTGTGTTTGTATGTATGTATGTGTCTGTGTGTGAGTGTCTCTGTGTGTGTATCTACGTATGTGTGTTTGTATGTATGTATGTGTCTGTGTGTGAGTGTCTCTGTGT
>OZ024748.1:37097323-37104823 GCA_964016885.1 Eledone cirrhosa | reverse complement strand
CTCCTGGAAAAGCTTTGGGTTTTAGCTAATTTTTCCCATTTTAGGGTAAACTTTTGATTGCTATCCCTGAGCGTCCAAGCTTTTTCTGCTAAAGTTGTTACATTTCTTTGGCTCTGGTGTTTTATTGAGTAAGAAAGCCTATACAATCGAGATTTAAACGATGTTGCCGTTGATCCCACGTAATACCACTCGTTGCCTCCGGATTTAATGGTACACTTATAAATAATATTTTTTTCCAGGCAGTTATTGCCGAGGGGGCAGTTGTTAGGATAGGTGCAGTTACAGTTGTGTACGTTGGGTTTTCTCTGGAGTAGTATTGCGGACGAACTTAGGTGTGGTTTATTTATGTTCTGTAGTGTATTGTCTACTGTTTTTTTTGAGTTCTTTGTACTTAAGTTCTTAGTGTTTTCGTTTAACCTTCTAGTATTGATCTTTTTTATGTGTTGTTCAAGGTTTAACGCTGTAGAGTATGACAGTCTTATAGTGGTAGGGTTTAGGATTTTGTGGTATTTGTGTGATGTGGGAAAATGTCTTTTAATTATTTTAAAGAAGAGTACTGGTAAATTTGTACTAATGGAGCTATTGTATTCGGGGTTATACCATAAGTACTCTTTGCATCGCTTTCTATTAGTTTTGTTTGTTGGTTTACTGGTGTGCATACTATGGTAGTAAGTGTGGTTTGGTGTTGTGTTATTATATCTACCTATGTGGGATTTATTTTGGGTGTTTTGATTGTTCCCATCTATGTACTCTATTTTGTTGAGGTAGCCTGCTTTACTAAGGGCGTTATCGTAGTACTCGGCGTGTTCCTTAAATACTTGTATGTTAGAAGATAGACCCGAGATTCTAAGGGAAATATTTTTAGGGATAGATTTAATTATAGAGATGGGGTGGTTAGACCCAACATTTACGTATTTGAGATTTTCATTCAATTTATGAAACGGTTTAATCAAACCAGAGTTTAAATTGAGTGTGACATCCAGGAAGTTAACTACTTTAAGGTAGTATTCATATGTTATAGTTAGTCCTATTTCGAGTAGTAGTTTTCTTATATCTTTGCGTAGTTTTTCTAGTTTTTGGTTATTAAGGTTTTTAGCTAGGAGGAGAACATCGTCGCGGTATATTCCGCCGTGGAGATTGCTGAATTTTTCCTGGAGTCTAAAGGCGATAAATAACCCCACAATATCGGTTATTTCCGCCGAATCGTTAGAGCCCATTGTTATGTCAAAGTTAGAGGGTCTATCTTTACGTACCCAATAACTGTTCTCAAATTTGACTATAGTTTTCCTAGCTTCTAATATAATCTTGATTTCATCGTTTGTAAGGTCAGAGTTATCCTTAGCAAACTTAATGGCTCTATTCAAAGTTTCAGGTGATATCGATGAGTAATATTCATCGATATCAAACTGGATAAACTTATATTTATTCTTATTGCTAATGCTATTAAACCATCTTATTGCTTCTTGGGTCTTCCCCCAGAGTTTAATGTTAACCTTAGCCTTAATTTGGGGGATGATTCTATCTAAGATATATTTGCTTATTTTACCTATATCTGATTTAGAGGGGCAGATTAATCTAATTTTAGGGTCATTATCAAAGTTTACCTTGTGGTCCTTAAGATTGAAGGTGGGTACCGCCGGTAAGAGTGGTCCTGTCCTATCTTCGATTCCGAGATTTTTCACTATTTCGCATGCCTCATCATTGATGTGCTTAAGGGTTACTTCACTCGTTTTTCTATATTTTTTATGTAATTCTTTTCGAATGAAGTTGTTGTATGTAGTGCAATCCATAGTGTACAGGTTTGATGTTTTGTCCGCTTTTACTACAATTCCTTTGGTGTTTTTAAGGTCGTCCAGTAGTTTTTTATATCTTTCTGTAATTTGCTGTTGGTGTTGCGTCCTTTGAATTTAATTTTAAGGATTAAGTTCATAAGGTCCTGCTCAAATGCATCTAATAGTGGGTTGGTGGGTGGGTTTTTACAAGTCCTAAAACCGAATTTGTTGTTTACACCACTTTCTAATGTTGAGTTCATACGGCTTCTATCATAGTGGAGCGTTTTCCACCTGACACGTCGAATGAATTCATTAGTTTTTTGAATCATGCTCAATAAATATTCCTTTCTACCTTGGGTTGGTATGTTTTTGAGTGACATATCCAGGTAGTGTTTTTCCATTGTTGTGGTTGCGTTTGCTGTGTGGGTTGCTCGACTTTACAGGAGGTAAATATACAGTATTTTCCGTTGTGTTGTAATATAAATATTACACACAGTAGATTATCAGCTCACGTAGAGTTTGCTCGACGGTTCTAGTTGTAGTTCCAAAAGTAATCCGGAGAAAAAAAGAAAGATTTGAATGGATACAGTTTAGTTGAAAGGAATTTATTGACACGTGTTTCTATAACAGTTACATAACCTAAAACAGCTATCTACGAACTTTTAGTTATGCAGACATTCAATATTTCAATGTTATTATTTACTGTCATTTCATCAGAATAATATTACTGAGGACCTATTTAGTTTTTATAGAGAATATTAGGAGAATATTAGTGAGCTGATAATCTACTGTGTGTAATATTTATATTACAACACAACGGAAAATACTGTATATATATATATATATATATATATATATATATATATATATATATATATATATATATATATATATATATATATATATATATATATATATATATATATATATACATATATATACATATACATATATATATATATATACATATATATATATATATATACATATATATATATATATACATATATATATATATATATACATATATATACATATATATATATATATATATATATATACATATATATATAAATGTAAGTATGTATGTATACGTACATACATATATGTATACAGACGTACAGTAGCATGCATATATATATATATATATATATATATATATATATATATATATATATATATATATATATATATATATATATATATACAGGTACACATACATATATGTACGCATCAGTTTAACGGACGCTTATTATAGCGCCCGCTTTGTTCGTTTGTAAACAAACTGAACAGCCTGAATTTATGCCGCACGGTCTTAAGGCAACCACGTCACCTTTTTGTTCAACACTGTTCAAATCGTTTTCGGTGCGCCTGACCGATTTAACTCACTCGATATGCAAATTAGGCTGCTCAGCCGTTAATTTTCATAAGGAAATTATATACTTTCGAACGTTCAACTATCTGGCAGATGGGTATACGGTGCTGATGATATCTAACAAGCTTGAAACTAGTACATCGTTCCTGTGTCAGTGTTAAACAAAAAGGTGACGTGGTTGCCTTAACACCGTGCGGCATAAATTCAGGCTGTTAAGTTTGTTTACAAACGAACAAAGCGGGCGCTATAATAAGCGTCCGCTAAACTGATGCGTACATATATGTATGTGTACCTGTATGTATATATATATATATATATATAGGTTGAAAAAAATGAAAACGAAATTTCATTTCTCACTCTTAGTATGGCACTTACTTAAATGTAAGTATGTATGTATACGTACATACATATATGTATGTACGTATACATGTATACGTACATACATATATGTATGTACGTATACATACATACTTACATTTAAGTAAGTGCCATACTAAGAGTGAGAAATCAAATTTCGTTTTCATTTTTTCAACTTATCGTTTTCGGTATGCCTGAACGATTTAACTCACTCAATATGCAAATTAGGCTGCTCAGCCGTTAATTTTCATAAGGAAAGTATATACTTTCGAATGTTCAACTATCTGGCAGATGGGTAAACGGTGCTGATGATAGCTAACAAGCTTGAAACTAGTACATCGTTCCTGTGTCAGTGTTGAACAAAAAGGTGACGTGGTTGCCTTAACACCGTATGGCATAAATTCAGGCTGTTCAGTTTGTTTACAAACGAACAAAGCGGCGTTATAATAAGCGTCCGCTAAACTGATGCGTGCATATATGTATGTGTACCTGTATGTATATATATGTATATATATATATATATATATATATATATATATATATATATATATATATATATATATATATATATATATATATATATATATATATATATATATATATATATATGCATGCTACTGTACGTCTGTATACATATATGTATGTACGTATACATACATACTTACATTTAAGTAAGTGCCATACTAAGAGTGAGAAATGAAATTTCGTTTTCATTTTTTTCAACTTATCGTTTTCGGTATGCCTGACCGATTTAACTCACTCAATATGCAAATTAGGCTGCTCAGCCGTTAATTTTCATAAGGAAAGTATATACTTTCGAACGTTCAACTATCTGGCAGATGGGTAAACGGTGCTGATGATAGCTAACAAGCTTGAAACTAGTACATCGTTCCTGTGTCAGTGTTGAACAAAAAGGTGACGTGGTTACCTTAACACCGTATGGCATAAATTCAGGCTGCTCAGTTTGTTTACGAACGAACAAAGCGGCGTTATAATAAGCGTCCGCTAAACTGATGCGTGCATATATGTATGTGTACCTGTATGTATATATATATATATATATATATATATATATATATATATATATATATATATATATATATGCATGCTACTGTACGTCTGTATACATATATGTATGTACGTATACATACATACTTATATATATATATATATATATATGTCTATTGAGCACTCTTATTCGATATGTGTTTTTTGCCACACTTTTCCGAATATTTTTTTGCGGATATAAAGGTTATCTCCCTTGCTGAAATCCATGTGCGTATTTTTAGCATGGGTCTTGTCTTTCTATCCATTCGGACGAAGCTCGTTGATAAAGTAACTCCAGTCCCCCGCCATCTGTAAGTCTTATATTTTTATATGAGCTGATAGATGACGGTTTAAGGATTTACAGAAACCCAAGAAGCTAGATATTCCATCTCTCTAGTGGGTCCGGGTATGCATTTTACATTCATTTCATTTATTGATTTATTGATAATTTATCTGAGTGTCCCGAATCTTCCATATCGAACTTATCGGTTATTTGGTTGATTGTAGACATATTCTACCTGTGACGGTATTTAACGATAGTTATAGCTCTAATTTATTTGAATTATAGAGCCCTCTGCCGCTCATCTCGAATTTTGTTTATCGTGAACTCGTGCGCCGATTTTTCGATACTCGATTATTCTACTTTATATATATATATATATATATATATATATATATATATATATATATATATATATATATATATATATATATGCATGCTACTGTACGTCTGTATACATATATGTATGTACGTATACATACATACTTACATTTAAGTAAGTGCCGTACTAAGAGTGAGAAATGAAATTTCGTTTTCATTTTATTACAACTCATATATATATATACATATATATATATATATATACATATATATATATATATATATATATATATATATATATATATATATATATATATATATATATATACATATATATATATATATATATATATATAGTGGCGGATTGGGTCTAAAAATATTGTTTGCCAGGGGATGAAGGGAGCACACCTACGTATAGAATGCTATACTTTTGTAGCTGTCTGGGCGGCCGAGGTGGAGGAATCATAGACCATGGTGATCCTAGTCTGAGGTTCGATCCTGGTTGGGAGTAGGGTTCCCGGTAAACCTTTTCAGTTTTTTCTATGGGTTGTAAAATAAAAACTGAAAAGGGTTACATGTACCTCTTGACCAGAATTGAACCCAAGGCCAGGATCGCCACCGTCTCTAGTACCTACCACTAGGCCACAGAGACAACTACGAACATCTTATGAAAATTCATACTTATAAACCTACTTTCAAAATTTTCAAAACAAAGTGTTGTGGTGGCGTTCATGTCTTTCTTAATGTTATTGCTCCTACTTAAGGTAGGCTTCTAAATCATTTGGGTGTTCCATAAACAACATCCTCGTTTTGTTTCTCATCTATCTAGACTATTTTAACCTTTACTCCGTGTTTCATTTCTGTTGAACCTCATTTTCCCCCCTCCCCTCTCTCTCTCTTTCTCTGTGATAATTGAATCTACTTTATTTATATACATATGTTTTTGTATGCCAGATCCAAACTTACAGAGATAAGCATTATATGTATATATATTATTTGTTTGTTAAAATAATCAAATTAAATTAATTCAATGGTTAAACACACATGGGAATAATAAGGTTGATACCAAAGAGCCAGAAGATTGACAAGTTGACCCTAAATATGACTAATAGTACTAGGAAAGCCATGAACGACACCACAGCTTTTTAACTTTGATTTTGAAAGTAAGTTTATAATTATCAATTTTCATTATACTTTTGTAGCTGTCTCGGTGGCCTAGTTGAAGGAATCATAGACGGTTGTGATCCTGGTCGGAAGTAGGGATCTCAGTAAACCTTTTTAGTTTTTTCTATTGGCTGTAAAACAAAAACTGAAAAAGGTTACATGTACCTCATCTATCTAGACTATATTTTAACCTGAAATCCATGTTTCATTTCTGTTGCACCTCATTTCTCCGCACCCCCATGTATTCCAGCTATTTGCACTATCATACTTAGGTTCTAGTAATTCTCTGGGGAATTGGTTGACCAAATGCTTTGCTTAATTGTTTTATTTATTTATTTTTAAAAAAATTTATTCTTTCTTTTAGACTCCAGGTATATTTTGAAAGCAAAGCATTGGCTCCTAAAATACTACAGTGGGCTCCTGCAATGCTCCCGTGGGCTCCCTAGGGCCCACTTGCCATTGGGCAACCTGGCAACATGGCCAGTCCACCACTGTATATATATATATATATATGTTAAAACAATGAAATAAAAATTCAAGTCATTAGAAATATAATTCACTGCTTTACGATCGTTTCTAGGTGATAATAATACTTCGTAGGCATATTTCGTTATCGATCTATGTAGGGTTAGTTACAAAATATCAAATAAGGAATATATTTACCTACGTGTATATCATCAGCCGTTGTCAAAAGCAACGTTGACAACGGCTGATAATATACACGTAGGTAAATATATTCCTTATTTGATATTTTGTAACTAACCCTACATAGATCGATAACGAAATATGCCTACGAAGTATTATTATCACCTAGAAACGATCGTAAAGCAGTGAATTATATTTCTAATGACTTTAATTTTTATTTCATTGTTTTAACTTATATCATGACTCTGTTCCTTTTGATTTATTTTAACCTACAACATTTTCAACATATGGATTACATTGAGTTCTTCATGCAGACAAGACCCCACAACTAACCGTGGATATCTCTGTGTATATATATATGTATATATATATAAATAGTTAGAATGCAAATGTCAGTAAGAAGTGGTCAGGTCGCAAACATTATGACGAAAATTGGGTTGCCAACTAAAAGCATTATGTAAATATATATATATATATATATATATATATATATATATATATATATATATATATATATATATAGTACGTTATTCCGGGTT
>OZ024748.1:36844823-37092323 GCA_964016885.1 Eledone cirrhosa | reverse complement strand
TTCCTCAATGCCCTGGTGTTCCTCTGGTGGGGATTGGCCCAATCCAAACACCCCTTCCTGTCTTTTACCCAACAGGAGGTTGGGTAAGAGAGGGGAAGGAGTGTTGGTGGTGAGGTATTGGTACTAGTTGTGATGGTGGTGGCGTTGGTTGTGATGGTGATGGTAGTGGTAAGTGGTGCTGTTGGTGGTGATGGTGTTGTTGGTGGTGGTAATGGTGCTGTTGGTGTTGGTGGTGATGGTGGTGTTGGTGGTGGTAGTGGTGGTGGTGCTGTTGGTGGTGATGGTATTGGTACTAGTTGTGATGGTGGTGGCGTTGGTTGTGATGGTGATGGTAGTGGTAAGTGGTGCTGTTGGTGATGGTGTTGTTGGTGGTGGTAATGGTGCTGTTGGTGTTGGTGGTGATGGTGGTGTTGGTGGTGGTAGTGGTGGTGGTGCTGTTGGTGGTGATGGTATTGGTAGTAGTTGTGATGGTGGTGGCGTTGGTGGTGATGGTGATGGTAGTGGTAAGTGGTGCTGTTGGTGGTGATGGTGTTGTTGGTGGTGGTAATGGTGCTGTTGGTGTTGGTGGTGATGATGGTGTTGGTGGTGGTAGTGGTGGTGGTGCTGTTGGTGGTGATGGTGGTGATGGTGTTGTTGTTGTTATTGTTGTTGTTGCTGTAGGTGTTGGTGGTGGTGGTGTTGGTGTTGATGTTGTTGTTGTTATTGTTGTTGTTGCTGCAGATGTTGGTGGTGGTGCTATTCGTGTTGATGTTGTTGTTGTTATTGTTGTTGTTACTGCAGGTGTTGGTGGTGCTGTTGGTGTTGATGTTATTGTTGTTGTTGTTGTTGTTGTTGTTGCTGCAGGTGTTGGTGGTGGTGTTGGTGTTGATGTTATTGTTGTTGTTGTTGTTGTTGCTGCAGATGTTGGTGGTGGTGCTGTTGGTGTTGATGTTGTTGTTGTTATTGTTGTTGTTGCTGCAGGTGTTGGTGGTGGTGCTGTTGGTGTTGATGTTGTTGTTGTTATTGTTGTTGTTGCTGCAGGTGTTGGTGGTGGTGCTGTTCGTGTTGATGTTTTTGTTGTTATTGTTGTTGTTGCTGCAGGTGTTGGTGGTGGTGCTGTTCGTGTTGATGTTGTTGTTATTGTTGTTGCTGCAGGTGTTGGTGGTGGTGCTGTTGGTGTTGATGTTGTTGTTGTTATTGTTGTTGTTGCTGCAGGTGTTGGTGATGCTGCTGTTCGTGTTGATGTTGTTGTTATTGTTGTTGCTGCAGGTGTTGGTGGTGGTGCTGTTCGTGTTGATGTTGTTGTTGTTATTGTTGTTGTTGCTGCAGGTGTTGGTGGTGGTGCTGTTGGTGTTGATGTTGTTGTTGTTGCTGCAGGTGTTGGTGGTGGTGCTGTTCGTGTTGATGTTGTTGTTGTTATTGTTGTTGTTGCTGCAGGTGTTGGTGGTGGTGCTGTTGGTGTTGATGTTGTTGTTGTTGCTGCAGGTGTTGGTGGTGGTGCTGTTCGTGTTGATGTTGTTGTTATTGTTGTTGCTGCAGGTGTTGGTGGTGGTGCTGTTCGTGTTGATGTTGTTGTTATTGTTGTTGCTGCAGGTGTTGGTGGTGGTGCTGTTCGTGTTGATGTTGTTGTTGTTATTGTTGTTGTTGCTGCAGGTGTTGGTGGTGGTGCTGTTGGTGTTGATGTTGTTGTTATTGTTGTTGCTGCAGGTGTTGGTGGTGGTGCTGTTCGTGTTGATGTTGTTGTTGTTATTGTTGTTGTTGCTGCAGGTGTTGGTGGTGGTGCTGTTGGTGTTGATGTTGTTGTTGTTGCTGCAGGTGTTGGTGGTGGTGCTGTTCGTGTTGATGTTGTTGTTATTGTTGTTGCTGCAGGTGTTGGTGGTGGTGCTGTTCGTGTTGATGTTGTTGTTATTGTTGTTGCTGCAGGTGTTGGTGGTGGTGCTGTTCGTGTTGATGTTGTTGTTGTTATTGTTGTTGTTGCTGCAGGTGTTGGTGGTGGTGCTGTTGGTGTTGATGTTGTTGTTATTGTTGTTGCTGCAGGTGTTGGTGGTGGTGCTGTTCGTGTTGATGTTGTTGTTATTGTTGTTGCTGCAGGTGTTGGTGGTGGTGCTGTTCATGTTGATGTTGTTGTTGTTATTGTTGTTGTTGCTGCAGGTGTTGGTGGTGGTGCTGTTGGTGTTGATGTTGTTGTTGTTGCTGCAGGTGTTGGTGGTGGTGCTGTTCGTGTTGATGTTGTTGTTGTTATTGTTGTTGTTGCTGCAGGTGTTGGTGGTGGTGCTGTTGGTGTTGATGTTGTTGTTGTTGCTGCAGGTGTTGGTGGTGGTGCTGTTCGTGTTGATGTTGTTGTTGTTATTGTTGTTGTTGCTGCAGGTGTTGGTGGTGGTGCTGTTCGTGTTGATGTTGTTGTTGTTATTGTTGTTGTTGCTGCAGGTGTTGGTGGTGCTGCTGTTCGTGTTGATGTTGTTGTTATTGTTGTTGCTGCAGTTGTTGGCGGTGGCGCTGTTCGTGTTGATGTTGTTGTTATTGTTGTTGTTGCTGCAGGTGTTGGTGGTGGTGCTGTTCGTGTTGATGTTGTTGTTGTTATTGTTGTTGTTGCTGCAGGTGTTGGTGGTGGTGCTGTTGGTGTTGATGTTGTTGTTGTTGTTATTGTTGTTGTTGCTGCAGGTGTTGGTGGTGGTGCTGTTGGTGTTGATGTTGTTGTTGTTATTGTTGTTGTTGCTGCAGGTGTTGGTGGTGGTGCTGTTCGTGTTGATGTTGTTGTTGTTATTGTTGTTGTTGCTGCAGGTGTTGGTGGTGGTGCTGTTGGTGTTGATGTTGTTGTTGTTGTTATTGTTGTTGTTGCTGCAGGTGTTGGTGGTGGTGCTGTTCGTGTTGATGTTATTGTTATTGTTGTTGTTGCTGCAGGTGTTGGTGGTGGTGCTGTTGGTGTTGATGTTGTTGTTATTGTTGTTGTTGCTGCAGGTGTTGGTGGTGGTGCTGTTCGTGTTGATGTTGTTGTTGTTGTTATTGTTGTTGTTGCTGCAGGTGTTGGTGGTGGTGCTGTTCGTGTTGATGTTTTTGTTGTTATTGTTGTTGTTGCTGCAGGTGTTGGTGGTGGTGCTGTTGGTGTTGATGTTGTTGTTGTTGTTATTGTTGTTGTTGCTGCAGGTGTTGGTGGTGGTGCTGTTCGTGTTGATGTTGTTGTTGTTATTGTTGTTGTTGCTGCAGGTGTTGGTGGTGGTGCTGTTCGTGTTGATGTTGTTGTTGTTATTGTTGTTGTTGCTGCAGGTGTTGGTGGTGGTGCTGTTGGTGTTGATGTTGTTGTTGTTATTGTTGTTGTTGCTGCAGGTGTTGGTGGTGGTGCTGTTCGTGTTGATGTTGTTGTTGTTATTGTTGTTGTTGCTGCAGGTGTTGGTGGTGGCGCTGTTCGTGTTGATGTTGTTATTGTTGTTGTTGCTGCAGGTGTTGGTGGTGGTGCTGTTCGTGTTGATGTTGTTGTTGTTATTGTTGTTGTTGCTGCAGGTGTTGGTGGTGGTGCTGTTCGTGTTGATGTTGTTGTTGTTATTGTTGTTGTTGCTGCAGGTGTTGGTGGTGGTGCTGTTCGTGTTGATGTTATTGTTGTTGTTGTTGTTGTTGCTGCAGGTGTTGGTGGTGGTGCTGTTCGTGTTGATGTTGTTGTTGTTATTGTTGTTGTTGCTGCAGGTGTTGGTGGTGGTGCTGTTCGTGTTGTTGTTGTTGTTGTTGTTGCTGCAGGTGTTGGTGGTGGTGCTGTTGGTGTTGATGTTGTTGTTATTGTTGTTGTTGCTGCAGGTGTTGGTGGTGGTGCTGTTCGTGTTGATGTTGTTGTTGTTATTGTTGTTGTTGCTGCAGGTGTTGGTGGTGGTGCTGTTCGTGTTGATGTTGTTGTTGTTATTGTTGTTGTTGCTGCAGGTGTTGGTGGTGGTGCTGTTCGTGTTGATGTTGTTGTTGTTATTGTTGTTGTTGCTGCAGGTGTTGGTGGTGGTGCTGTTCGTGTTGATGTTGTTGTTGTTATTGTTGTTGTTGCTGCAGGTGTTGGTGGTGGTGCTGTTCGTGTTGTTGTTGTTGTTGTTGTTGCTGCAGGTGTTGGTGGTGGTGCTGTTGGTGTTGATGTTGTTGTTATTGTTGTTGTTGCTGCAGGTGTTGGTGGTGGTGCTGTTGGTGTTGATGTTGTTGTTGTTATTGTTGTTGTTGCTGCAGGTGTTGGTGGTGGTGCTGTTGGTGTTGATGTTGTTGTTGTTATTGTTGTTGTTGCTGCAGGTGTTGGTGGTGGTGCTGTTCGTGTTGTTGTTATTGTTGTTGTTGCTGCAGGTGTTGGTGGTGGTGCTGTTGGTGTTGATGTTGTTGTTATTGTTGTTGTTGCTGCAGGTGTTGGTGGTGGTGCTGTTCGTGTTGATGTTGTTGTTGTTATTGTTGTTGTTGCTGCAGGTGTTGGTGGTGGTGCTGTTCGTGTTGATGTTGTTGTTGTTATTGTTGTTGTTGCTGCAGGTGTTGGTGATGCTGCTGTTCGTGTTGATGTTGTTGTTAATTGATCTACTAAATAGTAATTAACAAAGATTAATCGGTTAACTAGCCAGAAATCAATTACCAAAATGTGCGTGTGTGTACGTGTGTGTACGTGTGTGTATGTGTGTGTACGTGTGTGTATGTGTGTGTATATGTATGTTTACGCATGTGTGTTTCTGTAATAATCTTTCATTGCGTGTGGGTAAATATTTGCGTGTATCTTCGTATGTCCATGAGTTTACTAATATATTTGATTACAGTGTGTGTGTGTGTGTGTGTGTCTGTGTGTGTGTGTGTCTGTGTGTCTGTGTGTGTGTGTGTGTGTGTGTGACTGTGTATTAGATTACGTGTTTGTATATTTACCTGCGTATGTCTACAGGTGTATATATTAATAGTGTATTAAGAGAGACACAAGTATCTCAGTTTCTCTATATAAGACACACAGCTAATTAGTAAAGTCATTAGCTGAGGTAATTAATAGGAACAGGAAGTAATATGAGGGAACAACAGTTCATATACTTGGGTAAGTTCACACTTCTTCTTCTTCTTCTTCTTCTTCTTCTTCTTCTTCTTCTTCTTCTTCTTCTCGGTATTGGTGGTGTGGATGGTGGTAGTGGTAGTGGTGGTAGTGGTAGTGGTGGTAGTGGTGATGGTGGTAGTGGTGGTAGTGGTAGTGGTGGTAGTGGCGGTGGTGGTAGTGGTGGTAGTGGTAGTGGTAGTGGTGGTAGTGGTGGTAGTGGTGGTAGTGGTAGTAGTGGTAGTGGCGGTGGTGGTAGTGGTGGTAGTGGTAGTGGTGGTGGTGGTAGTGGCGGTGGTGGTAATGGTGGTAGTGGTAGTGGTGGTGGTGGTAGTGGTGGTAGTGGTGGTAGTGGTAGTGACGGTAGTGGCGGTGGTGGTAGTGGTAGTGATGGTAGTGATGGTGGTGGTAGAGGCGGTGGTGGTAGTGGTAGTGGTGGTAGTGGCGGTGGTGGTAGTGGTGGTAGTGGTGGTAGTGGTAGTGGTGGTAGTGGTGGTTGTGGTGGTAGTGGTAGTGGTGGTAGTGGTGGTAGTGGTGGTAGTGGTGGTGGTGGTAGTAGTCGTGGTGGTAGTGGTGGTAGTGGTAGTGGTGGTAATGGCGGTGGTGGTAGTGGCGGTGGGGGTAGTGGCGGTGGTTGTAGTGGTAGTGGTGGTAGTGGTATTGGTGGTAGTGATGGTGGTGGTAGTGGTGGTGGTTTAGTGGTTTCTTATGTAGTAGTGATGTATTACTGTGTTGTTTTTTTAAATTTCTTCTAATTACAGCGATATATCTGACGCTGAATACCATTAAATCAGGAAATGGTAGGTAATCTACGTACTTTATACAATTACACACACACACACACACACATATATATATATATATATATCTTTCTTCTGATGAAGGACTAGCGTCCGAAGCGTTAACAATTCTTCCTGTTATTTGAAGCGTTAAACTAATATATTCCTTCCATGTACTGTGCTATTGTTTTATTATTTCTGTTTATATAGTTCGGAATAACAAAAATAAAAAACCAAACAAACGCAGGAGTAAATGTTACAAATATTATTGTGTGTCTGTGTCGAAACACCGGAGCTCAGCTGTTGGGGTCCTGAATCTTTTCATATTACCCACTCTACTACCCCAAGTATCGAGTACTCTGGTGGATTATGGTCCACCTGGTATTTTACCACACCCTGATATATATATATATATATATATATATATATACCACCACCCCACTCTCAAGAGCGTGAAACTAATAAACCTTTGTTCGTACTGCCTCTCTGTTTTGTTCCCGTTCCATTTTTCACTATATATATATATATATATATATATATATATATATATATATATATATATATATATATATATAAGATCAAAAGATGGTTAAAAGCGTTCCATGTATTTTATTATGCGCATTTAAAAAATAAATATCATCATGCAATAACATTTGCGTTTTCGTCAGATAAAATAGGGAGACATGATATGAAGGTTAAAACACACTTGTAAATAGTACAGTTTTAAATCAACATATGAAAAGTAGTTTTAGATTGATGTATGATATTGGGAGAAAAAAAAAAGACATTCCTATACCTGGTAAATCTGAATTCACCAAACTTCTAATTGAAAAAACTGACTCCTTTGTAAGAAGGCTTAGATGGATAGCTTATTTCTATGACCAGCGCCTACAAGGGAACTTCTATATCAAGGAACATAACTTCCCCGATCATCTATTTAATTCTAGAAGAAATCCTCCTTCCAACAAAAATCTAGTGCAATTCGAGGAGGAGTTAACTAACATTATAAAAAATCTTAAATTCAAGAGAAACCCTTACAGAAGACAAGAGCACCTTGTAAATCTCAAGAACACAATTTCAAACCTAAATTCCTCAAAAAATGTTTTAGTCCACTCTGACAAAACCAATAATTTATATGGAATTTCTAAGGATAACTATAACAACCTTATCCTAAAGGAACTTAGGAAAAAATATCGCAAAACCAACCATGATAATTTAGAATCCATAAACTTTGAAGCTTCTGAGATTATGTCAAACTTGGCATCGGAAAAAAGACCGAACCATTCCTCCCAAGAACTCCGAGGATAAATCTCAAGGATCACAAAAACAATTTTCGTACTGAACTACCTGTTAGACTAATCGCCCCCTCTAAATCAGATCTGGATAGAATTATCCCACAGGTTCGTTCTAATTGCTCTTCTTTGAACTTAAATTTATGGTTTGGTACTTCTGAAGTGATTGGCTGGTTCAACAAATTGAATAAGAAAAATAAACAAAAATTTATTCAATTTGATATTGCCAGCTACTATTCTTCTATTTCGCCCTCACTTCTCAACAATGCTCTATCTTTCGCTTACAAATATTCAGACATCACCACAGATGAACTTCACATCATTCTCACCGCCCGTAAAACCATCCTAGAGTTCAACAATGAATATTGGACCAGAGCTCATACCTCTAACAACTTTGACATCACAATGGGAGCATCCGATTCATCCCAATTGACAGATTTAATTGGTATCTTTATTTTGAACTCTTTGAATCGGAAAATTCCTCAACTTCGCGGTGGAATTTATCGTGACGATGGACTCTTTACTATCTTAAATTGCAACATAGTTAAACTTAATATTATTAAGAACAATATACGTAATCTCTTTAACCAACATACCTTAAAAATTGAATTTGATAACAGCATCAAACTAGCTAATTTCTTGGATGTATCTCTTAATCTTGACACTGGCCTATATTACCCTTACCATAAAAACAATGAGAACCTAAATTATGTTAATTTTAAATCTAACCACCCCACTAATATTAAGAATGCTATAGTTAGTAATATTGGAAAAATAATATCTAACCTATCTTCTAATAAAAACATCTTTGATGCTAACGCCAATTACTATAATAACGCGCTTTCTAAAGCCGGTTATCCTGATAAAATCAAATATAGTAAAGAAACAAATTCTAGAAGATCTTACAGTAGAATAATTAATCATGATCATTCCAATAACTTTAATAAAAGACCTAGATACAAAAACATAATCTGGTATAATGCTCCTTTCTCCATCTCTATTAATAATAATATTCCTAAATTATTCTTTAGTGCCTTAAATAAATGCTTCCCTCCCTCACATATCTATAGTAAAATATTTAACAAACACACTATAAAATGTTCCTATTCCACCTCCTCCATCATCTCCAACATTATCTCTAAACACAACAATAAAATACTAAATACTAAATCTCTTCCTTCCAACACTGAATATCATAATAATAGTAATAGTACTCCCGACGTCATTGTTAACTCTAGGCTAATTTCTGCAAACCCAAATACAACGTCAAACGCAACTTCGTTAAATGTTCTTAATCCCAATCTAAATCAAGAAACTATTATTCGTAAATAACTTCTCCAATCCAATTCCTTCTATAGATAACACTAGGTCACTTGTTAATAACTCTGTTAATTTCTTTAATCGCAATTGCAATTGCCCTGTTAAAAATAAATGTCCTCTCAACAACCATTGACTTGAAAAAAACTTAATCTACGAATGTAAAGTTATAACTGACACCAATTCCTTTACCTATTTTGGCTCCACTTCCACCTCCTTTAAAGTTCGTCTTTATAATCATCATTCGTCTTTTAAATACCAACTTAAAAGAACCAACACGGCACTCTCAGAACTCATATGGTCCTTGAAAGACAAAAATATTAACTATAACATCTCTTAGAAGAAGGTTTGTTCTGCTTCTTCATTGAATAGTTCTCTATCCAAGACATGCAATCTCTGTTTATGTAAAAAATTTACCATTATATCTAATTTAGATTCTATAATAAATAGACGCACTGACTTGTTTCCTCTCTGCTTGCATAAATTCCACAGAACATTCCATAAAGTATACAGCTAATATCTAATACTTTACCAATTTAAAATCCTTTTCTCAAAGGCACATATATATATATACATCTATATTTCATTAAAAATATACCCATCTTTCTACCTTATTTCAATGTTATATATTATACATTATATAATACTAGTTACTCATTCTATATCACTCCTATTTATCACTTCCCTTTCTTTCTTTTTTTCCTTTTTTCTTTTCTTTTTTTCTTTTTCTTTTAATTTCTAACCTCTAATCTGTACCTTTTCTTCCTAGATACTTCTCAATTATCATTATTACTCAGCACAATATGTTCTTACTTCATAATATCACCTTGAAAAAATCCTTCGTAAACATAAACATTTTTTTGACGTTAGATTATTCATCCTCAATTCATTATTTTTTTCTCCCTTTCATGCTCATCTAACTTATACATATTACACTTATTCATCCACTCTTCTACTTCTTTCACAATATATCCTTAATTACATTACTATTGTTATATTTTTATATTTTTTAACAATTTCTTTCCATTGCACATATTATTAAACCCTTAAATATTATTCTTAATACATATTAACAATTTCTTTTCATCGCACATATTATTAAACCCTTAAATATACAAACCTTAATTTAACATTATTCTAAAATTTTTCTCTTCGTTAATTTTCAAATTCTTTTAATTTATATATTATCTTCCAACGGTTTTTCAACCTCTCTATGTAAAACAATATAATTTTCTCAGTTATAAAAGCTATCTCTCTCTCTCTATCACCCATCTCTCCTCCTATCTCATCCTTCCTCATTATACTCCTCCCCCTCCACTTTTTACTCTCATCTCCTCCTCTTTTTCACCCCCCCCCTCAATTTTTTTTCCCAATATCACACATCAATCTAAAACTACTTTTCATATGTTGATTTAGAACTGCACTATTCACAAGTGTGTTTTAACCTTCATACCATGTCTCCCTATTTTATCTGACGAAAACGCAAATGTTATTGAATGATGATATTTGTTTTTGAAATGCGCATAATAAAATTCATGGAACTCTTTTAACCATCTTTTGATCTTATATATTATTTATACCCCAGTCCTACAAACTGTAGAGTGCTACTTATCCGATATCTGCATTGCTTTATTGTACTACAATAAAACTCACCTCCTACATATATATATATATAACAAAGGAAATGTGGTAAGGAACCAGATGGACCATAACGCACCAGAGTACTCAATACTTAAGGTAGTAGAGTGGGAAATAGGAAAAAGTATACTTTTTCATATATATATATATATATATATATATATATATATATATAAGGAATTTGTAGTTTATTTGAAGCATCGTATATGGTATAAAGAATTCGAAGTTTGAAAGCCATGACAATGCGGGTTTGAGCAGAAAATAATTAAATCGTAAGAAATAGGGGTTGTTTTTTTTCCCTTAATTTATTTACATGTCCTGATATTTCGAGATTAATATCTGCTGTTGTTCCGAGGAAAATAAAGGAATTATTCCAGTGTCCGATGTGGCTTGCTATACCATGCTTCCTCGGATGAAGAGATATTAATCTCGGTACATGAGGACATATGAATAAATTAAGGTAAAAAAACAACCCTGTTTCTTACGATTTAATTATTTTACGCCCAAACCCGCCTTGTCGTGGCTTTCAAACTTAGAATTATTTATATATATATATATATATATATATATATATATATATATATAGTAATAATAATTGTTTCTACTTTTGGCACAAGGCCAGCAATTACCCAGTGCATTACTGGTACTTTATTTTATCGACCCCGGAAGGATGAAAGGCAAAGTTAACCTCGGCGGGATTTGAACTCAGATCATACAAGGAGGTAACTCTATGCTTCAAAGCATGGAATCCGACCCTCTACCGATACTGCCAATCCACCGCCTTATATATAGTAATAATAATAAACTTTAATCTGTTATTTTAATAAATATATATAGAGATATATAGATAAAGAATTCGAAGTTTATATATATATATATATATATATATATATATATATATATATATATATATATATATATATGTATGTATGTATGTATGTATGTATGTATGTATGTGTATATATATATATATATATATATATATATATATATATATATATATACATATATATAAACTTCGAATTCTGAAATAGCGATGTATACATGTATGTATGTATAGTATATTTGGCAATATACCGTATGTTTAATTTAAAACATTTAGAAGACCTTTCGCTATTAGTTTTAGAAAATAAGTAAGTCACATAGTCACTACTTTAAAACTAATAGCGAATGGTCTTCTAAATGTTTTTAATTAAACATACGGTATATTGCCACATATACTATACATACATTCATGTATACATCGCTATTTCAGAGCGCAAATACTAATACCATATATATATATATATATATATATATATATATATATATATATATATATATATATATATATATATATATATATATATATATATATATATATATATATATATATATAAGAGAGTATTGAAGTTTGCTTGAAGCATTGTGGAATAATAAATAAATATCTTTAAGTCGTTTGGAAGCCTCGACAATGCAAATGGGTAAATCTCCGGGTAACAAGATCCAGTGGTGGAGAGAGAGATGTAAGTGGGTGTACGTTGAGATGCGTGGTGTGTAAAGATGTGTAAATGTGTAGAAGAAAGAAGGGAAGAGTATAAAGGATAAAATAAAAATAACAACACAAGAGAGAGTTACCTTGGGAGAGATTTAATAGTCCCTATATATTTCGGATTCACATCCATCAACTGGGTTTTTTTTCCGGGGTAAAGGTTGTCTGTCGGACAGGTGCGAAACGCGTCCTCCGCTGTTTGTTGTTTTGAATATCTGAGGTATTCGGCAGAGCGCGCGTGCGCGTGAAATGGGGTCGGTCGGGCAGAGATCAGCGGCCGAATGAGGGAGTGGGGTGGCGCTAGCTGTCAGTCCATTCTCTGCCTGTTTGTTAAATGTTACTGTGTGTGTGCGTGCGTGTGTTGTTGCCTTGTTCCTCTGTATTGGCAGTGTAGTATGTTCGTATGGTGGAATGCTACTGTGTGTGTGTGTGTGTAGTTGTCTCGTTTGTGTGTGCGTGTGTTGCTACATCGTTTGTTAACTTAAACCAGCCATCTCATTTCGCTTCTCTCTAATCGGTTGTTTATTTGCGGTTGCAGGCGTTTGATAAAAAGTGCTTCCTTTATACGTAACGTGCCGACGTTTCTTTCAGTCGCTAGAATTGTGACAATGGGCATTCCGTCTTTGTTTCCGCATTTGTCTATGTGTTTCCGGAAAGACGAAGCCCTGGTTTTAGTGTGTTCCTTGATCCGGATGTGCAAATGTCGGATTGTGCTACCTATGTAGTATTGGTTGCACCTGTCACATTCTATCTTATACACGACGTATGTGCGTAGGCAACAGTTGGCATGGCGTATCGGGCAGTCTCTGGGAGAGTATGCGTCAGTAGATTTCCCGGGTTTCTTGGAGAGGCATCTTCGCAGGGAGGGGCCCGAGTGGGCCAGGTGGATGTCGAGGCCCTCCTCCCGTATAGCCTTGCGGATAGCGTTGGTGGTATTCTCGCCCAGGTGTGGCATTTTAAGGAAGCACTTGCCTTGGGTGCCTCTCTGTCTCTTGTGTCTGGTGTCTCCTATTCTCTCTGTGATCGAGGTAGGGTACCCGTTCGTCTCCAGCACCTCGAGGAATCGCTTGGTATGAGTGACACCACTCGCAGGATCACTGCATCTGTTTTTGATTCGCGCGATCTCGTTCGTGATGTATCCTCTTTTGGCACTGTTAGGGAGGGCGGACTTGTAGTGAAGAACAGGTCCCTGCAGGCTTCTTTCGGTAGAAGTTGCAGTGGATCCTTCCCTGTTCCGTGATGTTGATTCGGAAGTCAAGGAAGACAAGTGACCCGTTTTCGTTGGGGTGTTCAACACTGAAGTCAATGTTCTCGTCCGTGTTGTTGAACGTCTCATAGATTATGTTCGCCGTGTCTTGGGAAGATGTGAGGATGAGGATATCGTCCACGTACCTTGAGAAAAAGGCTACGGCGTTGGGGTGGCAGGCGTTGAGTGCCTTGCGTTCGAGGTTGTCCATGTAAGAGATCGCTAGCACACCTGATAGGCTTTATCCCATGGGCAATCCCGAGGTTTGTTGGTATGTTTGGTCAAGGAATCCGAAGTAGGTGTTGTCGACGACGATGGATAGGAGTTGGTGGATGTCAGTGGTGGTGAGCCCGAAGCAGTGTAGGTCGGTGGATTGGACGCGTTCCATCAGTATATTGACGTCCGGGAGTGCCGGGACCGAGGTGTAGAGAGCGACTACATCAAGGCTGAAGGCATATCTGTTATTCCTTCTGGTGTCGGGATCCATTTGATGCAGGCACTTCAACACCTCCTCGGAGCTGTTAACGTGTCGCGGCAAGGTGTCTAAGATGGGTTTGAGTATTCTGGCTAGGAGCCATGAAATTTTGTAGAGTGGTCCCCCCACGCTCGATACGATGGGTCTGATCTTCAGGTCGGGTCCCTGTTTGTGTGTTTTCACGAGGTGGTAGAAGGCGGGTAGTCTGCTGTTCCTCGTGAGGAGGTTGTATCTCAGCTTCTTCGGGAGCTTCCGCCGGTCGCAGATGTTGGTCCAGGCGGCGTTGATGTGCTCTTCTATCTGCGCGGGAGTGATTCCCGTGACCTTGGAGTAGAGGTTGTCATCGTCAAGGTGTTGGAGGGCCAGGGTGTTGTAGGCCTCTCTGCTGATGACGCAGAATTCTTTTCCCTTGTCGGAGGGGAGATAGATGAGGTTCTTCACTTTTAGGTTGGAGAGAGTGGTGAGTTGAGATTTGGTGAGGTTATGTGTTGTGCGTGTGTGTTTGTGAAGTATATCCGAGATGGAGTGTTTTAGCCTGATGAGTTTAGTGTCGAGTTCGTGGTTGGTGGGTGGGGGGTGGAGTGGCTTGTCGGGGTGGTATGTGGGGAACTTGGGGTGGGTTGCGTGGGCGCTGTTAATTTTCTGTGGCGCTGTTGATGGCGGTCACCCATTTAAGTTGGTAAGCGGCTCGACAAAAGTTGCCCTCTATGTTGAGTTTGAGTCTGTCGTCGAGACGTTGTGAGACGATGAACTTGGGTCCGAGGTGTAGGAGTTTCAGCTCGTCGCTCGTGAGAATGCCGGTTAGGTCGGTGACCAGGTGCGTCGCATCGTTGAGGTATGGCTCGGTGTTGGTGGATGCGGCGGTGGCGGTTGTTAAGTTGTTGTTTCCCACGTGGTTCTGGTCCGTCTGTTCGTTAGTTTCGATGTTCCCGTTGTGGCGTTTCGACAAGATCCACTCATATTTTCGCTTGAGCCGTTTTTTCTGGTATTGGACTCCGGAGTGGTAACACTGGTCGATTGCTTTAGTGATTTTCAGGTGCTATTGGCAGTCGATGTGTCCGCTCTGAGAGTGTCCGCTTATGGACGTGTAATTGGCGGTTGAGATGTCTCAGGATCTGTTGAATACACGTGCGATGTATGCGGTTAGTGGTGTTTTGGAAAGCTGGTGTACGTAGGCTTACTGGTAAGCGGATGTTCCTGATGGTGTTGGGGATGACATCGTTTTTTAGGCAGCGTTTCAGGAAAATAATTTGACAGCCAGCGTTGGCCCATTTCTCCGACAGTCTAAACAGTTCCCTTACGGATGAAAACAATTCCTGGCTCAGGTGTAAGGATAAGAGAGTATTCAAGTTTGCTTGAAGCATTGTGGAATAATAAATAAATATCTTTAAGTCGTTTAGAAGCCTCAACAATGCAAATGGGTAAATCTCCGGGTAACAAGATCCGGTGGTGGAGAGAGAGATGTAAGTGGGTGTACGTTGAGATGCGTGGTGTGTAAAGATGTGTAAATGTGTAGAAGAAAGAAGGGAAGAGTATAAAGGATAAAATTAAAATAACAACACAAGAAAGAGTTACCTTGGGAGAGATTTAATAGTCCCTATATATTTCGGATTCACATCCATCAACTGGGGTTTTTTCCGGATATTCAAAACAACAAACAGCGGAGGACGCGTTTCGCACCTGTCCGACAGACAACCTTTACCCCGGAAAAAAACCCCAGTTGATGGATGTGAATCCGAAATATATAGGGACTATTAAATCTCTCCCAAGGTAACTCTCTCTTGTGTTGTTATTTTTAGTTTATCCTTTATACTCTTCCCTTCTTTCTTCTACACATTTACACATCTTTACACACCACGCATCTCAACGTACACCCACTTAAATCTCTCTCTCCACCACCGGATCTTGTTACCCGGAGATTTACCCATTTGCATTGTCGAGGCTTCCAAACGACTTAAAGATATTTAATTATATATATATATATATATATATATATGAGGGTTGTTTTACAAAATGAAAAAGACGAGATGTCCTACACGAGTGAAAGTATAAGGAAAAAAGATGAAATCGAAAATGAAACTGGAGTCTTTTTAGGAATATTTATTTGTTTCCTTTACCGGTTTCGCATTCTTGTGCTTTTCAAAAGTAGAGTTGAGATGGAGGGTTTGTGGTTTTTCTCGCATATATATATATTTACATACACATACATATATATTTACATACACATACATATCTACAAGAGAGTGCTGAACAGTTCCTGGCTTTGGGTAAAGAAAATACAGGAGGATCAGTTAATTATGATTTTATTCAACATATTCCCTTCTCAGATTCACACGTTTATTGCAGTGGTAATAAAACTGTAAAGGTAACAGTCCTACCTCCCCTGTAAAGGTAACAGTTCGACCCTTTCTCGAGGCCTTTACAGCCAAGAACTTTTCAACACCGCCTCATAATATTTACTATATTCTATATGAAACCTTTAATCACACAGTTTTGTTTATTTTAATTTTTTTGTATTTCTTTTCTTCCTTTTTGTTCTTACTGAAACAAAAGCACCGCCGGAACTATCATTGCCATTTCAAAGTAGCTTCATCAAGATTAAATCTGCAAAAATTTTGGCAACGCCAGTTTTAACATTCAAGACTGGAATTGACAATTGTGCAATAAAATGTTTGTCATCGGCGTCTTGTACATCATTTGATTACAAGCAACCGCCTGGATTGTGTTATATACATATTGTTACAACCTCACAAGCCAGACTTACTTATTCTCTAAAGTTTACCTATTTTGAGAAGAGACCAAACAACAACGCCGGTAAATATAACTACTACTACTACTATTACTACTACTACTAATACTACTACTACTACTAATGCTACTACTACACACTACTACTACTACTGTGTAAGCTATTAAAGGAAACCTTACAGACATGCACGCAAGCATACCATCACCATATAGACACACACACACACACTCATATATATAGATATAGAGAGAGAGAGGTGTGTGTGTGTGGGGGGGGGGGGTGTTTCAAAACCGTTGTAAAAAGCGATGTTACTTAAAAAAATGTTACCCCAGTAGTCGATTAAATAATGATCCATGGAATAAATATCAGGCTGAACTAGATTGATAGATATTGGGGTTTGCGTGATTGACTAAACTTGTAAAGGTCATTCTTCAAATTCAAGGTGAGTCTTCTTTTTACAGTACACCCCCATCCCCGAATATAATCTAAAAATATGTGGTTGTGACTGTCTTTACTTTTAGCTGCATGTTATCCCTGCTCCCCACCATCGGCACATGGTTGGTTACCCGTAGGTGTGAGCCTCACCAGCTGGAACGGCTCTTCCAGCGCATCTCCCTCTCAATCCACCGGAGAAACACCTTCTCATTTCTGTCCGCCGTTCAAAAGGGGCGGCCAGAATGTGGAGGACCATTTCTTCATAATAGTGAGAGATGGGGAGAGCTGTAGAAACGGAAGAAGTGACAGTGGGAGTTTGGTTCCTCTGTGGTCGGACCTAGTGTAATATGAGAGAGTGGGAAAGACAGAGGCAGTGACAGAGGGAGTTTGGTTCCTCTGTGTTGAGACCTGGTGTAATATGAGAGAGTAGGAGAGACAGAGGCAGTGAGAGTGGGAGTTTGGTTCCTCTGTGGTCGGACCTAGTGTAATATGAGAGAGTGGGAAAGACAGAGGCAGTGACAGAGGGAGTTTGGTTCCTCTGTGTTGAGACCTGGTGTAGTATGAGAGAGTGGGAAAGACAGAGGCAGTGACAGAGGGAGTTTGGTTCCTCTGTGTTGAGACCTGGTGTAGTATGAGAGAGTAGGAGAGACAGAGGCAGTGACAGTGGGAGTTTGGTTCCTCTGTGTTAGGACCTGGTGTAATATGAGAGAGAGGGAGAGACAGAGGCAGTGACAGTGGGAGTTTGGTTCCTCTGTGTTGGAACCTGGTGTAATATGAGAGAGTGGGAGAGACAGAGGCAGTGACAGTGGGAGTTTGGTTCCTCTGTGTTGGGACCTGGTGAAATATGAGAGAGTGGGAGAGACAGAGGCTGTGACAGTGGGAGTTTGGTTCCTCTGTGTTAGGACCTGGTGTAATGTGAGAGAGTGGGAGAGACAGAGGCAGTGACAGTGGGAGTTTGGTTCCTCTGTGTTGGGACCTGGTGTAATGTGAGAGAGTGGGAGAGACAGAGGCAGTGACAGTGGGAGTTTGGTTCCTCTGTGTTAGGACCTGGTGTAATGTGAGAAAGTGGGAGAGACAGAGGCAGTGACAGTGGGAGTTTGGTTCCTCTGTGTTGGGACCTGGTGTAATGTGAGAGAGTGGGAGAGACAGAGGCAGTGACAGTGGGAGTTTGGTTCCTCTGTGTTAGGACCTGGTGTAATATGAGAAAGTGGGAGAGACAGAGGCAGTGACAGTGGGAGTTTGGTTCCTCTGTGTTGGGACCTGGTGTAATATGAGAGAGTGGGAGAGACAGAGGCAGTGACAGTGGGAGTTTGGTTCCTCTGTGTTGGGACCTGGTAGTAATATGAGAGAGTGGGAGAGACAGAGGCAGTGACAGTGGGAGTTTGGTTCCTCTGTGTTGGGACCTGGTGTAATATGAGAGAGTGGGAGAGACAGAGGCAGTGACAGTGGGAGTTTGGTTCCTCTGTGTTGGGACCTGGTGTAATGTGAGAGTGTGGGAGAGACAGAGACAGTGACAGTGGGAGTTTGGTTCCTATGTGTTAGGACATGGTGTAGTATGAGACAGTGGGAGAGACAGAGGCAGTGACGGTGGGAGTTTGGTTCCTCTGTGTTGGGATGTGGTGTAATATGAGAGAGTGGGAGAGACAGAGGCAGTGACAGTAGGAGTTTGGTTCCTCTGTGTTGGGACCTGGTGTAATATGAGAGAGTGGGAGAGACAGAGGCAGTGACGGTGGGAGTTTGGTTCCTCTGTGTTAGGGACTGGTGTAATGTGAGAGAGTGGGAGAGACAGAGGCAGTGACAGTAGGAGTTTGGTTCCTCTGTGTTGGGAACTGGTGTAATGTGAGAGAGTGGGAGAGACAGAGGCAGTGACAGTGGGAGTTTGGTTCCTCTGTGTTAGGGACTGGTGTAATATGAGAGAGTGGGAGAGACAGAGGCAGTGACAGTGGGAGTTTGGTTCCTCTGTGTTCGGACCTGGTGTAATATGAGAGAGTGGGAGAGACAGAGGCAGTGACAGTGGGAGTTTCGTTGCTCTGTGTTAGGACCTGGTGTAATATGAGAGAGTGGAGAGACAGAGACAGTGACAGTGGCAGTTTGGTTCCTCTGTGTTAGGAACTGGTGTAATATGAGAGAGTGGGAGAGACAGAGGCATTGACATTGGGGGTTAGGTTCCTCTGTGTTAGCAACTGATGTAATATGAGAGAGTGGGAGAGACAGAGGCAGTGACAGTGGGAGTTTGTTCCTCTGTGTTAGGAACTGGTGTAATATGAGAGAGTGGGAGAGAGAGAGGCAGTGACAGTGGGAGTTTGGTCCCTCTGTGTTGGAACCTGGTGTAATATGAGAGAGTGGGAGAGACGGAGGCAGTGACAGTGGGAGTTTGGTTCCTCTGTGTTGGGACCGCGTGTAATATGAGAGAGTGAGAGAGTCAGAGGCAGTGACAGTGGGAGTTTGGTTCCTCTGTGTTGGGACCTGGTGTAATATGAGAGAGTGGGAGAGACAGAGGCAGTGACAGTGAGAGTTTGGTTCCTCTGTGTTGGTAACTGGTGTAATATGAGAGAGTGGGAGAGACAGAGACAGTGACAGTGGGAGTTTGTTTCCTCTGTGTTAAGACCTGGTGTAATATGAGAGAGTGGGAGAGACAGAGACAGTGACAGTGGGAGTTTGGTTCCTCTGTGTTAGGGACTGGTGTAATATGAGAGAGTGGGAGAGACAGAGGCAGTGACAGTGGGTGTTTGGTTCCTCTGTCTTGGGACCTGGTGTAATATGAGAGAGTGGGAGAGACAGAGGCAGTGACAGTAGGAGTTTGGTTCCTCTGTGTTGGGACCTGGTGTAATATGAGAGAGTGGGAGAGACAGAGGCAGTGACGGTGGGAGTTTGGTTCCTCTGTGTTAGGGACTGGTGTAATGTGAGAGAGTGGGAGAGACAGAGGCAGTGACAGTAGGAGTTTGGTTCCTCTGTGTTGGGAACTGGTGTAATGTGAGAGAGTGGGAGAGACAGAGGCAGTGACAGTGGGAGTTTGGTTCCTCTGTGTTAGGGACTGGTGTAATATGAGAGAGTGGGAGAGACAGAGGCAGTGACAGTGGGAGTTTGGTTCCTCTGTGTTCGGACCTGGTGTAATATGAGAGATGGGAGAGACAGAGGCAGTGACAATGGGAGTTTCGTTGCTCTGTGTTAGGACCTGGTGTAATATGAGAGAGTGGAGAGACAGAGACAGTGACAGTGGCAGTTTGGTTCCTCTGTGTTAGGAACTGGTGTAATATGAGAGAGTGGGAGAGACAGAGGCATTGACATTGGGGGTTAGGTTCCTCTGTGTTAGCAACTGATGTAATATGAGAGAGTGGGAGAGACAGAGGCAGTGACAGTGGGAGTTTGTTCCTCTGTGTTAGGAACTGGTGTAATATGAGAGAGTGGGAGAGAGAGAGGCAGTGACAGTGGGAGTTTGGTCCCTCTGTGTTGGAACCTGGTGTAATATGAGAGAGTGGGAGAGACAGAGGCAGTGACAGTGAGAGTTTGGTTCCTCTGTGTTGGTAACTGGTGTAATATGAGAGAGTGGGAGAGACAGAGACAGTGACAGTGGGAGTTTGTTTCCTCTGTGTTAAGACCTGGTGTAATATGAGAGAGTGGGAGAGACAGAGACAGTGACAGTGGGAGTTTGGTCCCTCTGTGTTGGAACCTGGTGTAATATGAGAGAGTGGGAGAGACAGAGGCAGTGACAGTGAGAGTTTGGTTCCTCTGTGTTGGTAACTGGTGTAATATGAGAGAGTGGGAGAGACAGAGACAGTGACAGTGGGAGTTTGTTTCCTCTGTGTTAAGACCTGGTGTAATATGAGAGAGTGGAAGAGACAGAGACAGTGACAGTGGGAGTTTGTTTCCTCTGTGTTAAGACCTGGTGTAATATGAGAAAGTAGGAGAGACAGAGGCAGTGACAGTGGGAGTTTGGTTCCTCTGTGTTAGGAACTGGTGTAATATGAGAGAGTGGGAGAGACAGAGGCAGTGACAGTGGGTGTTTGGTTCCTCTGTCTTGGGACCTGGTGTAATATGAGAGAGTGGGAGAGACAGAGACAGTGACAGTGGGAGTTTGGTTCCTCTGTGTTAGGACCTGGTGTAATATGAGAGAGTGGGAGAGACAGAGGCAGTGACAGTGGGAGTTTGGTTCCTCTGTCTTGGGACCTGGTGTAATATGAGAGAGTGGGAGAGACAGAGGCAGTGACAGTGGGAGTTTGGTTCCTCTGTGTTGGGACCTGGTGTAATATGAGAGAGTGGGAGAGACAGAGGCAGTGACAGTGGGAGTTTGGTTCCTCTGTGTTGGGACCTGGTGTAATATGAGAGAGTGGGAGAGACAGAGGCAGTGACAGTGGGAGTTTGATTCCTCTGTGTTGGGACCTGGTGTAATATGAGAGAGTGGGAGAGACAGAGACAGTGACAGTGGGAGTTTGGTCCCTCTGTGTTGGGACCTGGTGTAATATGAGAGAGTGGGAGAGACAGAGGCAGTGACAGTGGGAGTTTGGTTCCTCTGTGTTGGGACCTGGTGTAATATGAGAGAGTGGGAGAGACAGAGGCAGCGACAGTGGGAGTTTGGTTCCTCTGTGTTGGGACCTGGTGAAATATGAGAGAGTGGCAGAGACAGAGGCAGTGACAGTGGGAGTTTGGTTCCTCTGTGTTGGGACCTGGTGTAATGTGAGAGAGTGGGAGAGACAGAGGCAGTGACAGTGGGAGTTTGGTTCCTCTGTGTTGGGACCTGGTGAAATATGAGAGAGTGGGAGAGAGAGAGGCAGTGACAGTGGGAGTTTGGTCCCTCTGTGTTGGGACCTGGTGTAATATGAGAGAGTGGGAGAGACAGAGGCAGCGACAGTGGGAGTTTGGTTCCTCTGTGTTGGGACCTGGTGTAATATGAGAGAGTGGGAGAGACAGAGGCAGCGACAGTGGCAGTTTGGTTCCTCTGTGTTGGGACCTGGTGAAATATGAGAGAGTGGGAGAGACAGAGGCAGTGACAGTGGGAGTTTGGTTCCTCTGTGTTGGGACCTGGTGAAATATGAGAGAGTGGGAGAGACAGAGGCAGTGACAGTGGGAGTTTGGTTCCTCTGTGTTGGGACCTGGTGAAATATGAGAGAGTGGGAGAGACAGAGGCAGTGACAGTGGGAATTTGGTTCCTCTGTGTTGGGAACTGGTGTAATGTGAGAGAGTGGGAGAGAGAGAGGCAGTTACAGTGGGAGTTTGGTTCCTCTGTGTTAGGAACTGGTGTAATATGAGAGAGTGGGAGAGACAGAGGCAGTTACAGTGGGAGTTTGGTTCCTCTGTGTTGGGACCTGGTGTAATATGAGTGAGTGGGAAAGACAGAGACAGTGACAGTGGGAGTTTGGTTCCTCTGTGTTGGGACCTGGTGAAATATGAGAGAGTGGGAGAGACAGAGGCAGTGACAGTGGGAGTTTGGTTCCTCTGTGTTAGGGACTGGTGTAATATGAGAGAGTGCGAGAGACAGAGGCAGTGACAGTGGGAGTTTGGTTCCTCTGTGTTGGGACCTAGTGTAATATGAGAGAGTGGGAGTGACAGAGGCAGTGACAGTGGGAGTTTGGTTCCTCTGTGTTAGGACCTGGTGTAATATGAGAGAGTGGGAGAGACAGAGGCAGTGACAGTGGGAGTTTGGTTGCTCTGTGTTAGGACCTGGTGTAATATGAGAGAGTGGAGAGACAGAGGCAGTGACAATGGGAGTTTGGTTCCTCTGTGTTAGGAACTGGTGTAATATGAGAGAGTGGGAGGGACAGAGGCATTGACAGTGGGGGTTTGGTTCCTCTGTGTTAGGAACTGGTGTAATATGAGAGAGTGGGAGAGAGAGAGACAGTGACAGTGGGAGATTGGTTCCTCTGTGTTGGGACCTGGTGAAATATGAGAGAGTGGGAGAGACAGAGGCAGTGACAGTGGGAGTTTGGTTCCTCTATGTTGGGAACTGGTGTAATGTGAGAGAGTGGGAGAGAGAGAGGCAGTTACAGTGGGAGTTTGGTTCCTCTGTGTTAGGAACTGGTGTAATATGAGAGAGCGGGAAAGACAGAGTCAGTGACAGTGGGAGTTTGGTTCATCTGTGTTAGGACCTGGTGTAATGTGAGAGAGTGGGAGAGACAGAGGCAGTGACAGTGGGAGTTTGGTTCCTCTGTGTTGGGACCTGGTGTAATGTGAGAGAGTGGGAGAGACAGAGGCAGTGACAGTGGGAGTTTGGTTCCTCTGTGTTAGGACCTGGTGTAATATGAGAGAGTGGGAGAGACGGAGACAGTGACAGTGGGAGTTTGGTTCCTCTGTGTTGGGACCTGGTTTAGTATGAGAAAGTGGGAGAGACGGAGACAGTGACAGTGGGAGTTTGGTTCCTCTGTGTTGGGACCTGGTGTAATATGAGAGAGTGGGAGAGACAGAGGCAGTGACAGTGGGAGTTTGGTTCCTCTGTGTTCGGACCTGGTGTAATATGAGAGAGTGGGTGAGACAGAGGCAGTGACAGTGGGAGTTTGGTTCCTCTGTGTTGGACCTGGTTTAGTATGAGAGAGTGGGAGAGAGAGAGGCAGTGACAGTGGGGGTTTGGTTCCTCTGTGTTAGGACCTGGTGTAATATGAGAGAGTGGGAGAGAGAGAGGCAGTGACAGTGGGGGTTTGGTTCCTCTGTGTTAGGACCTGGTGTAATATGAGAGAGTGGGAGAGAGAGAGGCAGTGACAGTGGGGGTTTGGTTCCTCTGTGTTAGGACCTGGTGTAATATGAGAGAGTGGGAGAGAGAGAGGCAGTGACAGTGGGGGTTTGGTTCCTCTGTGTTAGGACCTGGTGTAATATGAGAGAGTGGGAGAGAGAGAGGCAGTGACAGTGGGGGTTTGGTTCCTCTGTGTTAGGACCTGGTGTAATATGAGAGAGTGGGAGAGACAGAGGCAGTGACAGTGGGAGTTTGGTTCCTCTGTGTTGGGACCTGGTGTAATATGAGAGAGTGGGAGAGTCAGAGGAAGTGACAGTGGGAGTTTGGTTCCTCTGTGTTGGGACCTGGTGTAATATGAGAGAGTGGGAGAGACAGAGGCAGTGACAGCGGGAGTTTGGTTCCTCTGTGTTGGGACCTGGTGTAATATGAGAGAGTGGGAGAGACAGAGGCAGTGACAGCGGGAGTTTGGTTCCTCTGTGTTGGGACCTGGTGTAATATGAGAGAGTGGGAGAGACAGAGGCAGTGACAGCGGGAGTTTGGTTCCTCTGTGTTGGGACCTGGTGTAATATGAGAGAGTGGGAGAGTCAGAGGAAGTGACAGCGGGAGTTTGGTTCCTCTGTGTTGGGACCTGGTGTAATATGAGAGAGTGGGAGAGACAGAGGCAGTGACAGCGGGAGTTTGGTTCCTCTGTGTTGGGACCTGGTGTAATATGAGAGAGTGGGAGAGTCAGAGGCAGTGACAGTGGGAGTTTGGTTCCTCTGTGTTGGGACCTGGTGTAATATGAGAGAGTGGGAGAGACAGAGGCAGTGAGAGTGGGAGTTTGGTTCCTCCGTGTTGGGACCTGGTGTAATATGAGAGAGTGGGAGAGACAGAGGCAGTGACAGTGGGAGTTTGGTTCCTCTGTGTTAGGACCTGGTGTAATATGAGAGAGTGGGAGAGACAGAGGCAGTGACAGCGGGAGTTTGGTTCCTCTGTGTTGGGACCTGGTGTAATATGAGAGAGTGGGAGAGTCAGAGGAAGTGACAGTGGGAGTTTGGTTCCTCTGTGTTGGGACCTGGTGTAATATGAGAGAGTGGGAGAGACAGAGGCAGTGAGAGTGGGAGTTTGGTTCCTCCGTGTTGGGACCTGGTGTAATATGAGAGAGTGGGAGAGACAGAGGCAGTGACAGTGGGAGTTTGGTTCCTCTGTATTCGGACCTGGTGTATATGACAAAGTGGGAGAGACAGAGGCAGTGACAGTGGGAGTTTGGTTCCTCTGTGTTGGACCTGGTTTAGTATGAGAGAGTGGGAGAGACGGAGGCAGTGACAGTGGGAGTTTGGTTCCTCTGTGTTAGGACCTGGTGTAATATGAGAGAGTGGGAGAGAGAGAGGCAGTGACAGTGGGGGTTTGGTTCCTCTGTGTTAGGACCTGGTGTAATATGAGAGACTGGGAGAGAGAGAGGCAGTGACAGTGGGGGTTTGGTTCCTCTGTGTTAGGACCTGGTGTAATATGAGAGAGTGGGAGAGACAGAGGCAGTGACAGTGGGAGTTTGGTTCCTCTGTGTTAGGACGTGGTGTATTATGAGAGAGTGGGAGAGACAGAGGCAGTGACAGTGGGAGTTTGGTTCATTTGTGTTAGGACCTGGTGTAATGTGAGAGAGTGGGAGAGACAGAGACAGTGACAGTGGGAGTTTGGTTCCTCTGAGTTCGGACCTGGTGTAATATGAGAGAGTGGGAGAGACAGAGGCAGTGACAGTGGGAGTTTGGTACCTCTGTGTTGGGACCTGGTGTAATATGAGAGAGTGGGAGAGACAGAGACAGTGACAGTGGGAGTTTGGTTCCTCTGTGTTGGGACCTGGTGTAATATGAGAGAGTGGGAGAGACAGAGGCAGTGTCAGTGGGAGTTTGGTTCCTCTGTGTTAGGGACTGGTGTAATATGAGAGAGTGCGAGAGACAGAGGCAGTGACAGTGGGAGTTTGGTTCCTCTGTGTTGGGACCTGGTTTAGTATGAGAAAGTGGGAGAGACGGAGACAGTGACAGTGGGAGTTTGGTTCCTCTGTGTTGGGACCTGGTGTAATATGAGTGAGTGGGAAAGACAGGAGACAGTGACAGTGGGAGTTTGGTTCCTCTGTGTTGGGACCTGTTGAAATATGAGAGAGTGGGAGAGACAGAGGCAGTGACAGTGGGAGTTTGGTTCCTCTGTGTTAGGGACTGGTGTAATATGAGAGAGTGCGAGAGACAGAGGCAGTGACAGGGGGAGTTTGGTTCCTCTGTGTTGGGACCTGGTTTAGTATGAGAAAGTGGGAGAGACGGAGACAGTGACAGTGGGAGTTTGGTTCCTCTGTGTTGGGACCTGGTGTAATATGAGAGAGTGGGAGAGACAGAGGCAGTGACAGTGGGAGTTTGGTTCCTCTGTGTTGGGACCTGGTGTAATATGAGAGAGTGGGAGAGACAGAGGCAGTGACAGTGGGAGTTTGGTTCCTCTGTGTTGGGACCTGGTTTAGTATGAGAGTGTGGGAGAGACGGAGGCAGTGACAGTGGGGGTTTGGTTCCTCTGTGTTAGGACCTGGTGTAATATGAGAGAGTGGGAGAGAGAGAGGCAGTGACAGTGGGGGTTTGGTTCCTCTGTGTTAGGACCTGGTGTAATATGAGAGAGTGGGAGAGACAGAGGCAGTGACAGTGGGAGTTTGGTTCCTCTGTGTTAGGAACTGGTGTAATATGAGAGAGTGGGAGAGACAGAGGCATTGACAGTGGGAGTTTGGTTCCTCTGTGTTAGGAACTGGTGTAATATGAAAGAGTGGGAGAGAGAGAGACAGTGACAGTGGGAGATTGGTTCCTCTGTGTTGGGACCTGGTGTAATATGAGAGAGTGGGAGAGACAGAGGCAGTGACAGTGGGGGTTTGATTCCTCTGTGTTAGGAACTGGTGTAATATGAAAGAGTGGGAGAGAGAGAGACAGTGACAGTGGGAGATTGGTTCCTCTGTGTTGGGACCTGGTGAAATATAAGAGAGTGGGAGAGACAGAGGCAGTGACAGTGGGGGTTTGGTTCCTCTGTGTTAGGAACTGGTGTAATATGAGAGAGTGGGAGAGAGAGAGGCAGTGACAGTGGGAGATTGGTTCCTCTGTGTTGGGACCTGGTGAAATATGAGAGAGTGGGAGAGACAGAGGCAGTGACAGTGGGAGTTTGGTTCCTCTGTGTTGGGACCTGGTGAAATATGAGAGAGTGGGAGAGACAGAGGCAGTGACAGTGGGGGTTTGGTTCCTCTGTGTTAGGAACTGGTGTAATATGAGAGAGTGGGAGAGAGAGAGACAGTGACAGTGGGAGATTGGTTCCTCTGTGTTGGGACCTGGTGAAATATGAGAGAGTGGGAGAGACAGAGGCAGTGACAGTGGGGGTTTGGTTCCTCTGTGTTAGGAACTGGTGTAATATGAGAGAGTGGGAGAGAGAGAGACAGTGACAGTGGGAGATTGGTTCCTCTGTGTTGGGACCTGGTGAAATATGAGAGAGTGGGAGAGACAGAGGCAGTGACAGTGGGGGTTTGGTTCCTCTGTGTTAGGAACTGGTGTAATATGAGAGAGTGGGAGAGAGAGAGACAGTGACAGTGGGAGATTGGTTCCTCTGTGTTGGGACCTGGTGAAATATGAGAGAGTGGGAGAGACAGAGGCAGTGACAGTGGGGGTTTGGTTCCTCTGTGTTAGGAACTGGTGTAATATGAGAGAGTGGGAGAGAGAGAGACAGTGACAGTGGGAGATTGGTTCCTCTGTGTTGGGACCTGGTGAAATATAAGAGAGTGGGAGAGACAGAGGCAGTGACAGTGGGGGTTTGGTTCCTCTGTGTTAGGAACTGGTGTAATATGAGAGAGTGGGAGAGAGAGAGGCAGTGACAGTGGGAGATTGGTTCCTCTGTGTTGGGACCTGGTGAAATATGAGAGAGTGGGAGAGACAGAGGCAGTGACAGTGGGAGTTTGGTTCCTCTGTGTTGGGACCTGGTGAAATATGAGAGAGTGGGAGAGACAGAGGCAGTGACAGTGGGGGTTTGGTTCCTCTGTGTTAGGAACTGGTGTAATATGAGAGAGTGGGAGAGAGAGAGACAGTGACAGTGGGAGATTGGTTCCTCTGTGTTGGGACCTGGTGAAATATGAGAGAGTGGGAGAGACAGAGGCAGTGACAGTGGGGGTTTGGTTCCTCTGTGTTAGGAACTGGTGTAATATGAGAGAGTGGGAGAGAGAGAGACAGTGACAGTGGGAGATTGGTTCCTCTGTGTTGGGACCTGGTGAAATATGAGAGAGTGGGAGAGACAGAGGCAGTGACAGTGGGGGTTTGGTTCCTCTGTGTTAGGAACTGGTGTAATATGAGAGAGTGGGAGAGAGAGAGACAGTGACAGTGGGAGATTGGTTCCTCTGTGTTGGGACCTGGTGAAATATGAGAGAGTGGGAGAGACAGAGGCAGTGACAGTGGGAGTTTGGTTCCTCTGTGTTGGGACCTGGTGAAATATGAGAGAGTGGGAGAGACAGAGGCAGTGACAGTGGGAGTTTGGTTCCTCTGTGTTGGGACCTGGTGAAATATGAGAGAGTGGGAGAGACAGAGGCAGTGACAGTGGGAGTTTGGTTCCTCTGTGTTGGGACCTGGTGTAATGTGAGAGAGTGGGAGAGACAGAGGCAGTGACAGTGGGAGTTTGGTTCCTCTGTGTTGGGACCTGGTGAAATATGAGAGAGTGGGAGAGACAGAGGCAGTGACAGTGGGAATTTGGTTCCTCTGTGTTGGGACCTGGTGTAATATGAGAGAGTGGGAGAGACAGAGGCAGCGACAGTGGGAGTTTGGTTCCTCTGTGTTGGGACCTGGTGTAATATGAGAGAGTGGGAGAGACAGAGGCAGCGACAGTGGGAGTTTGGTTCCTCTGTGTTGGGACCTGGTGAAATATGAGAGAGTGGGAGAGACAGAGGCAGTGACAGTGGGAGTTTGGTTCCTCTGTGTTGGGACCTGGTGAAATATGAGAGAGTGGGAGAGACAGAGGCAGTGACAGTGGGAGTTTGGTTCCTCTGTGTTGGGACCTGGTGAAATATGAGAGAGTGGGAGAGACAGAGGCAGTGACAGTGGGAATTTGGTTCCTCTGTGTTGGGAACTGGTGTAATGTGAGAGAGTGGGAGAGAGAGAGGCAGTTACAGTGGGAGTTTGGTTCCTCTGTGTTAGGAACTGGTGTAATATGAGAGAGTGGGAGAGACAGAGGCAGTTACAGTGGGAGTTTGGTTCCTCTGTGTTGGGACCTGGTGTAATATGAGTGAGTGGGAAAGACAGAGACAGTGACAGTGGGAGTTTGGTTCCTCTGTGTTGGGACCTGGTGAAATATGAGAGAGTGGGAGAGACAGAGGCAGTGACAGTGGGAGTTTGGTTCCTCTGTGTTAGGGACTGGTGTAATATGAGAGAGTGCGAGAGACAGAGGCAGTGACAGTGGGAGTTTGGTTCCTCTGTGTTGGGACCTGGTGTAATATGAGAGAGTGGGAGTGACAGAGGCAGTGACAGTGGGAGTTTGGTTCCTCTGTGTTAGGACCTGGTGTAATATGAGAGAGTGGGAGAGACAGAGGCAGTGACAGTGGGAGTTTGGTTGCTCTGTGTTAGGACCTGGTGTAATATGAGAGAGTGGAGAGACAGAGGCAGTGACAATGGGAGTTTGGTTCCTCTGTGTTAGGAACTGGTGTAATATGAGAGAGTGGGAGGGACAGAGGCATTGACAGTGGGGGTTTGGTTCCTCTGTGTTAGGAACTGGTGTAATATGAGAGAGTGGGAGAGAGAGAGACAGTGACAGTGGGAGATTGGTTCCTCTGTGTTGGGACCTGGTGAAATATGAGAGAGTGGGAGAGACAGAGGCAGTGACAGTGGGAGTTTGGTTCCTCTATATTGGGAACTGGTGTAATGTGAGAGAGTGGGAGAGAGAGAGGCAGTTACAGTGGGAGTTTGGTTCCTCTGTGTTAGGAACTGGTGTAATATGAGAGAGCGGGAAAGACAGAGTCAGTGACAGTGGGAGTTTGGTTCATCTGTGTTAGGACCTGGTGTAATGTGAGAGAGTGGGAGAGACAGAGGCAGTGACAGTGGGAGTTTGGTTCCTCTGTGTTAGGACCTGGTGTAATATGAGAGAGTGGGAGAGACGGAGACAGTGACAGTGGGAGTTTGGTTCCTCTGTGTTGGGACCTGGTTTAGTATGAGAAAGTGGGAGAGACGGAGACAGTGACAGTGGGAGTTTGGTTCCTCTGTGTTGGGACCTGGTTTAGTATGAGAGAGTGGGAGAGACAGAGGCAGTGACAGTGGGAGATTGGTTCCTCTGTGTTGGGACCTGGTGTAATATGAGAGAGTGGGAGAGACAGAGGCAGTGACAGTGGGGGTTTGGTTCCTCTGTGTTAGGACCTGGTGTAATATGAGAGAGTGGGAGAGACAGAGGCAGTGACAGTGGGAGTTTGGTTCCTCTGTGTTAGGAACTGGTGTAATATGAGAGAGTGGGAGAGACAGAGGCATTGACAGTGGGAGTTTGGTTCCTCTGTGTTAGGAACTGGTGTAATATGAAAGAGTGGGAGAGAGAGAGACAGTGACAGTGGGAGATTGGTTCCTCTGTGTTGGGACCTGGTGTAATATGAGAGAGTGGGAGAGACAGAGGCAGTGACAGTGGGGGTTTGGTTCCTCTGTGTTAGGAACTGGTGTAATATGAAAGAGTGGGAGAGAGAGAGACAGTGACAGTGGGAGATTGGTTCCTCTGTGTTGGGACCTGGTGAAATATAAGAGAGTGGGAGAGACAGAGGCAGTGACAGTGGGGGTTTGGTTCCTCTGTGTTAGGAACTGGTGTAATATGAGAGAGTGGGAGAGAGAGAGGCAGTGACAGTGGGAGATTGGTTCCTCTGTGTTGGGACCTGGTGAAATATGAGAGAGTGGGAGAGACAGAGGCAGTGACAGTGGGAGTTTGGTTCCTCTGTGTTGGGACCTGGTGAAATATGAGAGAGTGGGAGAGACAGAGGCAGTGACAGTGGGGGTTTGGTTCCTCTGTGTTAGGAACTGGTGTAATATGAGAGAGTGGGAGAGAGAGAGACAGTGACAGTGGGAGATTGGTTCCTCTGTGTTGGGACCTGGTGAAATATGAGAGAGTGGGAGAGACAGAGGCAGTGACAGTGGGGGTTTGGTTCCTCTGTGTTAGGAACTGGTGTAATATGAGAGAGTGGGAGAGAGAGAGACAGTGACAGTGGGAGATTGGTTCCTCTGTGTTGGGACCTGGTGAAATATGAGAGAGTGGGAGAGACAGAGGCAGTGACAGTGGGGGTTTGGTTCCTCTGTGTTAGGAACTGGTGTAATATGAGAGAGTGGGAGAGAGAGAGACAGTGACAGTGGGAGATTGGTTCCTCTGTGTTGGGACCTGGTGAAATATGAGAGAGTGGGAGAGACAGAGGCAGTGACAGTGGGGGTTTGGTTCCTCTGTGTTAGGAACTGGTGTAATATGAGAGAGTGGGAGAGAGAGAGACAGTGACAGTGGGAGATTGGTTCCTCTGTGTTGGGACCTGGTGAAATATAAGAGAGTGGGAGAGACAGAGGCAGTGACAGTGGGGGTTTGGTTCCTCTGTGTTAGGAACTGGTGTAATATGAGAGAGTGGGAGAGAGAGAGGCAGTGACAGTGGGAGATTGGTTCCTCTGTGTTGGGACCTGGTGAAATATGAGAGAGTGGGAGAGACAGAGGCAGTGACAGTGGGAGTTTGGTTCCTCTGTGTTGGGACCTGGTGAAATATGAGAGAGTGGGAGAGACAGAGGCAGTGACAGTGGGGGTTTGGTTCCTCTGTGTTAGGAACTGGTGTAATATGAGAGAGTGGGAGAGAGAGAGACAGTGACAGTGGGAGATTGGTTCCTCTGTGTTGGGACCTGGTGAAATATGAGAGAGTGGGAGAGACAGAGGCAGTGACAGTGGGGGTTTGGTTCCTCTGTGTTAGGAACTGGTGTAATATGAGAGAGTGGGAGAGAGAGAGACAGTGACAGTGGGAGATTGGTTCCTCTGTGTTGGGACCTGGTGAAATATGAGAGAGTGGGAGAGACAGAGGCAGTGACAGTGGGGGTTTGGTTCCTCTGTGTTAGGAACTGGTGTAATATGAGAGAGTGGGAGAGAGAGAGACAGTGACAGTGGGAGATTGGTTCCTCTGTGTTGGGACCTGGTGAAATATGAGAGAGTGGGAGAGACAGAGGCAGTGACAGTGGGAGTTTGGTTCCTCTGTGTTGGGACCTGGTGAAATATGAGAGAGTGGGAGAGACAGAGGCAGTGACAGTGGGAGTTTGGTTCCTCTGTGTTGGGACCTGGTGAAATATGAGAGAGTGGGAGAGACAGAGGCAGTGACAGTGGGAGTTTGGTTCCTCTGTGTTGGGACCTGGTGTAATGTGAGAGAGTGGGAGAGACAGAGGCAGTGACAGTGGGAGTTTGGTTCCTCTGTGTTGGGACCTGGTGAAATATGAGAGAGTGGGAGAGACAGAGGCAGTGACAGTGGGAATTTGGTTCCTCTGTGTTGGGACCTGGTGTAATATGAGAGAGTGGGAGAGACAGAGGCAGCGACAGTGGGAGTTTGGTTCCTCTGTGTTGGGACCTGGTGTAATATGAGAGAGTGGGAGAGACAGAGGCAGCGACAGTGGGAGTTTGGTTCCTCTGTGTTGGGACCTGGTGAAATATGAGAGAGTGGGAGAGACAGAGGCAGTGACAGTGGGAGTTTGGTTCCTCTGTGTTGGGACCTGGTGAAATATGAGAGAGTGGGAGAGACAGAGGCAGTGACAGTGGGAGTTTGGTTCCTCTGTGTTGGGACCTGGTGAAATATGAGAGAGTGGGAGAGACAGAGGCAGTGACAGTGGGAATTTGGTTCCTCTGTGTTGGGAACTGGTGTAATGTGAGAGAGTGGGAGAGAGAGAGGCAGTTACAGTGGGAGTTTGGTTCCTCTGTGTTAGGAACTGGTGTAATATGAGAGAGTGGGAGAGACAGAGGCAGTTACAGTGGGAGTTTGGTTCCTCTGTGTTGGGACCTGGTGTAATATGAGTGAGTGGGAAAGACAGAGACAGTGACAGTGGGAGTTTGGTTCCTCTGTGTTGGGACCTGGTGAAATATGAGAGAGTGGGAGAGACAGAGGCAGTGACAGTGGGAGTTTGGTTCCTCTGTGTTAGGGACTGGTGTAATATGAGAGAGTGCGAGAGACAGAGGCAGTGACAGTGGGAGTTTGGTTCCTCTGTGTTGGGACCTGGTGTAATATGAGAGAGTGGGAGTGACAGAGGCAGTGACAGTGGGAGTTTGGTTCCTCTGTGTTAGGACCTGGTGTAATATGAGAGAGTGGGAGAGACAGAGGCAGTGACAGTGGGAGTTTGGTTGCTCTGTGTTAGGACCTGGTGTAATATGAGAGAGTGGAGAGACAGAGGCAGTGACAATGGGAGTTTGGTTCCTCTGTGTTAGGAACTGGTGTAATATGAGAGAGTGGGAGGGACAGAGGCATTGACAGTGGGGGTTTGGTTCCTCTGTGTTAGGAACTGGTGTAATATGAGAGAGTGGGAGAGAGAGAGACAGTGACAGTGGGAGATTGGTTCCTCTGTGTTGGGACCTGGTGAAATATGAGAGAGTGGGAGAGACAGAGGCAGTGACAGTGGGAGTTTGGTTCCTCTATATTGGGAACTGGTGTAATGTGAGAGAGTGGGAGAGAGAGAGGCAGTTACAGTGGGAGTTTGGTTCCTCTGTGTTAGGAACTGGTGTAATATGAGAGAGCGGGAAAGACAGAGTCAGTGACAGTGGGAGTTTGGTTCATCTGTGTTAGGACCTGGTGTAATGTGAGAGAGTGGGAGAGACAGAGGCAGTGACAGTGGGAGTTTGGTTCCTCTGTGTTAGGACCTGGTGTAATATGAGAGAGTGGGAGAGACGGAGACAGTGACAGTGGGAGTTTGGTTCCTCTGTGTTGGGACCTGGTTTAGTATGAGAAAGTGGGAGAGACGGAGACAGTGACAGTGGGAGTTTGGTTCCTCTGTGTTGGGACCTGGTTTAGTATGAGAGAGTGGGAGAGACAGAGGCAGTGACAGTGGGAGTTTGGTTCCTCTGTGTTCGGACCTGGTGTAATATGAGAGAGTGGGTGAGACAGAGGCAGTGACAGTGGGAGTTTGGTTCCTCTGTGTTGGACCTGGTTTAGTATGAGAGTGTGGGAGAGACGGAGGCAGTGACAGTGGGGGTTTGGTTCCTCTGTGTTAGGACCTGGTGTAATATGAGAGAGTGGGAGAGAGAGAGGCAGTGACAGTGGGGGTTTGGTTCCTCTGTGTTGGGACCTGGTGTAATATGAGAGAGTGGGAGAGTCAGAGGAAGTGACAGTGGGAGTTTGGTTCCTCTGTGTTGGGACCTGGTGTAATATGAGAGAGTGGGAGAGACAGAGGCAGTGACAGCGGGAGTTTGGTTCCTCTGTGTTGGGACCTGGTGTAATATGAGAGAGTGGGAGAGACAGAGGCAGTGACAGTGGGAGTTTGGTTCCTCTGTGTTGGGACCTGGTGTAATATGAGAGAGTGGGAGAGACAGAGGCAGTGACAGCGGGAGTTTGGTTCCTCTGTGTTGGGACCTGGTGTAATATGAGAGAGTGGGAGAGTCAGAGGAAGTGACAGTGGGAGTTTGGTTCCTCTGTGTTGGGACCTGGTGTAATATGAGAGAGTGGGAGAGACAGAGGCAGTGAGAGTGGGAGTTTGGTTCCTCCGTGTTGGGACCTGGTGTAATATGAGAGAGTGGGAGAGACAGAGGCAGTGACAGTGGGAGTTTGGTTCCTCTGTGTTAGGACCTGGTGTAATATGAGAGAGTGGGAGAGACAGAGGCAGTGAGAGTGGGAGTTTGGTTCCTCCGTGTTGGGACCTGGTGTAATATGAGAGAGTGGGAGAGACAGAGGCAGTGACAGTGGGAGTTTGGTTCCTCTGTATTCGGACCTGGTGTATATGACAAAGTGGGAGAGACAGAGGCAGTGACAGTGGGAGTTTGGTTCCTCTGTGTTGGACCTGGTTTAGTATGAGAGAGTGGGAGAGACGGAGGCAGTGACAGTGGGAGTTTGGTTCCTCTGTGTTAGGACCTGGTGTAATATGAGAGAGTGGGAGAGAGAGAGGCAGTGACAGTGGGGGTTTGGTTCCTCTGTGTTAGGACCTGGTGTAATATGAGAGACTGGGAGAGAGAGAGGCAGTGACAGTGGGGGTTTGGTTCCTCTGTGTTAGGACCTGGTGTAATATGAGAGAGTGGGAGAGACAGAGGCAGTGACAGTGGGAGTTTGGTTCCTCTGTGTTGGGACCTGGTGTAATATGAGAGAGTGGGAGAGACAGGGGCAGAGACAGTGGGAGATTGGTTCCTCTGTGTTATGACCTGGTCTAATATGAGAGAGTGGGAGAGACAGAGGCAGTGACAGTGGGAGTTTGGTTCCTCTGTGTTGGGACCTGGTGTAATATGAGAGAGTGGGAGAGACAGAGGCAGTGACAGTGGGAGTTTGGTTCCTATGTGTTGGGACCTGGTGTAATATGAGAGAGTGGGAGAGAGAGGGGCAGTGACAGTGGGGGTTTGGTTCCTCTGTGTTAGGACCTGGTGTAATATGAGAGAGTGGGAGAGACAGAGGCAGTGACAGTGGGAGTTTGGTTCCTCTGTGTTAGGACCTGGTGTATTATGAGAGAGTGGGAGAGACAGAGGCAGTGACAGTGGGAGTTTGGTTCATTTGTGTTAGGACCTGGTGTAATGTGAGAGAGTGGGAGAGACAGAGACAGTGACAGTGGAAGTTTGGTTCCTCTGAGTTCGGACCTGGTGTAATATGAGAGAGTGGGAGAGACAGAGGCAGTGACAGTGGGAGTTTGGTACCTCTGTGTTGGGACCTGGTGTAATATGAGAGAGTGGGAGAGACAGAGACAGTGACAGTGGGAGTTTGGTTCCTCTGTGTTGGGACCTGGTGTAATATGAGAGAGTGGGAGAGACAGAGGCAGTGTCAGTGGGAGTTTGGTACCTCTGTGTTGGGACCTGGTGTAATATGAGAGAGTGGGAAAGACAGGAGACAGTGACAGTGGGAGTTTGGTTCCTCTGTGTTGGGACCTGTTGAAATATGAGAGAGTGGGAGAGACAGAGGCAGTGACAGTGGGAGTTTGGTTCCTCTGTGTTAGGGACTGGTGTAATATGAGAGAGTGCGAGAGACAGAGGCAGTGACAGTGGGAGTTTGGTTCCTCTGTGTTGGGACCTGGTTTAGTATGAGAAAGTGGGAGAGACGGAGACAGTGACAGTGGGAGTTTGGTTCCTCTGTGTTGGGACCTGGTGTAATATGAGAGAGTGGGAGAGACAGAGGCAGTGACAGTGGGAGTTTGGTTCCTCTGTGTTGGGACCTGGTGTAATATGAGAGAGTGGGAGAGACAGAGGCAGTGACAGTGGGAGTTTGGTTCCTCTGTGTTCGGACCTGGTGTAATATGAGAGAGTGGGAGAGAGAGAGACAGTGACAGTGGGAGTTTGGTTCCTCTGTGTTAGGAACTGGTGTAATATGAGAGAGTGGGAGAGAGAGAGACAGTGACAGTGGGAGATTGGTTCCTCTGTGTTGGACCTGGTTTAGTATGAGAGTGTGGGAGAGACGGAGGCAGTGACAGTGGGGGTTTGGTTCCTCTGTGTTAGGACCTGGTGTAATATGAGAGAGTGGGAGAGAGAGAGGCAGTGACAGTGGGGGTTTGGTTCCTCTGTGTTGGACCTGGTTTAGTATGAGAGTGTGGGAGAGACGGAGGCAGTGACAGTGGGGGTTTGGTTCCTCTGTGTTAGGACCTGGTGTAATATGAGAGAGTGGGAGAGAGAGAGGCAGTGACAGTGGGGGTTTGGTTCCTCTGTGTTAGGACCTGGTGTAATATGAGAGAGTGGGAGAGACAGAGGCAGTGACAGTGGGAGTTTGGTTCCTCTGTGTTGGACCTGGTTTAGTATGAGAGTGTGGGAGAGACGGAGGCAGTGACAGTGGGGGTTTGGTTCCTCTGTGTTAGGACCTGGTGTAATATGAGAGAGTGGGAGAGAGAGAGGCAGTGACAGTGGGGGTTTGGTTCCTCTGTGTTAGGACCTGGTGTAATATGAGAGAGTGGGAGAGACAGAGGCAGTGACAGTGGGAGTTTGGTTCCTCTGTGTTAGGAACTGGTGTAATATGAGAGAGTGGGAGAGAGAGAGACAGTGACAGTGGGAGATTGGTTCCTCTGTGTTGGGACCTGGTGAAATATGAGAGAGTGGGAGAGACAGAGGCAGTGACAGTGGGAGTTTGGTTCCTCTATGTTGGGAACTGGTGTAATGTGAGAGAGTGGCAGAGAGAGAGGCAGTTACAGGGGGAGTTTGGTTCCTCTGTGTTAGGAACTGGTGTAATATGAGAGAGCGGGAAAGACAGAGGCAGTGACAGTGGGAGTTTGGTTCATCTGTGTTAGGACCTGGTGTAATGTGAGAGAGTGGGAGAGACAGAGGCAGTGACAGTGGGAGTTTGGTTCCTCTGTGTTGGGACCTGGTGTAATGTGAGAGAGTGGGAGAGACAGAGGCAGTGACAGTGGGAGTTTGGTTCATCTGTGTTAGGACCTGGTGTAATGTGAGAGAGTGGGAGAGACAGAGGCAGTGACAGTGGGAGTTTGGTTCCTCTGTGTTGGGACCTGGTGTAATGTGAGAGAGTGGGAGAGACAGAGGCAGTGACAGTGGGAGTTTGGTTCCTCTGTGTTAGGACCTGGTGTAATGTGAGAGAGTGGGAGAGACAGAGGCAGTGACAGTGGGAGTTTGGTTCCTCTGTGTTGGGACCTGGTGTAATATGAGAGAGTGGGAGAGACAGAGGCAGTGACAGTGGGAGTTTGGTTCATCTGTGTTAGGACCTGGTGTAATGTGAGAGAGTGGGAGAGACAGAGGCAGTGACAGTGGGAGTTTGGTTCCTCTGTGTTGGGACCTGGTGTAATGTGAGAGAGTGGGAGAGACAGAGGCAGTGACAGTGGGAGTTTGGTTCCTCTGTGTTGGGACCTGGTGTAATATGAGAGAGTGGGAGAGACAGAGGCAGTGACAGTGGGAGTTTGGTTCCTCTGTGTTGGGACCTGGTTTAGTATGAGAAAGTGGGAGAGACGGAGACAGTGACAGTGGGAGTTAGGTTCCTCTGTGTTGGGACCTGGTGTAACATGAGAGAGTGGGAGAGACAGAGGCAGTGACAGTGGGAGTTTGGTTCCTCTGTGTTGGGACCTGGTGTAATATGAGAGAGTGGGAGAGACAGAGGCAGTGACAGTGGGAGTTTGGTTCATCTGTGTTAGGACCTGGTGTAATGTGAGAGAGTGGGAGAGACAGAGGCAGTGACAGTGGGAGTTTGGTTCCTCTGTGTTGGGACCTGGTGTAATATGAGAGAGTGGGAGAGACAGAGGCAGTGACAGTGGGAGTTTGGTTCATCTGTGTTAGGACCTGGTGTAATGTGAGAGAGTGGGAGAGACAGAGGCAGTGACAGTGGTAGTTTGGTTCCTCTGTGTTGGGACCTGGTGTAATGTGAGAGAGTGGGAGAGACAGAGGCAGTGACAGTGGGAGTTTGGTTCCTCTGTGTTGGGACCTGGTGTAATATGAGAGAGTGGGAGAGACAGAGGCAGTGACAGTGGGGGTTTGGTTCCTCTGTGTTGGGACCTGGTGTAATATGAGAGAGTGGGAGAGACAGAGGCAGTGACAGTGGGAGTTTGGTTCCTTTGTGTTGGACCTGGTTTAGTATAAGAGTGTGGAAGAGATGGAGGCAGTGACAGTGGGGGTTTGGTTCCTCTGTGTTAGGACCTGGTGTAATATGAGAGAGTGGGAGAGAGAGAGGCAGTGACAGTGGGGGTTTGGTTCCTCTGTGTTGGGACCTGGTGTAATATGAGAGAGTGGGAGAGACAGAGGCAGTGACAGCGGGAGTTTGGTTCCTCTGTGTTGGGACCTGGTGTAATATGAGAGAGTGGGAGAGTCAGAGGAAGTGACAGTGGGTGTTTGGTTCCTCTGTGTTGGGACCTGGTGTAATATGAGAGAGTGGGAGAGACAGAGGCAGTGACAGTGGGAGTTTGGTTCCTCTGTGTTGGACCTGGTTTAGTATGAGAGAGTGGGAGAGACGGAGGCAGTGACAGTGGGAGTTTGGTTCCTCTGTGTTAGGACCTGGTGTAATATGAGAGAGTGGGAGAGAGAGAGGCAGTGACAGTGGGGGTTTGGTTCCTCTGTGTTAGGACCTGGTGTAATATGAGAGACTGGGAGAGAGAGAGGCAGTGACAGTGGAGGTTTGGTTCCTCTGTGTTAGGACCTGGTGTAATATGAGAGAGTGGGAGAGACAGAGGCAGTGACAGTGGGAGTTTGGTTCCTCTGTGTTGGGACCTGGTGTAATATGAGAGAGTGGGAGAGACAGGGGCAGAGACAGTGGGAGTTTGGTTCCTCTGTGTTATGACCTGGTGTAATATGAGAGAGTGGGAGAGACAGAGGCAGTGACAGTGGGAGTTTGGTTCCTCTGTGTTGGGACCTGGTGTAATATGAGGGAGTGGGAGAGACAGAGGCAGTGACAGTGGGAGTTTGGTTCCTATGTGTTGGGACCTGGTGTAATATGAGGGATTGGGAGAGAGAGGGGCAGTGACAGTGGGGGTTTGGTTCCTCTGTGTTAGGACCTGGTGTAATATGAGAGAGCGGGAGAGACAGAGGCAGTGACAGTGGGAGTTTGGTTTCTCTGTGTTAGGACCTGGTGAAATATGAGAGAGTGGGAGAGACAGAGGCAGTGACAGTGGGAGTTTGGTTCCTCTGTGTTAGGACCTGGTGTATTATGAGAGAGTGGGAGAGACAGAGGCAGTGACAGTGGGAGTTTGGTTCCTCTGTGTTCGGACCTGGTTTATATGAGAGAGCGGAAGAGACAGAGGCAGTGACAGTAGTAGTTTGGTTTCTCTGTGTTGGACCTGGTGTAATATGAGAGAGTGGGAGAGAGAGAGGCAGTGATAGTGGGAGTTTGGTTCCTCTGTGTTAGGACCTGGTGTAATATGAGAGAGTGGGAGAGACAGAGACAGTGACAGTGGGAGTTTGGTTCCTCTGTGTTGGGACCTGGTTTAGTATGAGAAAGTGGGAGAGACGGAGACAGTGACAGTGAGAGTTTGGTTCCTCTGTGTTGGGACCTGGTGTAATATGAGAGAGTGGGAGAGACAGAGGCAGTGACAGTGGGAGTTTGGTTCCTCTGTGTTGGGACCTGGTTTAGTATGAGAAAGTGGGAGAGACGGAGACAGTGACAGTGGGAGTTTGGTTCCTCTGTGTTGGGACCTGGTGTAATATGAGAGAGTGGTAGAGACAGAGGCAGTGACAGTGGGAGTTTGGTTCCTCTGTGTTAGGACCTGGTGTAATATGAGAGAGTGGGAGAGACAGAGGCAGTGACAGTGGGAGTTTGGTTCCTCTGTGTTAGGACCTGGTGTAATATGAGAGAGTGGGAGAGAGAGAGGCAGTGACAGTGGGGGTTTGGTTCCTCTGTGTTGGGACCTGGTGTAATATGAGAGAGTGGTAGAGACAGAGGCAGTGACAGTGGGAGTTTGGTTCCTCTGTGTTGGGACCTGGTGTAATATGAGAGAGTGGTAGAGACAGAGGCAGTGACAGTGGGAGTTTGGTTCCTCTGTGTTAGGACCTGGTGTAATATGAGAGAGTGGGAGAGACAGAGGCAGTGACAGTGGGAGTTTGGTTCCTCTGTGTTAGGACCTGGTGTAATATGAGAGAGTGGGTGAGACAGAGGCAGTGACAGTGGGAGTTTGGTTCCTCTGTGTTAGGACCTGGTGTAATATGAGAGAGTGGTAGAGACAGAGGCAGTGACAGTGGGAGTTTGGTTCCTCTGTGTTAGGACCTAGTGTAATATGAGAGAGTGGGAGAGACAGAGGCAGTGACAGTGGGAGTTTGGTTCCTCTGTGTTAGGACCTGGTGTAATATGAGAGAGTGGGAGAGAGAGAGGCAGTGATAGTGGGAGTTTGGTTCCTCTGTGTTAGGACCTGGTGTAATATGAGAGAGTGGGAGAGACAGAGGCAGTGACAGTGGGAGTTTGGTTCCTCTGTGTTGGACCTGGTTTAGTATGAGAGTGTGGGAGAGACGGAGGCAGTGACAGTGGGGGTTTGGTTCCTCTGTGTTAGGACCTGGTGTAATATGAGAGAGTGGGAGAGAGAGAGGCAGTGACAGTGGGGGTTTGGTTCCTCTGTGTTAGGACCTGGTGTAATATGAGTTAGTGGGAGAGACAGAGGCAGTGACAGCGGGAGTTTGGTTCCTCTGTGTTGGGACCTGGTGTAATATGAGAGAGTGGGAGAGTCAGAGGATGTGACAGTGGGAGTTTGGTTCCTCTGTGTTGGGACCTGGTGTAATATGAGAGAGTGGGAGAGACAGAGACAGTGACAGTGGGAGTTTGGTTCCTCTGTGTTGGGACCTGGTGTAATATGAGAGAGTGGGAGAGTCAGAGGATGTGACAGTGGGAGTTTGGTTCCTCTGTATTCGCACCTGGTGTATGTGACAGAGTGGGAGAGACAGAGGCAGTGACAGTGGGAGTTTGGTTCCTCTGTGTTGGACCTGGTTTAGTATGAGAGAGTGGGAGAGACGGAGGCAGTGACAGTGGGAGTTTGGTTCCTCTGTGTTAGGACCTGGTGTAATATGAGAGAGTGGGAGAGAGAGAGGCAGTGACAGTGGGGGTTTGGTTCCTCTGTGTTAGGACCTGGTGTAATATGAGAGACTGGGAGAGAGAGAGGCAGTGACAGTGGGGGTTTGGTTCCTCTGTGTTAGGACCTGGTGTAATATGAGAGAGTGGGAGAGACAGAGGCAGTGACAGTGGGAGTTTGGTTCCTCTGTGTTGGGGCCTGGTGTAATATGAGAGAGTGGGAGAGACAGGGGCAGAGACAGTGGGAGTTTGGTTCCTCTGTGTTATGACCTGGTCTAATATGAGAGAGTGGGAGAGACAGAGGCAGTGACAGTGGGAGTTTGGTTCCTATGTGTTGGGACCTGGTGTAATATGAGAGAGTGGGAGAGAGAGGGGCAGTGACAGTGGGGGTTTGGTTCCTCTGTGTTAGGACCTGGTGTAATATGAGAGAGCGGGAGAGACAGAGGCAGTGACAGTGGGAGTTTGGTTCCTCTGTGTTAGGACCTGGTGTAATGTGAGAGAGTGGGAGAGACAGAGGCAGTGACAATGGGGGTTTCGTACCTCAGTGTTCGGACCTGGTGTATATGAGAGAGTGGGAGAGACAGAGGCAGTGACAGTAGTAGTTTGGTTCCTCTGTCTTGGACCTGGTGTAATATGAGAGAGTGGGAGAGAGAGAGGCAGTGATAGTGGGAGTTTGGTTCCTCTGTGTTAGGACCTGGTGTAATGTGAGAGAGTGGGAGAGACAGAGGCAGTGACAGTGGGAGTTTGGTTCTCTGTGTTGGGACCTGGTTTAGTATGAGAAAGTGGGAGAGACGGAGACAGTGACAGTGGGAGTTTGGTTCCTCTGTGTTGGGACCTGGTGTAATATGAGAGAGTGGGAGAGACAGAGGCAGTGACAGTGGGAGTTTGGTTCCTCTGTGTTGGGACCTGGTTTAGTATGAGAAAGTGGGAGAGACAGAGACAGTGACAGTGGGAGTTTGGTTCCTCTGTGTTGGGACCTGGTGTAATATGAGAGAGTGGGAGAGACAGAGGCAGTGACAGTGGGAGTTTGGTTCCTCTGTGTTGGGACCTGGTGTAATATGAGAGAGTGGGAGAGACAGAGGCAGTGACAGTGGGAGTTTGGTTCCTCTGTGTTGGGACCTGGTTTAGTATGAGAAAGTGGGAGAGACAGAGGCAGTGACAGTGGGAGTTTGGTTCCTCTGTGTTGGGACCTGGTGTAATATGAGAGAGTGGGAGAGACAGAGACAGTGACAGTGGGAGTTTGGTTCCTCTGTGTTGGGACCTGGTTTAGTATGAGAAAGTGGGAGAGACGGAGACAGTGACAGTGGGAGTTTGGTTCCTCTGTGTTGGGACCTGGTGTAATATGAGAGAGTGGGAGAGACAGAGGCAGTGACAGTGGGAGTTTGGTTCCTCTGTGTTGGGACCTGGTTTAGTATGAGAAAGTGGGAGAGACAGAGACAGTGACAGTGGGAGTTTGGTTCCTCTGTGTTGGGACCTGGTGTAATATGAGAGAGTGGGAGAGACAGAGACAGTGACAGTGGGAGTTTGGTTCCTCTGTGTTGGGACCTGGTGTAATATGAGAGAGTGGGAGAGACAGAGACAGTGACAGTGGGAGTTTGGTTCCTCTGTGTTGGGACCTGGTTTAGTATGAGAAAGTGGGAGAGACAGAGGCAGTGACAGTGGGAGTTTGGTTCCTCTGTGTTGGGACCTGGTTTAGTATGAGAGAGTGGGAGAGACAGAGGCAGTGACAGTGGGAGTTTGGTTCCTCTGTGTTAGGGACTGGTGTAATATGAGAGAGTGGGTGAGACAGAGGCAGTGACAGTGGGAGTTTGGTTCCTCTGTGTTGGGACCTGGTGTAATATGAGAGAGTGGGTGAGACAGAGGCAGTGACAGTGGGAGTTTGGTTCCTCTGTGTTGGACCTGGTTTAGTATAAGAGTGTGGGAGAGACGGAGGCAGTGACAGTGGGGGTTTGGTTCCTCTGTGTTAGGACCTGGTGTAATATGAGAGAGTGGGTGAGACAGAGGCAGTGACAGTGGGAGTTTGGTTCCTCTGTGTTGGGACCTGGTTTAGTATGAGAAAGTGGGAGAGACGGAGACAGTGACAGTGGGAGTTTGGTTCCTCTGTGTTGGGACCTGGTGTAATATGAGAGAGTGGGTGAGACAGAGGCAGTGACAGTGGGAGTTTGGTTCCTCTGTGTTGGGACCTGGTGTAATATGAGAGAGTGGGTGAGACAGAGGCAGTGACAGTGGGGGTTTGGTTCCTCTGTGTTAGGACCTGGTGTAATATGAGAGAGTGGGAGAGACAGAGGCAGTGACAGTGGGAGATTGGTTCCTCTGTGTTGGGACCTGGTGTAATATGAGAGAGTGGTAGAGACAGAGGATAGTGACAGTGGGAGTTTGGTTCCTCTGTGTTGGGACCTGGTGTAATATGAGAGAGTTGGAGAGACAGAGGCAGTGACAGTGGGAGTTTGGTTCCTCTGTGTTAGGGACTGGTGTAATATGAGAGAGTGGGAGAGACAGAGGCAGTGACAGTGGGAGTTTGGTTCCTCTGTGTTGGGACCTGGTTTAGTATGAGAAAGTGGGAGAGACAGAGGCAGTGACAGTGGGGGTTTGGTTCCTCTGTGTTAGGACCTGGTGTAATATGAGAGAGTGGGAGAGAGAGAGGCAGTGACAGTGGGGGTTTGGTTCCTCTGTGTTAGGACCTGGTGTAATATGAGAGAGTGGGAGAGACAGAGGCAGTGACAGCGGGAGTTTGGTTCCTCTGTGTTGGGACCTGGTGTAATATGAGAGAGTGGGAGAGTCAGAGGAAGTGACAGTGGGAGTTTGGTTCCTCTGTGTTGGGACCTGGTGTAATATGAGAGAGTGGGAGAGACAGAGGCAGTGAGAGTGGGAGTTTGGTTCCTCCGTGTTGGGACCTGGTGTAATATGAGAGAGTGGGAGAGACAGAGGCAGTGACAGTGGGAGTTTGGTTCCTCTGTGTTGGGACCTGGTGTAATATGAGAGAGTGGGAGAGACAGAGGCAGTGACAGTGGGAGTTTGGTTCCTCTGTGTTAGGACCTGGTGAAATATGAGAGAGTGGGAGAGTCAGAGGAAGTGACAGTGGGAGTTTGGTTCCTCTGTGTTGGGACCTGGTGTAATATGAGAGAGTGGGAGAGACAGAGGCAGTGAGAGTGGGAGTTTGGTTCCTCCGTGTTGGGACCTGGTGTAATATGAGAGAGTGGGAGAGACAGAGGCAGTGACAGTGGGAGTTTGGTTCCTCTGTGTTAGGACCTGGTGTAATATGAGAGAGTGGGAGAGTCAGAGGAAGTGACAGTGGGAGTTTGGTTCCTCTGTGTTGGGACCTGGTGTAATATGAGAGAGTGGGAGAGACAGAGGCAGTGAGAGTGGGAGTTTGGTTCCTCCGTGTTGGGACCTGGTGTAATATGAGAGAGTGGGAGAGACAGAGGCAGTGACAGTGGGAGTTTGGTTCCTCTGTATTCGGACCTGGTGTATATGACAGAGTGGGAGAGACAGAGGCAGTGACAGTGGGAGTTTGGTTCCTCTGTGTTGGACCTGGTTTAGTATGAGAGAGTGGGAGAGACGGAGGCAGTGACAGTGGGAGTTTGGTTCCTCTGTGTTGGGACCTGGTGTAATATGAGAGAGTGGGAGAGACAGAGGCAGTGACAGTGGGAGTTTGGTTCCTATGTGTTGGGACCTGGTGTAATATGAGAGAGTGGGAGAGAGAGGGGCAGTGACAGTGGGGGTTTGGTTCCTCTGTGTTAGGACCTGGTGTAATATGAGAGAGCGGGAGAGACAGAGGCAGTGACAGTGGGAGTTTGGTTCCTCTGTGTTAGGACCTGGTGAAATATGAGAGAGTGGGAGAGACAGAGGCAGTGACAGTGGGAGTTTGGTTCCTCTGTGTTAGGACCTGGTGTATTATGAGAGAGTGGGAGAGACAGAGGCAGTGACAGTGGGAGTTTGGTTCCTCTGTGTTCGGACCTGGTTTATATGAGAGAGTGGGAGAGACAGAGGCAGTGACAATGGGGGTTTCGTACCTCAGTGTTCGGACCTGGTGTATATGAGAGAGTGGGAGAGACAGAGGCAGTGACAGTAGTAGTTTGGTTCCTCTGTGTTGGACCTGGTGTAATATGAGAGAGTGGGAGAGAGAGAGGCAGTGATAGTGGGAGTTTGGTTCCTCTGTGTTAGGACCTGATGTAATATGAGAGAGCGGGAAAGACAGAGGCAGTGACAGTGGGAGTTTGGTTCATTTGTGTTAGGACCTGGTGTAATGTGAGAGAGTGGGAGAGACAGAGGCAGTGACAGTGGGAGTTTGGTTCCTCTGTGTTAGGACCTGGTGTAATATGAGAGAGTGGGAGAGACAGAGACAGTGACAGTGGGAGTTTGGTTCCTCTGTGTTGGGACCTGGTTTATTATGAGAAAGTGGGAGAGACGGAGACAGTGACAGTGAGAGTTTGGTTCCTCTGTGTTGGGACCTGGTGTAATATGAGAGAGTGGGAGAGACAGAGGCAGTGACAGTGGGAGTTTGGTTCCTCTGTGTTGGGACCTGGTTTAGTATGAGAAAGTGGGAGAGACGGAGACAGTGACAGTGGGAGTTTGGTTCCTCTGTGTTGGGACCTGGTGTAATATGAGAGAGTGGGAGAGACAGAGGCAGTGACAGTGGGAGTTTGGTTCCTCTGTGTTGGGACCTGGTGTAATATGAGAGAGTGGGAGAGACAGAGGCAGTGACAGTGGGAGTTTGGTTCCTCTGTGTTCGGACCTGGTGTAATATGAGAGAGTGGGTGAGACAGAGGCAGTGACAGTGGGAGTTTGGTTCCTCTGTGTTGGACCTGGTGTAATATGAGAGTGTGGGAGAGACGGAGGCAGTGACAGTGGGGGTTTGGTTCCTCTGTGTTAGGACCTGGTGTAATATGAGAGAGTGGGAGAGAGAGAGGCAGTGACAGCGGGAGTTTGGTTCCTCTGTGTTGGGACCTGGTGTAATATGAGAGAGTGGGAGAGAGAGAGGCAGTGACAGCGGGAGTTTGGTTCCTCTGTGTTGGGACCTGGTGTAATATGAGAGAGTGGGAGAGAGAGAGGCAGTGACAGTGGGGGTTTGGTTCCTCTGTGTTAGGACCTGGTGTAATATGAGAGAGTGGGAGAGAGAGAGGCAGTGACAGCGGGAGTTTGGTTCCTCTGTGTTGGGACCTGGTGTAATATGAGAGAGTGGGAGAGTCAGAGGAAGTGACAGTGGGAGTTTGGTTCCTCTGTGTTGGGACCTGGTGTAATATGAGAGAGTGGGAGAGACAGAGGCAGTGAGAGTGGGAGTTTGGTTCCTCCGTGTTGGGACCTGGTGTAATATGAGAGAGTGGGAGAGACAGATGCAGTGACAGTGGGAGTTTGGTTCCTCTGTATTCGGACTTGGTGTATGTGACAGAGTGGGAGAGACAGAGGCAGTGACAGTGGGAGTTTGGTTCCTCTGTGTTGGACCTGGTTTAGTATGAGAGAGTGGGAGAGACGGAGGCAGTGACAGTGGGAGTTTGGTTCCTCTGTGTTAGGACCTGGTGTAATATGAGAGAGTGGGAGAGAGAGAGGCAGTGACAGTGGGAGTTTGGTTCGTCTGTGTTGGGGCCTGGTGTAATATGAGAGAGTGGGAGAGACAGGGGCAGAGACAGTGGGAGTATGCTTCCTCTGTGTTAGGACCTGGTGTAATATGAGAGAGTGGGAGAGACAGAGGCAGTGACAGTGGGAGTTTGGTTCGTCTGTGTTGGGGCCTGGTGTAATATGAGAGAGTGGGAGAGACAGGGGCAGAGACAGTGGGAGTTTGGTTCCTCTGTGTTATGACCTGGTCTAATATGAGAGAGTGGGAGAGACAGAGGCAGTGACAGTGGGAGTTTGGTTCCTATGTGTTGGGACCTGGTGTAATATGAGAGAGTGGGAGAGAGAGGGGCAGTGACAGTGGGGGTTTGGTTCCTCTGTGTTAGGACCTGGTGTAATATGAGAGAGCGGGAGAGACAGAGGCAGTGACAGTGGGAGTTTGGTTCCTCTGTGTTAGGACCTGGTGTAATATGAGAGAGTGGGAGAGAGAGGGGCAGTGACAGTGGGGGTTTGGTTCCTCTGTGTTAGGACCTGGTGTAATATGAGAGAGCGGGAGAGACAGAGGCAGTGACAGTGGGAGTTTGGTTCCTCTGTGTTAGGACCTGGTGTAATGTGAGAGAGTGGGAGAGACAGAGGCAGTGACAATGGGGGTTTCGTACCTCAGTGTTCGGACCTGGTGTATATGAGAGAGTGGGAGAGACAGAGGCAGTGACAGTAGTAGTTTGGTTCCTCTGTCTTGGACCTGGTGTAATATGAGAGAGTGGGAGAGAGAGAGGCAGTGATAGTGGGAGTTTGGTTCCTCTGTGTTAGGACCTGGTGTAATATGAGAGAGCGGGAAAGACAGAGGCAGTGACAGTGGGAGTTTGGTTCCTCTGTGTTAGGGACTGGTGTAATGTGAGAGAGTGGGAGAGACAGAGGCAGTGACAGTGGGAGTTTGGTTCCTCTGTGTTAGGACCTGGTGTAATATGAGAGAGCGGGAAAGACAGAGGCAGTGACAGTGGGAGTTTGGTTCATCTGTGTTAGGACCTGGTGTAATGTGAGAGAGTGGGAGAGACAGAGGCAGTGACAGTGGGAGTTTGGTTCTCTGTGTTGGGACCTGGTGTAATGTGAGAGAGTGGGAGAGACAGAGGCAGTGACAGTGGGAGTTTGGTTCCTCTGTGTTAGGACCTGGTGTAATATGAGAGAGTGGGAGAGACAGAGACAGTGACAGTGGGAGTTTGGTTCCTCTGTGTTGGGACCTGGTTTAGTATGAGAAAGTGGGAGAGACGGAGACAGTGACAGTGGGAGTTTGGTTCCTCTGTGTTGGGACCTGGTGTAATATGAGAGAGTGGGAGAGACAGAGGCAGTGACAGTGGGAGTTTGGTTCCTCTGTGTTGGGACCTGGTGTAATATGAGAGAGTGGGAGAGACAGAGGCAGTGACAGTGGGAGTTTGGTTCCTCTGTGTTGGGACCTGGTGTAATGTGAGAGAGTGGGAGAGACAGAGGCAGTGACAGTGGGAGTTTGGTTCCTCTGTGTTCGGACCTGGTGTAATATGAGAGAGTGGGTGAGACAGAGGCAGTGACAGTGGGAGTTTGGTTCCTCTGTGTTGGACCTGGTTTAGTATGAGAGTGTGGGAGAGACGGAGGCAGTGACAGTGGGAGTTTGGTTCCTCTGTGTTAGGACCTGGTGTAATATGAGAGAGTGGGAGAGACAGAGGCAGTGACAGCGGGAGTTTGGTTCCTCTGTGTTGGGACCTGGTGTAATATGAGAGAGTGGGAGAGACAGAGGCAGTGACAGTGGGAGTTTGGTTCCTCCGTGTTGGGACCTGGTGTAATATGAGAGAGTGGGAGAGACAGAGGCAGTGACAGTGGGAGTTTGGTTCCTCCTTATTCGGACCTGGTGTATATGACAGAGTGGGAGAGACAGAGGCAGTGACAGTGGGAGTTTGGTTCCTCTGTGTTGGACCTGGTTTAGTATGAGAGAGTGGGAGAGACGCAGGCAGTGACAGTGGGAGTTTGGTTCCTCTGTGTTAGGACCTGGTGTAATATGAGAGAGTGGGAGAGACAGAGGCAGTGAGAGTGGGGGTTTGGTTCCTCTGTGTTAGGACCTGGTGTAATATGAGAGACTGGGAGAGAGAGAGGCAGTGACAGTGGGGGTTTGGTTCCTCTGTGTTAGGACCTGGTGTAATATGAGAGAGTGGGAGAGACAGAGGCAGTGACAGTGGGAGTTTGGTTCCTCTGTGTTGGGACCTGGTGTAATATGAGAGAGTGGGAGAGACAGGGGCAGAGACAGTGGGAGTTTGGTTCCTCCGTGTTATGACCTGGTCTAATATGAGAGAGTGGGAGAGACAGAGGCAGTGACAGTGGGAGTTTGGTTCCTCTGTGTTGGGACCTGGTGTAATATGAGAGAGTGGGAGAGACAGAGGCAGTGACAGTGGGAGTTTGGTTCCTCTGTGTTGGGACCTGGTGTAATATGAGAGAGTGGGAGAGAGAGGGGCAGTAACAGTGGGGGTTTGGTTCCTCTGTGTTAGGACCTGGTGTAATATGAGAGAGTGGGAGAGACAGAGGCAGTGACAGTGGGAGCTTGGTTCCTCTGTGTTAGGACCTGGTGTAATATGAGAGAGTGGGAGAGACAGAGGCAGTGACAGTGGGAGTTTGGTTCCTCTGTGTTGGGACCTGGTCTAATATGAGAGAGTGGGAGAGACAGAGGCAGTGACAGTGGGAGTTTGGTTCCTCTGTGTTGGGACCTGGTGTAATATGAGAGAGTGGGAGAGACAGAGGCAGTGACAGTGGGAGTTTGGTTCCTCTGTGTTGGGACCTGGTGTAATATGAGAGAGTGGGAGAGAGAGGGGCAGTCACAGTGGGGGTTTGGTTCCTCTGTGTTAGGACCTGGTGTAATATGAGAGAGTGGGAGAGACAGAGGCAGTGACAGTGGGAGTTTGGTTCCTCTGTGTTAGGACCTGGTGTAATATGAGAGAGTGGCAGAGACAGAGGCAGTGACAGTGGGAGTTTGGTTCCTCTGTGTTGGGACCTGGTGTAATATGAGAGAGTGGGAGAGACACAGGCAGTGACAGTGGGAGTTTGGTTCCTCTGTGTTGGGACCTGGTGTAATATGAGAGAGTGGGAGAGACAGAGGCAGTGACAGTGGGAGTTTGGTTCCTCTGTGTTGGGACCTGGTGTAATATGAGAGAGTGGGAGAGACAGAGGCAGTGACAGTGGGAGTTTGGTTCCTCTGTGTTCGGACCTGGTGTAATATGAGAGAGTGGGTGAGACAGAGGCAGTGACAGTGGGAGTTTGGTTCCTCTGTGTTGGACCTGGTTTAGTATAAGAGTGTGGGAGAGACGGAGGCAGTGACAGTGGGGGTTTGGTTCCTCTGTGTTAGGACCTGGTGTAATATGAGAGAGTGGGAGAGAGAGAGGCAGTGACAGTGGGGGTTTGGTTCCTATGTGTTGGGACCTGGTGTAATATGAGAGAGTGGGAGAGACAGAGGCAGTGACAGCGGGAGTTTGGTTCCTCTGTGTTGGGACCTGGTGTAATATGAGAGAGTGGGAGAGTCAGAGGAAGTGACAGTGGGAGTTTGGTTCCTCTGTGTTGGGACCTGGTGTAATATGAGAGAGTGGGAGAGACAGAGGCAGTGAGAGTGGGAGTTTGGTTCCTCCGTGTTGGGACCTGGTGTAATATGAGAGAGTGGGAGAGACAGAGGCAGTGACAGTGGGAGTTTGGTTCCTCTGTATTCGGACCTGGTGTATATGACAGAGTGGGAGAGACAGAGGCAGTGACAGTGGGAGTTTGGTTCCTCTGTGTTGGACCTGGTTTAGTATGAGAGAGTGGGAGAGACGGAGGCACTAACAGTGGGAGTTTGGTTCCTCTGTGTTAGGACCTGGTGTAATATGAGAGAGTGGGAGAGAGAGAGGCAGTGACAGTGGGGGTTTGGTTCCTCTGTGTTACGACCTGGTGTAATATGAGAGACTGGGAGAGAGAGAGGCAGTGACAGTGGAGGTTTGGTTCCTCTGTGTTAGGACCTGGTGTAATATGAGAGAGTGGGAGAGACAGAGGCAGTGACAGTGGGAGTTTGGTTCCTCTGTGTTGGGATCTTGTGTAATATGAGAGAGTGGGAGAGACAGGGGCAGAGACAGTGGGAGTTTGGTTCCTCTGTGTTATGACCTGGTCTAATACGAGAGAGTGGGAGAGACAGAGGCAGTGACAGTGGGAGTTTGGTTCCTCTGTGTTGGGACCTGGTGTAATATGAGAGAGTGGGAGAGACAGAGGCAGTGACAGTGGGAGTTTGGTTCCTATGTGTTGGGACCTGGTGTAATATGAGAGAGTGGGAGAGAGAGGGGCAGTGACAGTGGGGGTTTGGTTCCTCTGTGTTAGGACCTGGTGTAATATGAGAGAGCGGGAGAGACAGAGGCAGTGACAGTGGGAGTTTGGTTCCTCTGTGTTAGGACCTGGTGAAATATGAGAGAGTGGGAGAGACAGAGGCAGTGACAGTGGGAGTTTGGTTCCTCTGTGTTAGGACCTGGTGTATTATGAGAGAGTGGGAGAGACAGAGGCAGTGACAGTGGGAGTTTGGTTCCTCTGTGTTCGGACCTGGTTTATATGAGAGAGTGGGAGAGACAGAGGCAGTGACAATGGGGGTTTCGTACCTCAGTGTTCGGACCTGGTGTAATATGAGAGAGTGGGAGAGACAGGGGCAGAGACAGTGGGAGTTTGGTTCCTCCGTGTTATGACCTGGTCTAATATGAGAGAGTGGGAGAGACAGAGGCAGTGACAGTGGGAGTTTGGTTCCTCTGTGTTGGGACCTGGTGTAATATGAGAGAGTGGGAGAGACAGAGGCAGTGACAGTGGGAGTTTGGTTCCTCTGTGTTCGGACCTGGTGTAATATGAGAGAGTGGGTGAGACAGAGGCAGTGACAGTGGGAGTTTGGTTTCTCTGTGTTGGACCTGGTTTAGTATGAGAGAGTGGGAGAGACGGAGGCAGTGACAGTGGGGGTTTGGTTCCTCTGTGTTAGGACCTGGTGTAATATGAGAGAGTGGGAGAGAGAGAGGCAGTGACAGTGGGGGTTTGGTTCCTCTGTGTTAGGACCTGGTGTAATATGAGAGAGTGGGAGAGTCAGAGGAAGTGACAGTGGGAGTTTGGTTCCTCTGTGTTGGGACCTGGTGTAATATGAGAGAGTGGGAGAGACAGAGGCAGTGAGAGTGGGAGTTTGGTTCCTCCGTGTTGGGACCTGGTGTAATATGAGAGAGTGGGAGAGACAGAGGCAGTGACAGTGGGAGTTTGGTTCCTCTGTATTCGGACCTGGTGTATATGACAGAGTGGGAGAGACAGAGGCAGTGACAGTGGGAGTTTGGTTCCTCTGTGTTGGACCTGGTTTAGTATGAGAGAGTGGGAGAGACGGAGGCAGTGACAGTGGGAGTTTGGTTCCTCTGTGTTAGGACCTGGTGTAATATGAGAGAGTGGGAGAGAGAGAGGCAGTGACAGTGGGGGTTTGGTTCCTCTGTGTTAGGACCTGGTGTAATATGAGAGACTGGGAGAGAGAGAGGCAGTGACAGTGGGGGTTTGGTTCCTCTGTGTTAGGACCTGGTGTAATATCAGAGAGTGGGAGAGACAGAGGCAGTGACAGTGGGAGTTTGGTTCCTCTGTGTTGGGGCCTGGTGTAATATGAGAGAGTGGGAGAGACAGGGGCAGAGACAGTGGGAGTTTGGTTCCTCTGTGTTATGACCTGGTCTAATATGAGAGAGTGGGAGAGACAGAGGCAGTGACAGTGGGAGTTTGGTTCCTATGTGTTGGGACCTGGTGTAATATGAGAGAGTGGGAGAGAGAGGGGCAGTGACAGTGGGGGTTTGGTTCCTCTGTGTTAGGACCTGGTGTAATATGAGAGAGTGGGAGAGACAGAGGCAGTGACAGTGGGGGTTTGGTTCCTCTGTGTTAGGACCTGGTGTAATATGAGAGAGTGGGAGAGACAGAGGCAGTGACAGTGGGAGTTTCATTCCTCTGTGTTATGACCTGGTCTAATATGAGAGAGTGGGAGAGAGAGAGGCAGTGACAGTGGGAGTTTGGTTCCTCTGTGTTGGGACCTGGTGTAATATGAGAGAGTGGGAGAGACAGAGGCAGTGACAGTGGGAGTTTGCTTCCTCTGTGTTAGGACCTGGTGTAATATGAGAGAGTTGGAGAGACAGAGACAGTGACAGTGGGAGTTTGGTTCCTCTGTGTTGGGACCTGGTGTAATATGAGAGAGTGGGAGAGACAGAGGCAGTGACAGTGGGAGTTTGGTTCCTCTGTGTTGGGACCTGGTGTAATATGAGAGAGTGGGAGAGACAGAGGCAGTGACAGTGGGAGTTTGGTTCCTCTGTGTTAGGACCTGGTGTAATATGAGAGAGTGGGAGAGACAGAGGCAGTGATAGTGGGGGTCTCGTACCTCAGTGTTCGGACCTGGTGTATATGAGAGAATGGGAGAGACAGAGGCAGTGACAGTGGGAGTTTGGTTCCTCTGTGTTGGACCTGGTTTAGTATGAGAGAGTGGGAGAGACGGAGGCAGTGACAGTGGGAGTTTGGTTCCTCTGTGTTAGGACCTGGTGTAATATGAGAGAGTGGGAGAGAGAGAGGCAGTGACAGTGGGGGTTTGGTTCCTCTGTGTTAGGACCTGGTGTAATATGAGAGAGTGGGAGAGACAGAGGCAGTGACAGTGGGAGTTTGGTTCCTCTGTGTTGGGACCTGGTGTAATATGAGAGAGTGGGAGAGACAGAGGCAGTGACAGTGGGAGTTTGGTTCCTCTGTGTTGGGACCTGGGGTAATATGAGAGAGTGGGAGAGACAGAGGCAGTGACAGTGGGAGTTTGGTTCCTCTGTGTTGGACCTGGTTTAGTATAAGAGAGTGGGAGAGACGGAGGCAGTGACAGTGGGAGTTTGGTTCCTCTGTGTTGGGACCTGGTGTAATATGAGAGAGCGGGAGAGACAGAGGCAGTGACAGTGGGAGTTTGGTTCCTCTGTGTTCGGACCTGGTGTAATATGAGAGAGTGGGTGAGACAGAGGCAGTGACAGTGGGAGTTTGGTTCCTCTGTGTTGGACCTGGTTTAGTATGAGAGTGTGGGAGAGACGGAGGCAGTGACAGTGGGGGTTTGGTTCCTCTGTGTTAGGACCTGGTGTAATATGAGAGAGTGGGAGAGAGAGAGGCAGTGACAGTGGGGGTTTGGTTCCTCTGTGTTAGGACCTGGTGTAATATGAGAGAGTGGGTGAGACAGAGGCAGTGACAGCGGGAGTTTGGTTCCTCTGTGTTGGGACCTGGTGTAATATGAGAGAGTGGGAGAGACAGAGGCAGTGACAGTGGGAGTTTGGTTCCTCCGTGTTGGGACCTGGTGTAATATGAGAGAGTGGGAGAGACAGAGGCAGTGACAGTGGGAGTTTGGTTCCTCTGTATTCGGACCTGGTGTATATGACAGAGTGGGAGAGACAGAGGCAGTGACAGTGGGAGTTTGGTTCCTCTGTGTTGGACCTGGTTTAGTATGAGAGAGTGGGAGAGACGGAGGCAGTGACAGTGGGAGTTTGGTTCCTCTGTGTTAGGACCTGGTGTAATATGAGAGAGTGGGAGAGACAGAGGCAGTGACAGTGGGGGTTTGGTTCCTCTGTGTTAGGACCTGGTGTAATATGAGAGACTGGGAGAGAGAGAGGCAGTGACAGTGGGGGTTTGGTTCCTCTGTGTTAGGACCTGGTGTAATATGAGAGAGTGGGAGAGACAGAGGCAGTGACAGTGGGAGTTTGGTTCCTCTGTGTTGGGACCTGGTGTAATATGAGAGAGTGGGAGAGACAGAGGCAGTGACAGTGGGAGTTTGGTTCCTCTGTGTTGGGACCTGGTGTAATATGAGAGAGTGGGAGAGACAGAGGCAGTGACAGTGGGAGTTTGGTTCCTCTGTGTTGGGACCTGGTGTAATATGAGAGAGTGGGAGAGAGAGGGGCAGTAACAGTGGGGGTTTGGTTCCTCTGTGTTAGGACCTGGTGTAATATGAGAGAGTGGGAGAGACAGAGGCAGTGACAGTGGGAGCTTGGTTCCTCTGTGTTAGGACCTGGTGTAATATGAGAGAGTGGGAGAGACAGAGGCAGTGACAGTGGGAGTTTGGTTCCTCTGTGTTGGGACCTAGTCTAATATGAGAGAGTGGGAGAGACAGAGGCAGTGACAGTGGGAGTTTGGTTCCTCTGTGTTGGGACCTGGTGTAATATGAGAGAGTGGGAGAGACAGAGGCAGTGACAGTGGGAGTTTGGTTCCTATGTGTTGGGACCTGGTGTAATATGAGAGAGTGGGAGAGACACAGGCAGTGACAGTGGGAGTTTGGTTCCTCTGTGTTGGGACCTGGTGTAATATGAGAGAGTGGGAGAGACAGAGGCAGTGACAGTGGGAGTTTGGTTCCTCTGTGTTGGGACCTGGTGTAATATGAGAGAGTGGGAGAGACAGAGGCAGTGACAGTGGGAGTTTGGTTCCTCTGTGTTCGGACCTGGTGTAATATGAGAGAGTGGGAGAGAGAGAGGCAGTGACAGTGGGGGTTTGGTTCCTCTGTGTTGGGACCTGGTGTAATATGAGAGAGTGGGAGAGACAGAGGCAGTGACAGCGGGAGTTTGGTTCCTCTGTGTTGGGACCTGGTGTAATATGAGAGAGTGGGAGAGTCAGAGGAAGTGACAGTGGGAGTTTGGTTCCTCTGTGTTGGGACCTGGTGTAATATGAGAGAGTGGGAGAGACAGAGGCAGTGAGAGTGGGAGTTTGGTTCCTCCGTGTTGGGACCTGGTGTAATATGAGAGAGTGGGAGAGACAGAGGCAGTGACAGTGGGAGTTTGGTTCCTCTGTATTCGGACCTGGTGTATATGACAGAGTTGGAGAGACAGAGGCAGTGACAGTGGGAGTTTGGTTCCTCTGTGTTGGACCTGGTTTAGTATGAGAGAGTGGGAGAGACGGAGGCAGTGACAGTGGGAGTTTGGTTCCTCTGTGTTAGGACCTGGTGTAATATGAGAGAGTGGGAGAGAGAGAGGCAGTGACAGTGGGGGTTTGGTTCCTCTGTGTTAGGACCTGGTGTAATATGAGAGACTGGGAGAGAGAGAGGCAGTGACAGTGGAGGTTTGGTTCCTCTGTGTTAGGACCTGGTGTAATATGAGAGAGTGGGAGAGACAGGGGCAGAGACAGTGGGAGTTTGGTTCCTCTGTGTTATGACCTGGTCTAATATGAGAGAGTGGGAGAGACAGAGGCAGTGACAGTGGGAGTTTGGTTCCTCTGTGTTGGGACCTGGTGTAATATGAGAGAGTGGGAGAGACAGAGGCAGTGACAGTGGGAGTTTGGTTCCTATGTGTTGGGACCTGGTGTAATATGAGAGAGTGGGAGAGAGAGGGGCAGTGACAGTGGGGGTTTGGTTCCTCTGTGTTAGGGCCTGGTGTAATATGAGAGAGCGGGAGAGACAGAGGCAGTGACAGTGGGAGTTTGGTTCCTCTGTGTTAGGACCTGGTGAAATATGAGAGAGTGGGAGAGACAGAGGCAGTGACAGTGGGAGTTTGGTTCCTCTGTGTTAGGACCTGGTGTATTATGAGAGAGTGGGAGAGACAGAGGCAGTGACAGTGGGAGTTTGGTTCCTCTGTGTTCGGACCTGGTTTATATGAGAGAGTGGGAGAGACAGAGGCAGTGACAATGGGGGTTTCGTACCTCAGTGTTCGGACCTGGTGTATATGAGAGAGTGGGAGAGACAGAGGCAGTGACAGTAGTAGTTTGGTTCCTCTGTGTTGGACCTGGTGTAATATGAAAGAGTTGGAGAGAGAGAGGCAGTGATAGTGGGGGTTTGGTTCCTCTGTGTTAGGACCTGGTGTAATATGAGAGAGCGGGAAAGACAGAGGCAGTGACAGTGGGAGTTTGGTTCATTTGTGTTAGGACCTGGTGTAATGTGAGAGAGTGGGAGAGACAGAGGCAGTGACAGTGGGAGTTTGGTTCCTCTGTGTTAGGACCTGGTGTAATATGAGAGAGTGGGAGAGACAGAGACAGTGACAGTGGGAGTTTGGTTCCTCTGTGTTGGGACCTGGTTTAGTATGAGAAAGTGGGAGAGACGGAGACAGTGACAGTGGGAGTTTGGTTCCTCTGTGTTGGGACCTGGTGTAATATGAGAGAGTGGGAGAGACAGAGGCAGTGACAGTGGGAGTTTGGTTCCTCTGTGTTGGGACCTGGTTTAGTATGAGAAAGTGGGAGAGACGGAGACAGTGACAGTGGGAGTTTGGTTCCTCTGTGTTGGGACCTGGTGTAATATGAGAGAGTGGGAGAGACAGAGGCAGTGACAGTGGGAGTTTGGTTCCTCTGTGTTGGGACCTGGTGTAATATGAGAGAGTGGGAGAGACAGAGGCAGTGACAGTTGGAGTTTGGTTCCTCTGTGTTCGGACCTGGTGTAATATGAGAGAGTGGGTGAGACAGAGGCAGTGACAGTGGGAGTTTGGTTTCTCTGTGTTGGACCTGGTTTAGTATGAGAGTGTGGGAGAGACGGAGGCAGTGACAGTGGGGGTTTGGTTCCTCTGTGTTAGGACCTGGTGTAATATGAGAGAGTGGGAGAGACAGAGGCAGTGACAGTGGGGGTTTGGTTCCTCTGTGTTAGGACCTGGTGTAATATGAGAGACTGGGAGAGAGAGAGGCAGTGACAGTGGGGGTTTGGTTCCTCTGTGTTAGGACCTGGTGTAATATGAGAGAGTGGGAGAGAGAGAGGCAGTGACAGTGGGAGTTTGGTTCCTCTGTGTTGGGACCTGGTGTAATATGAGAGAGTGGGAGAGACAGGGGCAGAGACAGTGGGAGTTTGGTTCCTCCGTGTTATGACCTGGTCTAATATGAGAGAGTGGGAGAGACAGAGGCAGTGACAGTGGGAGTTTGGTTCCTCTGTGTTGGGACCTGGTGTAATATGAGAGAGTGGGAGAGACAGAGGCAGTGACAGTGGGAGTTTGGTTCCTCTGTGTTGGGACCTGGTGTAATATGAGAGAGTGGGAGAGAGAGGGGCAGTAACAGTGGGGGTTTGGTTCCTCTGTGTTAGGACCTGGTGTAATATGAGAGAGTGGGAGAGACAGAGGCAGTGACAGTGGGAGCTTGGTTCCTCTGTGTTAGGACCTGGTGTAATATGAGAGAGTGGGAGAGACAGAGGCAGTGACAGTGGGAGTTTGGTTCCTCTGTGTTGGGACCTGGTGTAATATGAGAGAGTGGGAGAGAGAGGGGCAGTCACAGTGGGGGTTTGGTTCCTCTGTGTTAGGACCTGGTGTAATATGAGAGAGTGGGAGAGACAGAGGCAGTGACAGTGGGAGTTTGGTTCCTCTGTGTTAGGACCTGGTGTAATATGAGAGAGTGGCAGAGACAGAGGCAGTGACAGTGGGAGTTTGGTTCCTCTGTGTTGGGACCTGGTGTAATATGAGAGAGTGGGAGAGACACAGGCAGTGACAGTGGGAGTTTGGTTCCTCTGTGTTGGACCTGGTTTAATATGAGAGAGTGGGAGAGACAGAGGCAGTGACAGTGGGAGTTTGGTTCCTCTGTGTTGGGACCTGGTGTAATATGAGAGAGTGGGAGAGACAGAGGCTGTGACAGTGGGAGTTTGGTTCCTCTGTGTTCGGACCTGGTGTAATATGAGAGAGTGGGTGAGACAGAGGCAGTGACAGTGGGAGTTTGGTTCCTCTGTGTTGGACCTGGTTTAGTATAAGAGTGTGGGAGAGACGGAGGCAGTGACAGTGGGGGTTTGGTTCCTCTGTGTTAGGACCTGGTGTAATATGAGAGAGTGGGAGAGAGAGAGGCAGTGACAGTGGGGGTTTGGTTCCTCTGTGTTGGGACCTGGTGTAATATGAGAGAGTGGGAGAGACAGAGGCAGTGACAGCGGGAGTTTGGTTCCTCTGTGTTGGGACCTGGTGTAATATGAGAGAGTGGGAGAGTCAGAGGAAGTGACAGTGGGAGTTTGGTTCCTCTGTGTTGGGACCTGGTGTAATATGAGAGAGTGGGAGAGACAGAGGCAGTGAGAGTGGGAGTTTGGTTCCTCCGTGTTGGGACCTGGTGTAATATGAGAGAGTGGGAGAGACAGAGGCAGTGACAGTGGGAGTTTGGTTCCTCTGTATTCGGACCTGGTGTATATGACAGAGTGGGAGAGACAGAGGCAGTGACAGTGGGAGTTTGGTTCCTCTGTGTTGGACCTGGTTTAGTATGAGAGAGTGGGAGAGACGGAGGCAGTGACAGTGGGAGTTTGGTTCCTCTGTGTTAGGACCTGGTGTAATATGAGAGAGTGGGAGAGAGAGAGGCAGTGACAGTGGGGGTTTGGTTCCTCTGTGTTAGGACCTGGTGTAATATGAGAGACTGGGAGAGAGAGAGGCAGTGACAGTGGAGGTTTGGTTCCTCTGTGTTAGGACCTGGTGTAATATGAGAGAGTGGGAGAGACAGAGGCAGTGACAGTGGGAGTTTGGTTCCTCTGTGTTGGGACCTGGTGTAATATGAGAGAGTGGGAGAGACAGAGGCAGTGACAGTGGGAGTTTGGTTCCTATGTGTTGGGACCTGGTGTAATATGAGAGAGTGGGAGAGAGAGGGGCAGTGACAGTGGGGGTTTGGTTCCTCTGTGTTAGGACCTGGTGTAATATGAGAGAGCGGGAGAGACAGAGGCAGTGACAGTGGGAGTTTGGTTCCTCTGTGTTAGGACCTGGTGAAATATGAGAGAGTGGGAGAGACAGAGGCAGTGACAGTGGGAGTTTGGTTCCTCTGTGTTCGGACCTGGTTTATATGAGAGAGTGGGAGAGACAGAGGCAGTGACAATGGGGGTTTCGTACCTCAGTGTTCGGACCTGGTGTATATGAGAGAGTGGGAGAGACAGAGGCAGTGACAGTAGTAGTTTGGTTCCTCTGTGTTGGACCTGGTGTAATATGAGAGAGTGGGAGAGAGAGAGGCAGTGATAGTGGGAGTTTGGTTCCTCTGTGTTAGGACCTGGTGTAATATGAGAGAGCGGGAAAGACAGAGGCAGTGACAGTGGGAGTTTGGTTCATTTGTGTTAGGACCTGGTGTAATGTGAGAGAGTGGGAGAGACAGAGGCAGTGACAGTGGGAGTTTGGTTCCTCTGTGTTAGGACCTGGTGTAATATGAGAGAGTGGGAGAGACAGAGACAGTGACAGTGGGAGTTTGGTTCCTCTGTGTTGGGACCTGGTTTAGTATGAGAAAGTGGGAGAGACGGAGACAGTGACAGTGAGAGTTTGGTTCCTCTGTGTTGGGACCTGGTGTAATATGAGAGAGTGGGAGAGACACAGGCAGTGACAGTGGGAGTTTGGTTCCTCTGTGTTGGGACCTGGTTTAGTATGAGAAGGTGGGAGAGACGGAGACAGTGACAGTGGGAGTTTGGTTCCTCTGTGTTGGGACCTGGTGTAATATGAGAGAGTGGGAGAGACAGAGGCAGTGACAGTGGGAGTTTGGTTCCTCTGTGTTGGGACCTGGTGTAATATGAGAGAGTGGGAGAGACAGAGGCAGTGACAGTGGGAGTTTGGTTCCTCTGTGTTGGGACCTGGTGTAATATGAGAGAGTGGGAGAGACAGAGGCAGTGACAGTGGGAGTTTGGTTCCTCTGTGTTCGGACCTGGTGTAATATGAGAGAGTGGGTGAGACAGAGGCAGTGACAGTGGGAGTTTGGTTCCTCTGTGTTAGGACCTGGTGTAATATGAGAGAGTGGGAGAGACAGAGGCAGTGACAGCGGGAGTTTGGTTTCTCTGTGTTGGACCTGGTTTAGTATGAGAGTGTGGGAGAGACGGAGGCAGTGACAGTGGGGGTTTGGTTCCTCTGTGTTAGGACCTGGTGTAATATGAGAGAGTGGGAGAGAGAGAGGCAGTGACAGTGGGGGTTTGGTTCCTCTGTGTTAGGACCTGGTGTAATATGAGAGAGTGGGAGAGACAGAGGCAGTGACAGCGGGAGTTTGGTTCCTCTGGGTTGGGACCTGGTGTAATATGAGAGAGTGGGAGAGTCAGAGGAAGTGACAGTGGGAGTTTGGTTCCTCTGTGTTGGGACCTGGTGTAATATGAGAGAGTGGGAGAGACAGAGGCAGTGAGATTGGGAGTTTGGTTCCTCCGTGTTGGGACCTGGTGTAATATGAGAGAGTGGGAGAGAGAGAGGCAGTGACAGTGGGGGTTTGGTTCCTCTGTGTTAGGACCTGGTGTAATATTAGAGACTGGGAGAGAGAGAGGCAGTGACAGTGGGGGTTTGGTTCCTCTGTGTTAGGACCTGGTGTAATATGAGAGAGTGGGAGAGACAGAGGCAGTGACAGTGGGAGTTTGGTTCCTCTGTGTTGGGGCCTGGTGTAATATGAGAGAGTGGGAGAGACAGGGGCAGAGACAGTGGGAGTTTGGTTCCTCTGTGTTATGACCTGGTCTAATATGAGAGAGTGGGAGAGACAGAGGCAGTGACAGTGGGAGTTTGGTTCCTATGTGTTGGGACCTGGTGTAATATGAGAGAGTGGGAGAGAGAGGGGCAGTGACAGTGGGGGTTTGGTTCCTCTGTGTTAGGACCTGGTGTAATATGAGAGAGTGGGAGAGACAGAGGCAGTGACAGTGGGAGTTTGGTTCCTCTGTGTTGGGACCTGGTGTAATATGAGAGAGTGGGAGAGAGAGGGGCAGTGACAGTGGGGGTTTGGTTCCTCTGTGTTAGGACCTGGTGTAATATGAGAGAGTGGGAGAGACAGAGGCAGTGACAGTGGGAGTTTCATTCCTCTGTGTTATGACCTGGTCTAATATGAGAGAGTGGGAGAGAGAGAGGCAGTGACAGTGGGAGTTTGGTTCCTCTGTGTTGGGACCTGGTGTAATATGAGAGAGTGGGAGAGACAGAGGCAGTGACAGTGGGAGTTTGCTTCCTCTGTGTTAGGACCTGGTGTAATATGAGAGAGTGGGAGAGACAGAGACAGTGACAGTGGGAGTTTGGTTCCTCTGTGTTGGGACCTGGTGTAATATGAGAGAGTGGGAGAGACAGAGGCAGTGACAGTGGGAGTTTGGTTCCTCTGTGTTGGGACCTGGTGTAATATGAGAGAGTGGGAGAGACAGAGGCAGTGATAGTGGGAGTTTGGTTCCTCTGTGTTAGGACCTGGTGTAATATGAGAGAGTGGGAGAGACAGAGGCAGTGATAGTGGGGGTCTCGTACCTCAGTGTTCGGACCTGGTGTATATGAGAGAATGGGAGAGACAGAGGCAGTGACAGTGGGAGTTTGGTTCCTCTGTGTTGGACCTGGTTTAGTATGAGAGAGTGGGAGAGACGGAGGCAGTGACAGTGGGAGTTTGGTTCCTCTGTGTTAGGACCTGGTGTAATATGAGAGAGTGGGAGAGAGAGAGGCAGTGACAGTGGGGGTTTGGTTCCTCTGTGTTAGGACCTGGTGTAATATGAGAGAGTGGGAGAGACAGAGGCAGTGACAGTGGGAGTTTGGTTCCTCTGTGTTGGGACCTGGTGTAATATGAGAGAGTGGGAGAGACAGAGGCAGTGACAGTGGGAGTTTGGTTCCTCTGTGTTGGGACCTGAGGTAATATGAGAGAGTGGGAGAGACAGAGGCAGTGACAGTGGGAGTTTGGTTCCTCTGTGTTGGACCTGGTTTAGTATAAGAGAGTGGGAGAGACGGAGGCAGTGACAGTGGGAGTTTGGTTCCTCTGTGTTGGGACCTGGTGTAATATGAGAGAGCGGGAGAGAGAGAGGCAGTGACAGTGGGAGTTTGGTCCCTCTGTGTTGGGACCTGGTGTAATATGAGAGAGTAAGAGAGACAGAGGCAGTGACAGTGGGAGTTTGGTTCCTCTGTGTTATGACCTGGTCTAATATGAGAGAGTGGGAGAGACAGAGGCAGTGACAGTGGGAGTTTGGTTCCTCTGTGTTGGGACCTGGTGTAATATGAGAGAGTGGGAGCGACAGAGGCAGTGACAGTGGGAGTTTGGTTCCCCTGTGTTGGACCTGGTTTAGTATGAGAGAGTGGGAGAGACGGAGGGAGTGACAGTGGGAGTTTGGTTCCTCTGTGTTAGGACCTGGTGTAATATGAGAGAGTGGGAGAGAGAGGGGCAGTGATAGTGGGGGTTTGGTTCCTCTGTGTTAGGACCTGGTGTAATATGAGAGAGTGGGAGAGAGAGAGGCAGTGACAGTGGGGGTTTGGTTCATCTGTGTTAGGACCTGGTGTAATATGAGAGAGTGGGAGAGACAGAGGCAGTGACAGTGGGAGTTTGGTTCCTCTGTGTTGGGACCTGGTGTAATATGAGAGAGTGGGAGAGAGAGAGGCATTGACAGTGGGAGTTTGGTCCCTCTGTGTTGGGACCTGGTGTAATATGAGAGAGTAAGAGAGAGAGAGGCAGTGACAGTGGGAGTTTGGTCCCTCTGTGTTGGGACCTGGTGTAATATGAGAGAGTAAGAGAGACAGAGGCAGTGACAGTGGGAGTTTGGTTCCTCTGTGTTATGACCTGGTCTAATATGAGAGAGTGGGAGAGACAGAGGCAGTGACAGTGGGAGTTTGGTTCCTCTGCGTTGGGACCTGGTGTAATATGAGAGAGTGGGAGCGACAGAGGCAGTGACAGTGGGAGTTTGGTTCCTCTGTGTTGGGACCTGGTGTAATATGAGAGAGTGGGAGAGACAGAGGCAGTGACAGTGGGAGTTTGGTTCCTCTGTGTTGGGACCTGGTGTAATATGAGAGAGTGGGAGAGACAGAGGCAGTGACAGTGGGAGTTTGGTTCCTCTGTGTTAGGACCTGATGTAATATGAGAGAGTGGGAGAGACAGAGGCAGTGACAGTGCGAGTTTGGTCCCTCTGTGTTGGGACATGGTGTAATATGAGAGAGTGGGAGAGACAGAGGATAGTGACAGTGGGAGTTTGGTTCCTCTGTGTTGGGACCTGGTGTAATATGAGAGAGTGGAAGAGACAGAGGCAGTGACAGTGGGAGTTTGGTTCCTCTGTGTTGGGACCTGGTGTAATATGAGAGAGTGGGAGAGACAGAGGCAGTGACAGTGGGAGTTTGGTTCCTCTGTGTTGGGACCTGGTGTATTATGAGAGAGTGGGAGAGACAGAGGCAGTGACAGTGGGAGTTTGGTTCCTCTGTGTTACGACCTGGTGTAATATGAGAGAGTGGGAGAGACAGAGGCAGTGACAGTGGGGGTCTCGTACCTCTGTGTTCGGACCTGGTGTATATGAGAGAGTGGGAGAGACAGAGGCAGTGACAGTGGGAGTTTGGTTCCTCTGTGTTGGACCTGGTTTAGTATGAGAGAGTGGGAGAGACGGAGGCAGTGACAGTGGGAGTTTGGTTCCTCTCTGTTAGTACCTGGTGTAATATGAGAGAGTGGGAGAGACAGAGGCAGTGACAGTGGGGGTTTCATACCTCTGTGTTCGGACCTGGTGTATATGAGAGAGTGGGAGAGACAGAGGCAGTGACAGTAGGAGTTTGGTTCCTCTGTGTTGGACCTGGTTTAGTATGAGAGAGTGGGAGAGACGGAGGCAGTGACAGTGGGAGTTTGGTTCCTCTGTATTAGGACCTGGTGTAATATGAGAGAGTGGGAGAGACAGAGGCAGTGACAGTTGGGGTTTCGTACCTCTGTGTTTGGACCTGGTGTATATGAGAGAGTGGGAGAGACAGAGGCAGTGACAGTAGGAGTTTGGTTCCTCTGTGTTGGACCTGGTTTAGTATGAGAGAGTGGGAGAGACGGAGGCAGTGACAGTGGGAGTTTGGTTCCTCTGTGTTGGGACCTGGTGTAATATGAGAGAGTGGGAGCGACAGAGGCAGTGACGGTGGGAGTTTGGTTCCCCTGTGTTGGACCTGGTTTAGTATGAGAGAGTGGGAGAGACGGAGGGAGTGACAGTGGGAGTTTGGTTCCTCTGTGTTAGGACCTGGTGTAATATGAGAGAGTGGGAGAGAGAGAGGCAGTGACAGTGGGGATTTGGTTCCTCTGTGTTAGGACCTGGTGTAATATGAGAGAGTGGGAGAGACAGAGGCAGTGACAGTGGGAGTTTGGTTCCTCTGTGTTGGGACCTGGTGTAATATGAGAGAGTGGGAGACAGAGAGGCAGTGACAGTGGGAGTTTGGTCCCTCTGTGTTGGGACCTGGTGTAATATGAGAGAGTAAGAGAGAGAGAGGCAGTGACAGTGGGAGTTTGGTCCCTCTGTGTTGGGACCTGGTGTAATATGAGAGAGTAAGAGAGACAGAGGCAGTGACAGTGGGAGTTTGGTTCCTCTGTGTTATGACCTGGTCTAATATGAGAGAGTGGGAGAGACAGAGGCAGTGACAGTGGGAGTTTGGTTCCTCTGCGTTGGGACCTGGTGTAATATGAGAGAGTGGGAGCGACAGAGGCAGTGACAGTGGGAGTTTGGTTCCTCTGTGTTGGGACCTGGTGTAATATGAGAGAGTGGGAGAGACAGAGGCAGTGACAGTGGGAGTTTGGTTCCTCTGTGTTGGGACCTGGTGTAATATGAGAGAGTGGGAGAGACAGAGGCAGTGACAGTGGGAGTTTGGTTCCTCTGTGTTGGGACCTGGTGTATTATGAGAGAGTGGGAGAGACAGAGGCAGTGACAGTGGGAGTTTGGTTCCTCTGTGTTGGACCTGGTTTAGTATGAGAGAGTGGGAGAGACGGAGGCAGTGACAGTGGGAGTTTGGTTCCTCTGTGTTAGTACCTGGTGTAATATGAGAGAGTGGGAGGGACAGAGGCAGTGACAGTGGGGGTTTCATACCTCTGTGTTCGGACCTGGTGTATATGAGAGAGTGGGAGAGACAGAGGCAGTGACAGTAGGAGTTTGGTTCCTCTGTGTTGGACCTGGTTTAGTATGAGAGAGTGGGAGAGACGGAGGCAGTGACAGTGGGAGTTTGGTTCCTCTGTATTAGGACCTGGTGTAATATGAGAGAGTGGGAGAGACAGAGGCAGTGACAGTTGGGGTTTCGTACCTCTGTGTTTGGACCTGGTGTATATGAGAGAGTGGGAGAGACAGAGGCAGTGACAGTAGGAGTTTGGTTACTCTGTGTTGGACCTGGTTTAGTATGAGAGAGTGGGAGAGACGGAGGCAGTGACAGTGGGAGTTTGGTTCCTCTGTGTTAGGACCTGGTGTAATATGAGAGTATGGGAGAGACAGAGGCAGTGACAGTGGGAGTTTGGTTCCTCTGTGTTGGGAACTGGTGTAATGTGAGAGAGTGGGAGAGACAGAGGCAGTGACAGTGGGAGTTTGGTTCCTCTGTGTTGGGACCTGGTTTAGTATGAGAGAGTGGGAGAGACGGAGGCAGTGACAGTGGGAGTTTGGTTCCTCTGTGTTAGGACCTGGTGTAATATGAGAGAGTGGGAGAGAGAGGGGCAGTGACAGTGGGGGTTTGGTTCCTCTGTGTTAGGACCTGGTGTAATATGAGAGAGTGGGAGAGAGAGAGGCAGTGACAGTGGGGGTTTGGTTCCTCTGTGTTAGGACCTGGTGTAATATGAGAGAGTGGGAGAGACAGAGGCAGTGACAGTGGGAGTTTGGTTCCTCTGTGTTGGGACCTGGTGTAATATGAGAGAGTAAGAGAGACAGAGGCAGTGACAGTGGGAGTTTGGTCGCTCTGTGTTGGGACCTGGTGTAATATGAGAGAGTAAGAGAGACAGGGGCAGTGACAGTGGGAGTTTGGTTCCTCTGTGTTATGACCTGGTGTAATATGAGAGAGTGGGAGAGACAGAGGCAATGACAGTGGGAGTTCGGGTCCTCTGTGTTGGGACCTGGTTTAATATGAGAGAGTGGGAGAGAGAGAGGCAGTGACAGTGCGAGTTTGGTCCCTCTGCGTTGGGACATGGTGTAATATGAGAGAGTGGGAGAGACAGAGGGAGCGACAGTGGGAGTTTGGTTCCTCTGTGTTGGGAACTAGTGTAATGTGAGAGAGTGGGAGAGAGAGAGGCAGTGACAGTGGGGGTTTGGTTCCTCTGTGTTAGGACCTGGTGTAATATGAGAGAGTGGGAGAGACAGAGGCAGTGACAGTGGGAGATTGGTTCCTCTGTGTTGGGACCTGGTGTATATGAGAGAGTGGGAGAGACAGAGGCAGTGACAGTAGGAGTTTGGTTCCTCTGTGTTGGACCTGGTTTAGTATGACAGAGTGGGAGAGACGGAGGCAGTGACAGTGGGAGTTTGGTTCCTCTGTATTAGGACCTGGTGTAATATGAGAGAGTGGGAGAGACAGAGGCAGTGACAGTGGGGCTTTCGTACCTCTGTGTTTGGACCTGGTGTATATGAGAGAGTGGGAGAGACAGAGGCAGTGACAGTAGGAGTTTGGTTCCTCTGTATTGGACCTGGTTTAGTATGAGAGAGTGGGAGAGACGGAGGCAGTTACAGTGGGAGTTTGGTACCTCTGTTTTAGGACCTGGTGTCATATGAGAGTGTGGGAGAGACAGAGGCAGTGACAGTGGGAGTTTGGTTCCTCTGTGTTGGGAACTGGTGTAATGTGAGAGAGTGGGAGAGACAGAGGCAGTCACAGTGGGAGTGTGGTTCCTCAGTGTTAGGACCTGGTCTAATATCAGAGAGTGGGAGAGAGAGAGGCAGTGACAGTGGGAGTTTGGTTCCTCTGTGTTGGACCTGGTTTAGTATGAGAGAGTGGGAGAGACGGAGGCAGTGACAGTGGGAGTTTGGTTCCTCTGTGTTAGGACCTGGTGTAATATGAGAGAGTGGGAGAGAGAGAGGCAGTGACAGTGGGAGTTTGGTTCCTCTGTGTTGGGAACTGGTGTAATGTGAGAGAGTGGGAGAGACAGAGGCAGTCACAGTGGGAGTTTGGTTCCTCTGTGTTAGGGCCTGGTGTAATATGAGAGAGTGGGAGAGACAGAGGCAATGACAGTGGGAGTTCGGGTCCTCTGTGTTGGGACCTGGTTTAATATGAGAGAGTGGGAGAGACGGAGGCAGTGACAGTGGGAGTTTGGTTCCTCTGTGTTAGTACCTGGTGTAATATGAGAGAGTGGGAGAGACAGAGGCAGTGACAGTGGGGGTTTCATACCTCTGTGTTCGGACCTGGTGTATATGAGAGAGTGGGAGAGACAGAGGCAGTGACAGTAGGAGTTTGGTTCCTCTGTGTTGGACCTGGTTTAGTATGAGAGAGTGGGAGAGACGGAGGCAGTGACAGTGGGAGTTTGGTTCCTCTGTATTAGGACCTGGTGTAATATGAGAGAGTGGGAGAGACAGAGGCAGTGACAGTTGGGGTTTCGTACCTCTGTGTTTGGACCTGGTGTATATGAGAGAGTGGGAGAGACAGAGGCAGTGACAGTAGGAGTTTGGTTACTCTGTGTTGGACCTGGTTTAGTATGAGAGAGTGGGAGAGACGGAGGCAGTGACAGTGGGAGTTTGGTTCCTCTGTGTTAGGACCTGGTGTAATATGAGAGTATGGGAGAGACAGAGGCAGTGACAGTGGGAGTTTGGTTCCTCTGTGTTGGGAACTGGTGTAATGTGAGAGAGTGGGAGAGACAGAGGCAGTGACAGTGGGAGTTTGGTTCCTCTGTGTTGGGACCTGGTTTAGTATGAGAGAGTGGGAGAGACGGAGGCAGTGACAGTGGGAGTTTGGTTCCTCTGTGTTAGGACCTGGTGTAATATGAGAGAGTGGGAGAGAGAGGGGCAGTGACAGTGGGGGTTTGGTTCCTCTGTGTTAGGACCTGGTGTAATATGAGAGAGTGGGAGAGAGAGAGGCAGTGACAGTGGGGGTTTGGTTCCTCTGTGTTAGGACCTGGTGTAATATGAGAGAGTGGGAGAGACAGAGGCAGTGACAGTGGGAGTTTGGTTCCTCTGTGTTGGGACCTGGTGTAATATGAGATAGTAAGAGAGACAGAGGCAGTGACAGTGGGAGTTTGGTCGCTCTGTGTTGGGACCTGGTGTAATATGAGAGAGTAAGAGAGACAGGGGCAGTGACAGTGGGAGTTTGGTTCCTCTGTGTTATGACCTGGTGTAATATGAGAGAGTGGGAGAGACAGAGGCAGTGACAGTGGGGGTTTCATACTGCTGTGTTCGGACCTGGTGTATATGAGAGAGTGGGAGAGACAGAGGCAGTGACAGTAGGAGTTTGGTTCCTCTGTGTTGGACCTGGTTTAGTATGACAGAGTGGGAGAGACGGAGGCAGTGACAGTGGGAGTTTGGTTCCTCTGTGTTAGGACCTGGTGTAATATGAGAGAGTGGGAGAGACAGAGGCAGTGACAGTGGGGGTTTCGTACCTCTGTGTTCGGACCTTGTGTATATGAGAGAGTGGGAGAGACAGAGGCAGTGACAGTAGGAGTTTGGTTCCTCTGTGTTGGACCTGGTTTAGTATGAGAGAGTGGGAGAGACGGAGGCAGTGACAGTGGGAGTTTGGTTCCTCTGTGTTAGGACCTGGTGTAATATGAGAGAGTGGGAGAGACAGAGGCAGTGACAGTGGGGCTTTCGTACCTCTGTGTTTGGACCTGGTGTATATGAGAGAGTGGGAGAGACAGAGGCAGTGACAGTAGGAGTTTGGTTCCTCTGTATTGGACCTGGTTTAGTATGAGAGAGTGGGAGAGACGGAGGCAGTGACAGTGGGAGTTTGGTACCTCTGTTTTAGGACCTGGTGTCATATGAGAGTGTGGGAGAGACAGAGGCAGTGACAGTGGGAGTTTGGTTCCTCTGTGTTGGGAACTGGTGTAATGTGAGAGAGTGGGAGAGACAGAGGCAGTCACAGTGGGAGTGTGGTTCCTCAGTGTTAGGACCTGGTCTAATATCAGAGAGTGGGAGAGAGAGAGGCAGTGACAGTGGGAGTTTGGTTCCTCTGTGTTGGACCTGGTTTAGTATGAGAGAGTGGGAGAGACGGAGGCAGTGACAGTGGGAGTTTGGTTCCTCTGTGTTAGGACCTGGTGTAATATGAGAGAGTGGGAGAGAGAGAGGCAGTGACAGTGGGAGTTTGGTTCCTCTGTGTTGGGAACTGGTGTAATGTGAGAGAGTGGGAGAGACAGAGGCAGTCACAGTGGGAGTTTGGTTCCTCTGTGTTAGGGCCTGGTGTAATATGAGAGAGTGGGAGAGACAGAGGCAATGACAGTGGGAGTTCGGGTCCTCTGTGTTGGGACCTGGTTTAATATGAGAGAGTGGGAGAGAGAGAGGCAGTGACAGTGCGAGTTTGGTCCCTCTGCGTTGGGACATGGTGTAATATGAGAGAGTGGGAGAGACAGAGGGAGCGACAGTGGGAGTTTGGTTCCTCTGTGTTGGGAACTAGTGTAATGTGAGAGAGTGGGAGAGAGAGAGGCAGTGACAGTGGGGGTTTGGTTCCTCTGTGTTAGGACCTGGTGTAATATGAGAGAGTGGGAGAGACAGAGGCAGTGACAGTGGGAGATTGGTTCCTCTGTGTTGGGACCTGGTGTAATATGAGAGAGTGGTAGAGACAGAGGATAGTGACAGTGGGAGTTTGGTTCCTCTGTGTTGGGACCTGGTGTAATATGAGAGAGTGGGAGAGACAGAGGCAGTGACAGTGGGAGTTTGGTTCCTCTGTGTTGGGACCTGGTGTAATATGAGAGAGTGGGAGAGACAGAGGCAGTGACAGTGGGGGTTTCGTACCTCTGTGTTTGGACCTGGTGTAATATGAGAGAGTGGGAGAGACAGAGGCAGTGACAGTAGGAGTTTGGTTCCTCTGTATTGGACCTGGTTTAGTATGAGAGAGTGGGAGAGACGGAGGCAATGACAGTGGGAGTTTCGTTCCTCTGTGTTAGGACCTGGTGTAATATGAGAGAGTGGGAGAGACAGAGGCAGTGACAGTGGGGGTTTCATACCTCTGTGTTCGGACGTGGTGTATATGAGAGAGTGGGAGAGACAGAGGCAGTGACAGTAGGAGTTTGGTTCCTCTGTGTTGGACCTGGTTTAGTATGAGAGAGTGGGAGAGACAGAGGCACTGACAGTGGGAGTTTGGTACCTCTGTGTTAGGACCTGGTGTAATATGAGAGTGTCGGAGAGACAGAGGCAGTGACAGTGGGAGTTTGGTTCCTCTGTGTTGGGAACTGGTGTAATGTGAGAGAGTGGGAGAGACAGAGGCAGTGACAGTGGGAGTTTGGTTCCTCTGTGTTAGGACCTAGTCTAATATGAGAGAGTGGGAGAGACAGAGGCAGTGACAGTGGGAGTTTGGTTCCTCTGTGTTGGGATTTGTTGTAATATGAGAGAGTGGGAGAGACAGAGGCAGTGACAGTGGGAGTTTGGTACCTCTGTGTTGGGACCTGGTGTAATATGAGAGAGTGGGAGAGACAGAGGCAGTGACAGTGGGAGTTTGGTACCTCTGTGTTGGGACCTGGTGTAATATGAGAGAGTGGGAGAGACAGAGGCAGTGACAGTGGGAGTTTGGTTCCTCTGTGTTGGGAACTGGTGTAATGTGAGAGAGTGGGAGAGACAGAGGCAGTGACAGTGGGAGTTTGGTTCCTCTGTGTTAGGACCTGGTCTAATATGAGAGAGTGGGAGAGACAGAGGCAGTGACAGTGGAGTTTGGTTCCTCTGTGTTGGGACCTGGTGTAATATGAGAGAGTGGGAGAGACAGAGGCAGTGACAGTGGGAGTTTGGTTCCTCTGTGTTGGGACATGGTGTAATATGAGAGAGTGGGAGAGACAGAGGCAGTGACAGTGGGAGTTTGGTTCCTCTGTGTTGGGACCTGGTGTAATATGAGAGAGTGGGAGAGACAGAGGCAGTGACAGTGGGAGTTTGGTTCCTCTGTGTTAGGACCTGGTGTAATATGAGAGAGTGGAAGAGACAGAGGCAGTGACAGTGGGGGTCTCGTACCTCTGTGTTCAGACCTGGTGTATATGAGAGAGTGGGAGAGACAGAGGCAGTGACAATGGGAGTTTGGTTCCTCTGTGTTGGACCTGGTTTAGTATGAGAGAGTGTGAGAGACGGAGGCAGTGACAGTGGGAGTTCGGTTCCTCTGTGTTAGGACCTGGTTTAATATGAGAGAGTGGTAGAGAGAGAGGCAGTGACAGTGGGAGTTTGGTTCCTCTGTGTTGGGATCTGGTGTAATATGAGAGAGTGGGAGAGAGAGAGGCAGTGACAGTGGGTGTTTGGTTCCTCTGTGTTAGGACCTGGTGTAATATGAGAGAGTGGGAGAGAGAGAGGCAGTGACAGTGGGGGTTTGGTTCCTCTGTGTTAGGACCTGGTGTAATATGAGAGAGTGGGAGAGAGAGAGGCAGTGACAGTGGGGGTTTGGTTCCTCTGTGTTGGGATCTGGTGTAATATGAGAGAGTGGGAGAGAGAGAGGCAGTGACAGTGGGTGTTTGGTTCCTCTGTGTTAGGACCTGGTGTAATATGAGAGAGTGGGAGAGAGAGAGGCAGTGACAGTGGGGGTTTGGTTCCTCTGTGTTGGGATCTGGTGTAATATGAGAGAGTGGGAGAGAGAGAGGCAGTGACAGAGGGAGTTTGGTTCCTCTGTGTTGGGATCTGGTGTAATATGAGAGAGTGGGAGAGAGAGAGGCAGTGACAGTGGGTGTTTGGTTCCTCTGTGTTAGGACCTGGTGTAATATGAGAGAGTGGGAGAGAGAGAGGCAGTGACAGTGGGGGTTTGGTTCCTCTGTGTTAGGACCTGGTGTAATATGAGAGAGTGGGAGAGAGAGAGGCAGTGACAGTGGGGGTTTGGTTCCTCTGTGTTAGGACCTGGTGTAATATGAGAGAGTGGGAGAGAGAGAGGCAGTGACAGTGGGGGTTTGGTTGCTCTGTGTTAGGACCTGGTGTAATATGAGAGAGTGGGAGAGACAGAGGCAGTGACAGAGGGAGTTTGGTTCCTCTGTGTTGGGACCTGGTGTAATATGAGAGAGTGGGAGAGAGAGAGGCAGTGACAGTGGGAGTTTGGTCCCTCTTTGTTGGGACCTGGTGTAATATGAGAGAGTGGCAGAGACAGAGGCAGTGAGAGTGGGAGTTTGGTTCCTCTGTGTTAGGACCTGGTGTAATATGAGAGAGTGGGAGAGACAGAGGCAGTGACAGTGGGGGTTTCGTACCTCTGTGTTTGGACCTGGTGTATATGAGAGAGTGGGAGAGACAGAGGCAGTGACAGTAGGAGTTTGGTTCCTCTGTATTGGACCTGGTTTAGTATGAGAGAGTGGGAGAGACGGAGGCAGTGACAGTGGGAGTTTGGTTCCTCTGTGTTGGGAACTGGTGTAATGTGAGAGAGTGGGAGAGACAGAGGCAGTCACAGTGGGAGTTTGGTTCCTCTGTGTTAGGACCTGGTCTAATATGAGAGAGTGGGAGAGAGAGAAGCAGTGACAGTGGGAGTTTGGTTCCTCTGTGTTGGACCTGGTTTAGTATGAGAGAGTGGGAGAGACGGAGGCAGTGACAGTGGGAGTTTGGTTCCTCTGTGTTAGGACCTAGTGTAATATGAGAGAGTGGGAGAGAGAGAGGCAGTGACAGTGGGAGTTTGGTTCCTCTGTGTTGGGAACTGGTGTAATATGAGAGAGTGGGAGAGACAGAGGCAGTCACAGTGGGAGTTTGGTTCCTCTGTGTTAGGGCCTGGTGTAATATGAGAGAGTGGGAGAGACAGAGGCAATGACAGTGGGAGTTCGGTTCCTCTGTGTTGGGACCTGGTTTAATATGAGAGAGTGGGAGAGAGAGAGGCAATGACAGTGCGAGTTTGGTCCCTCTGTGTTGGGACATGGTGTAATATGGGAGAGTGGGAGAGACAGAGGGAGTGACGGTGGGAGTTTGGTTCCTCTGTGTTAGGACCTGGTGTAATATGAGAGAGTGGGAGAGACAGAGGGAGCGACAGTGGGAGTTTGGTTCCTCTGTGTTGGGAACTGGTGTAATGTGAGAGAGTGGGAGAGAGAAAGGCAGTGAGAGTGGGAGTTTGGTTCCTCTGTGTTGGGACCTGGTGTAATATGAGAGAGTGGGAGAGACAGAGGCAGTGACAGTGGGAGTTTGGTTCCTCTGTGTTGGGACCTGGTGTAATATGAGAGAGTGGGAGAGACAGAGGCAGTGACAGTGGGAGTTTGGTTCCTCTGTGTTAGGACCTGGTGTAATATGAGAGAGTGGGAGAGACAGAGGCAGTAACAGTGGGAGTTTGGTTCCTCTGTGTTAGGAGCTGGTGTAATATGAGAGAGTGGGAGAGACAGAGGCAGTGACAGTGGGAGTTTGGTTCCTCTGTGTTAGGACCTGGTGTAATATGAGAGAGTGGGAGAGACAGAGGCAGTGACAGTGGGGGTTTCATACCTCTGTGTTCGGACGTGGTGTATATGAGAGAGTGGGAGAGACAGAGGCAGTGACAGTAGGAGTTTGGTTCCTCTGTGTTGGACCTGGTTTAGTATGAGAGAGTGGGAGAGACGGAGGCACTGACAGTGGGGATTTGGTACCTCTGTGTTAGGACCTGGTGTAATATGAGAGTGTCGGAGAGACAGAGGCAGTGACAGTGGGAGTTTGGTTCCTCTGTGTTGGGAACTGGTGTAATGTGAGAGAGTGGGAGAGACAGAGGCGGTGACAGTGTGAGTTTGGTTCCTCTGTGTTATGACCTAGTCTAATATGAGAGAGTGGGAGAGAGAGAGGCAGTGACAGTGGGAGTTTGGTTCCTCTGTGTTGGGATTTGTTGTAATATGAGAGAGTGGGAGAGACAGAGGCAGTGACAGTGGGAGTTTGGTACCTCTGTGTTGGGACCTGGTGTAATATGAGAGAGTGGGAGAGACAGAGGCAGTGACAGTGGGAGTTTGGTTCCTCTGTGTTGGGAACTGGTGTAATATGAGAGAGTGGGAGAGACAGAGGCAGTGACAGTGGGAGTTTGGTTCCTCTGTGTTGGGACCTGGTGTAATATGAGAGAGTGGGAGAGACAGAGGCAGTGACAGTGGGGGTCTCGTACCTGTGTGTTCAGACCTGGTGTATATGAGAGAGTGGGAGAGACAGAGGCAGTGACAGTGGGAGTTTGGTTCCTCTGTGTTGGACCTGGTTTAGTATGAGAGAGTGGGAGAGACGGAGGCAGTGACAGTGGGAGTTTGGTTCCTCTGTGTTGGGAACTGGTGTAATGTGAGAGAATGGGAGAGACAGAGGCAGTGACAGTGGGAGTTTGGTTCCTCTGTGTTGGGACCTGGTGTAATATGAGAGAGTGGGAGAGACAGAGGCAGTGACAGTGGGAGTTTGGTTTCTCTGTGTTAGGACCTGGTGTAATATGAGTGAGTGGGAGAGACAGAGGCAGTGACAGTGGGGGTCTCGTACCTCTATGTTCGGACCTGGTGTATATGAGAGAGTAGGAGAGACAGAGGCAGTGACAGTGGGAGTTTGGTTCCTCTGTGTTGGACCTGGTTTAGTATGAGAGAGTGAGAGAGACGGAGGCAGTGACAGTGGGAGTTTGGTTCCTCTGTGTTAGGACCTGGTGTAATATGAGAGAGTGGGAGAGAGAGGGGCAGTGACAGTGGGGGTTTGGTTCCTCTGTGTTAGGACCTGGTGTAATATGAGAGAGTGGGAGAGAGAGAGGCAGTGACAGTGGGGGTTTGGTTCCTCTGTGTTAGGACCTGGTGTAGTATGAGAGAGTGGGAGAGACAGAGGCAGTGACAGTGGGAGTTTGGTACCTCTGTGTTGGGACCTGGTGTAATATGAGAGAGTAAGAGAGACAGGGGCAGTGACAGTGGGAGTTTGGTCCCTCTGTGTTGGGACCTGGTGTAATATGAGAGAGTAAGAGAGACAGGGGCAGTGACAGTGGGAGTTTGGTTCCTCTGTGTTATGACCTGGTCTAATTTGAGAGAGTGGGAGAGACAGAGGCAGTGACAGTAGGGTTTCATACTGCTGTGTTCGAACCTGGTGTATATGAGAGAGTGGGAGAGACAGAGGCAGTGACAGTAGGAGTTTGGTTCCTCTGTGTTGGACCTGGTTTAGTATGAGAGAGTGGGAGAGACGGAGGCAGTGACAGTGGGAGTTTGGTTCCTCTGTGTTAGGACCTGGTGTAATATGAGAGAGTGGGAGAGACAGAGGCAGTGACAGTGGGGGTTTCGTACCTCTGTGTTCGGACCTTGTGTATATGAGAGAGTGGGAGAGACAGAGGCAGTGACAGTAGGAGTTTGGTTCCTCTGTGTTGGACCTGGTTTAGTATGAGAGAGTGGGAGAGACGGAGGCAGTGACAGTGGGAGTTTGGTTCCTCTGTGTTAGGACCTGGTGTAATATGAGAGAGTGGGAGACACAGAGGCAGTGACAGTGGGTGTTTCGTACCTCTGTGTTTGGACCTGGTGTATATGAGAGAGTGGGAGAGACAGAGGCAGTGACAGTAGGAGTTTGGTTCCTCTGTATTGGACCTGGTTTAGTATGAGAGAGTGGGAGAGACGGAGGCAGTGACAGTGGGAGTTTGGTACCTCTGTGTTAGGACCTGGTGTCATATGAGAGTGTGGGAGAGACAGAGGCAGTGACAGTGGGAGTTTGGTTCCTCTGTGTTGGGAACTGGTGTAATGTGAGAGAGTGGGAGAGACAGAGGCAGTCACAGTGGGAGTTTGGTTCCTCTGTGTTAGGACCTGGTCTAATATGAGAGAGTGGTAGAGAGAGAGGCAGTGACAGTGGGAGTTTAGTTCCTCTGTGTTGGACCTGGTTTAGTATGAGAGAGTGGGAGAGACGGAGGCAGTGACAGTGGGAGTTTGGTTCCTCTGTGTTAGGACCTGGTGTAATATGAGAGAGTGGGAGAGAGAGAGGCAGTGACAGTGAGAGTTTGGTTCCTCTGTGTTGGGAACTGGTGTAATGTGAGAGAGTGGGAGAGACAGAGGCAGTCACAGTGTGAGTTTGGTTCCTCTGTGTTAGGGCCTGGTGTAATATGAGAGAGTGGGAGAGACAGAGGCAATGACAGTGGGAGTTCGGGTCCTCTGTGTTGGGACCTGGTTTAATATGAGAGAGTGGGAGAGAGAGAGGCAGTGACAGTGCGAGTTTGGTCCCTCTGTGTTGGGACATGGTGTAATATGAGAGAGTGGGAGAGACAGAGGATAGTGACAGTGGGAGTTTGGTTCCTCTGTGTTGGGACCTGGTGTAATATGAGAGAGTGGGAGAGACAGAGGCAGTGACAGTGGGAGTTTGGTTCCTCTGTGTTGGGACCTGGTGTAATATGAGAGAGTGGGAGAGACAGAGACAGTGACAGTGGGAGTTTGGTTCCTCTGTGTTGGGACCTGGTGTAATATGAGAGAGTGGGAGAGACAGAGGCAGTGACAGTGGGAGTTTGGTTCCTCTGTGTTAGGACCTGATGTAATATGAGAGAGTGGGAGAGACAGAGGCAGTGACAGTGCGAGTTTGGTCCCTCTGTGTTGGGACATGGTGTAATATGAGAGAGTGGGAGAGACAGAGGATAGTGACAGTGGGAGTTTGGTTCCTCTGTGTTGGGACCTGGTGTAATATGAGAGAGTGGGAGAGACGGAGGCACTGACAGTGGGGATTTGGTACCTCTGTGTTAGGACCTGGTGTAATATGAGAGTGTCGGAGAGACAGAGGCAGTGACAGTGGGAGTTTGGTTCCTCTGTGTTGGGAACTGGTGTAATGTGAGAGAGTGGGAGAGACAGAGGCGGTGACAGTGTGAGTTTGGTTCCTCTGTGTTATGACCTAGTCTAATATGAGAGAGTGGGAGAGACAGAGGCAGTGACAGTGGGAGTTTGGTTCCTCTGTGTTGGGATTTGTTGTAATATGAGAGAGTGGGAGAGACAGAGGCAGTGACAGTGGGAGTTTGGTACCTCTGTGTTGGGACCTGGTGTAATATGAGAGAGTGGGAGAGACAGAGGCAGTGACAGTGGGAGTTTGGTTCCTCTGTGTTGGGAACTGGTGTAATATGAGAGAGTGGGAGAGACAGAGGCAGTGACAGTGGGAGTTTGGTTCCTCTGTGTTGGGACCTGGTGTAATATGAGAGAGTGGGAGAGACAGAGGCAGTGACAGTGGGGGTCTCGTACCTCTGTGTTCAGACCTGGTGTATATGAGAGAGTGGGAGAGACAGAGGCAGTGACAGTGGGAGTTTGGTTCCTCTGTGTTGGACCTGGTTTAGTATGAGAGAGTGGGAGAGACGGAGGCAGTGACAGTGGGAGTTTGGTTCCTCTGTGTTATGACCTAGTCTAATATGAGAGAGTGGGAGAGACAGAGGCAGTGACAGTGGGAGTTTGGTTCCTCTGTGTTGGGAACTGGTGTAATGTGAGAGAATGGGAGAGACAGAGGCAGTGACAGTGGGAGTTTGGTTCCTCTGTGTTGGGACCTGGTGTAATATGAGAGAGTGGGAGAGACAGAGGCAGTGACAGTGGGAGTTTGGTTTCTCTGTGTTAGGACCTGGTGTAATATGAGTGAGTGGGAGAGACAGAGGCAGTGACAGTGGGGGTCTCGTACCTCTATGTTCGGACCTGGTGTATATGAGAGAGTAGGAGAGACAGAGGCAGTGACAGTGGGAGTTTGGTTCCTCTGTGTTGGACCTGGTTTAGTATGAGAGAGTGAGAGAGACGGAGGCAGTGACAGTGGGAGTTTGGGTCCTCTGTGTTAGGACCTGGTGTAATATGAGAGAGTGGGAGAGAGAGGGGCAGTGACAGTGGGGGTTTGGTTCCTCTGTGTTAGGACCTGGTGTAATATGAGAGAGTGGGAGAGAGAGAGGCAGTGACAGTGGGGGTTTGGTTCCTCTGTGTTAGGACCTGGTGTAGTATGAGAGAGTGGGAGAGACAGAGGCAGTGACAGTGGGAGTTTGGTTCCTCTGTGTTGGGACCTGGTGTAATATGAGAGAGTAAGAGAGACAGGGGCAGTGACAGTGGGAGTTTGGTCCCTCTGTGTTGGGACCTGGTGTAATATGAGAGAGTAAGAGAGACAGGGGCAGTGACAGTGGGAGTTTGGTTCCTCTGTGTTATGACCTGGTCTAATTTGAGAGAGTGGGAGAGACAGAGGCAGTGACAGTAGGGTTTCATACTGCTGTGTTCGAACCTGGTGTATATGAGAGAGTGGGAGAGACAGAGGCAGTGACAGTAGGAGTTTGGTTCCTCTGTGTTGGACCTGGTTTAGTATGAGAGAGTGGGAGAGACGGAGGCAGTGACAGTGGGAGTTTGGTTCCTCTGTGTTAGGACCTGGTGTAATATGAGAGAGTGGGAGAGACAGAGGCAGTGACAGTGGGGGTTTCGTACCTCTGTGTTCGGACCTTGTGTATATGAGAGAGTGGGAGAGACAGAGGCAGTGACAGTAGGAGTTTGGTTCCTCTGTGTTGGACCTGGTTTAGTATGAGAGAGTGGGAGAGACGGAGGCAGTGACAGTGGGAGTTTGGTTCCTCTGTGTTAGGACCTGGTGTAATATGAGAGAGTGGGAGACACAGAGGCAGTGACAGTGGGTGTTTCGTACCTCTGTGTTTGGACCTGGTGTATATGAGAGAGTGGGAGAGACAGAGGCAGTGACAGTAGGAGTTTGGTTCCTCTGTATTGGACCTGGTTTAGTATGAGAGAGTGGGAGAGACGGAGGCAGTGACAGTGGGAGTTTGGTACCTCTGTGTTAGGACCTGGTGTCATATGAGAGTGTGGGAGAGACAGAGGCAGTGACAGTGGGAGTTTGGTTCCTCTGTGTTGGGAACTGGTGTAATGTGAGAGAGTGGGAGAGACAGAGGCAGTCACAGTGGGAGTTTGGTTCCTCTGTGTTAGGACCTGGTCTAATATGAGAGAGTGGTAGAGAGAGAGGCAGTGACAGTGGGAGTTTAGTTCCTCTGTGTTGGACCTGGTTTAGTATGAGAGAGTGGGAGAGACGGAGGCAGTGACAGTGGGAGTTTGGTTCCTCTGTGTTAGGACCTGGTGTAATATGAGAGAGTGGGAGAGAGAGAGGCAGTGACAGTGAGAGTTTGGTTCCTCTGTGTTGGGAACTGGTGTAATGTGAGAGAGTGGGAGAGACAGAGGCAGTCACAGTGTGAGTTTGGTTCCTCTGTGTTAGGGCCTGGTGTAATATGAGAGAGTGGGAGAGACAGAGGCAATGACAGTGGGAGTTCGGGTCCTCTGTGTTGGGACCTGGTTTAATATGAGAGAGTGGGAGAGAGAGAGGCAGTGACAGTGCGAGTTTGGTCCCTCTGTGTTGGGACATGGTGTAATATGAGAGAGTGGGAGAGACAGAGGATAGTGACAGTGGGAGTTTGGTTCCTCTGTGTTGGGACCTGGTGTAATATGAGAGAGTGGGAGAGACAGAGGCAGTGACAGTGGGAGTTTGGTTCCTCTGTGTTGGGACCTGGTGTAATATGAGAGAGTGGGAGAGACAGAGACAGTGACAGTGGGAGTTTGGTTCCTCTGTGTTGGGACCTGGTGTAATATGAGAGAGTGGGAGAGACAGAGGCAGTGACAGTGGGAGTTTGGTTCCTCTGTGTTAGGACCTGATGTAATATGAGAGAGTGGGAGAGACAGAGGCAGTGACAGTGCGAGTTTGGTCCCTCTGTGTTGGGACATGGTGTAATATGAGAGAGTGGGAGAGACAGAGGATAGTGACAGTGGGAGTTTGGTTCCTCTGTGTTGGGACCTGGTGTAATATGAGAGAGTGGGAGAGACAGAGGCAGTGACAGTGGGAGTTTGGTTCCTCTGTGTTGGGACCTGGTGTAATATGAGAGAGTGGGAGAGACAGAGGCAGTGACAGTGGGGGTTTCATACCTCTGTGTTCGGACGTGGTGTATATGAGAGAGTGGGAGAGACAGAGGCAGTGACAGTAGGAGTTTGGTTCCTCTGTGTTGGACCTGGTTTAGTATGAGAGAGTGGGAGAGATGGAGGCACTGACAGTGGGAGTTTGGTACCTCTGTGTTAGGACCTGGTGTAATATGAGAGTGTCGGAGAGACAGAGGCAGTGACAGTGGGAGTTTGGTTCCTCTGTGTTGGGAACTGGTGTAATGTGAGAGAGTGGGAGAGACAGAGGCAGTGAGAGTGGGAGTTTGGTTCCTCTGTGTTAGGACCTAGTCTAATATGAGAGAGTGGGAGAGACAGAGGCAGTGACAGTGGGAGTTTGGTTCCTCTGTGTTGGGATTTGTTGTAATATGAGAGAGTGGGAGAGACAGAGGCAGTGACAGTGGGAGTTTGGTACCTCTGTGTTGGGACCTGGTGTAATATGAAAGAGTGGAAGAGACAGAGGCAGTGACAATGGGAGTTTGGTTCCTCTGTGTTGGGAACTGGTGTAATGTGAGAGTGTGGGAGAGACAGAGGCAGTGACAGTGGGAGTTTGGTTCCTCTGTGTTAGGACCTGGTCTAATATGAGAGAGTGGGAGAGACAGAGGCAGTGACAGTGGAGTTTGGTTCCTCTGTGTTGGGACCTGGTGTAACATGAGAGAGTGGGAGAGACAGAGGCAGTGACAGTGGGAATTTGGTTCCTCTGTGTTGGGACCTGGTGTAATATGAGAGAGTGGGAGAGACAGAGGCAGTGACAGTGGGAGTTTGGTTCCTCTGTGTTGGGACCTGGTGTAATATGAGAGAGTGGGAGAGACAGAGGCAGTGACAGTGGGAGTTTGGTTCCTCTGTGTTGCGATTTGTTGTAATATGAGAGAGTGGGAGAGACAGAGGCAGTGACAGTGGGAGTTTGGTACCTCTGTGTTGGGACCTGGTGTAAAATGAGAGAGTGGAAGAGACAGAGGCAGTGACAGTGGGGGTCTCGTACCTCTGTGTTCAGACCTGGTGTATATGAGAGAGTGGGAGAGACAGAGGCAGTGACAGTGGGAGTTTGGTTCCTCTGTGTTGGACCTGGTTTAGTATGAGAGAGTGTGAGAGACGGAGGCAGTGACAGTGGGAGTTCGGTTCCTCTGTGTTAGGACCTGGTGTAATATGAGAGAGTGGGAGAGAGAGAGGCAGTGACAGTGGGTGTTTGGTTCCTCTGTGTTAGGACCTGGTGTAATATGAGAGAGTGGGAGAGACAGAGGCAGTGACAGTGGGAGTTTGGTCCCTCTGTGTTGGGACCTGGTGTAATATGAGAGAGTAAGAGAGACAGGGGCAGTGACAGTGGGAGTTTGGTTCCTCTGTGTTATGACCTGGTCTAATTTGAGAGAGTGGGAGAGACAGAGGCAGTGACAGTGGGGGTTTCGTACCTCTGTGTTAGGACCTGGTGTAATATGAGAGAGTGGGAGAGACAGAGGCAGTGACAGTGGGAGTTTGGTTCCTCTGTGTTAGGACCTGGTGTAATATGAGAGAGTGGGAGAGACAGAGGCAGTGACAGTGGGGGTTTCGTACCTCTGTGTTCGGACCTTGTGTATATGAGAGAGTGGGAGAGACAGAGGCAGTGACAGTAGGAGTTTGGTTCCTCTGTGTTGGACCTGGTTTAGTATGAGAGAGTGGGAGAGACAGAGGCAGTGACAGTAGGAGTTTGGTTCCTCTGTGTTGGACCTGGTTTAGTATGAGAGAGTGGGAGAGACGGAGGCAGTGACAGTGGGAGTTTGGTTCCTCTGTGTTAGGACCTGGTGTAATATGAGAGAGTGGGAGAGACAGAGGCAGTGACAGTGGGGGTATCGTACCTCTGTGTTCGGACCTTGTGTATATGAGAGAGTGGGAGAGACAGAGGCAGTGACAGTAGGAGTTTGGTTCCTCTGTGTTGGACCTGGTTTAGTATGAGAGAGTGGGAGAGACGGAGGCAGTGACAGTGGGAGTTTGGTTCCTCTGTGTTAGGACCTGGTGTAATATGAGAGAGTGGGAGACACAGAGGCAGTGACAGTGGGGGTTTCGTACCTCTGTGTTTGGACCTGGTGTATATGAGAGAGTGGGAGAGACAGAGGCAGTGACAGTAGGAGTTTGGTTCCTCTGTATTGGACCTGGTTTAGTATGAGAGAGTGGGAGAGACGGAGGCAGTGACAGTGGGAGTTTGGTACCTCTGTGTTAGGACCTGGTGTCATATGAGAGTGTGGGAGAGACAGAGGCAGTGACAGTGGGAGTTTGGTTCCTCTGTGTTGGGAACTGGTGTAATGTGAGAGAGTGGGAGAGACAGAGGCAGTCACAGTGGGAGTTTGGTTCCTCTGTGTTAGGACCTGGTCTAATATGAGTGAGTGGTAGAGAGAGAGGCAGTGACAGTGGGAGTTTAGTTCCTCTGTGTTGGACCTGGTTTAGTATGAGAGAGTGGGAGAGACGGAGGCAGTGACAGTGGGAGTTTGGTTCCTCTGTGTTAGGACCTGGTGTAATATGAGAGAGTGGGAGAGAGAGAGGCAGTGACAGTGAGAGTTTGGTTCCTCTGTGTTGGGAACTGGTGTAATGTGAGAGAGTGGGAGAGACAGAGGCAGTCACAGTGTGAGTTTGGTTCCTCTGTGTTAGGGCCTGGTGTAATATGAGAGAGTGGGAGAGACAGAGGCAATGACAGTGGGAGTTCGGGTCCTCTGTGTTGGGACCTGGTTTAATATGAGAGAGTGGGAGAGAGAGAGGCAGTGACAGTGCGAGTTTGGTCCCTCTGTGTTGGGACATGGTGTAATATGAGAGAGTGGGAGAGACAGAGGGAGTGACGGTGGGAGTTTGGTTCCTCTGTGTTAGGACATGGTGTAATATGAGAGAGTGGGAGAGACAGAGGGAGCGACAGTGGCAGTTTGGTTCCTCTGTGTTGGGAACTGGTGTAATGTGAGAGAGTGGGAGAGAGAGAGGCAGTGACAGTGGGGGTTTGGTTCCTCTGTGTTAGGACCTGGTGTATTATGAGAGAGTGGGAGAGACAGAGGATAGTGACAGTGGGAGTTTGGTTCCTCTGTGTTGGGACCTGGTGTAATATGAGAGAGTGGGGGAGACAGAGGCAGTGACAGTGGGAGTTTGGTTCCTCTGTGTTGGGATCTGGTGTAATATGAGAGAGTGGGAGAGACAGAGGCAGTGACAGTGGGAGTTTGGTTCCTCTGTGTTGGACCTGGTTTAGTATGAGAGAGTGGGAGAGACGGAGGCAGTGACAGTGGGAGTTTGGTTCCTCTGTGTTATGACCTAGTCTAATATGAGAGAGTGGGAGAGACAGAGGCAGTGACAGTGGGAGTTTGGTTCCTCTGTGTTGGGAACTGGTGTAATGTGAGAGAATGGGAGAGACAGAGGCAGTGACAGTGGGAGTTTGGTTCCTCTGTGTTGGGACCTGGTGTAATATGAGAGAGTGGGAGAGACAGAGGCAGTGACAGTGGGAGTTTGGTTTCTCTGTGTTAGGACCTGGTGTAATATGAGTGAGTGGGAGAGACAGAGGCAGTGACAGTGGGGGTCTCGTACCTCTATGTTCGGACCTGGTGTATATGAGAGAGTAGGAGAGACAGAGGCAGTGACAGTGGGAGTTTGGTTCCTCTGTGTTGGACCTGGTTTAGTATGAGAGAGTGAGAGAGACGGAGGCAGTGACAGTGGGAGTTTGGTTCCTCTGTGTTAGGACCTGGTGTAATATGAGAGAGTGGGAGAGAGAGGGGCAGTGACAGTGGGGGTTTGGTTCCTCTGTGTTAGGACCTGGTGTAATATGAGAGAGTGGGAGAGAGAGAGGCAGTGACAGTGGGGGTTTGGTTCCTCTGTGTTAGGACCTGGTGTAGTATGAGAGAGTGGGAGAGACAGAGGCAGTGACAGTGGGAGTTTGGTTCCTCTGTGTTGGGACCTGGTGTAATATGAGAGAGTAAGAGAGACAGGGGCAGTGACAGTGGGAGTTTGGTCCCTCTGTGTTGGGACCTGGTGTAATATGAGAGAGTAAGAGAGACAGGGGCAGTGACAGTGGGAGTTTGGTTCCTCTGTGTTATGACCTGGTCTAATTTGAGAGAGTGGGAGAGACAGAGGCAGTGACAGTAGGGGTTTCATACTGCTGTGTTCGAACCTGGTGTATATGAGAGAGTGGGAGAGACAGAGGCAGTGACAGTAGGAGTTTGGTTCCTCTGTGTTGGACCTGGTTTAGTATGAGAGAGTGGGAGAGACGGAGGCAGTGACAGTGGGAGTTTGGTTCCTCTGTGTTAGGACCTGGTGTAATATGAGAGAGTGGGAGAGACAGAGGCAGTGACAGTGGGGGTTTCGTACCTCTGTGTTCGGACCTTGTGTATATGAGAGAGTGGGAGAGACAGAGGCAGTGACAGTAGGAGTTTGGTTCCTCTGTGTTGGACCTGGTTTAGTATGAGAGAGTGGGAGAGACGGAGGCAGTGACAGTGGGAGTTTGGTTCCTCTGTGTTAGGACCTGGTGTAATATGAGAGAGTGGGAGACACAGAGGCAGTGACAGTGGGGGTTTCGTACCTCTGTGTTTGGACCTGGTGTATATGAGAGAGTGGGAGAGACAGAGGCAGTGACAGTAGGAGTTTGGTTCCTCTGTATTGGACCTGGTTTAGTATGAGAGAGTGGGAGAGACGGAGGCAGTGACAGTGGGAGTTTGGTACCTCTGTGTTAGGACCTGGTGTCATATGAGAGTGTGGGAGAGACAGAGGCAGTGACAGTGGGAGTTTGGTTCCTCTGTGTTGGGAACTGGTGTAATGTGAGAGAGTGGGAGAGACAGAGGCAGTCACAGTGGGAGTTTGGTTCCTCTGTGTTAGGACCTGGTCTAATATGAGAGAGTGGTAGAGAGAGAGGCAGTGACAGTGGGAGTTTAGTTCCTCTGTGTTGGACCTGGTTTAGTATGAGAGAGTGGGAGAGACGGAGGCAGTGACAGTGGGAGTTTGGTTCCTCTGTGTTAGGACCTGGTGTAATATGAGAGAGTGGGAGAGAGAGAGGCAGTGACAGTGAGAGTTTGGTTCCTCTGTGTTGGGAACTGGTGTAATGTGAGAGAGTGGGAGAGACAGAGGCAGTCACAGTGTGAGTTTGGTTCCTCTGTGTTAGGGCCTGGTGTAATATGAGAGAGTGGGAGAGACAGAGGCAATGACAGTGGGAGTTCGGGTCCTCTGTGTTGGGACCTGGTTTAATATGAGAGAGTGGGAGAGAGAGAGGCAGTGACAGTGCGAGTTTGGTCCCTCTGTGTTGGGACATGGTGTAATATGAGAGAGTGGGAGAGACAGAGGATAGTGACAGTGGGAGTTTGGTTCCTCTGTGTTGGGACCTGGTGTAATATGAGAGAGTGGGAGAGACAGAGGCAGTGACAGTGGGAGTTTGGTTCCTCTGTGTTGGGACCTGGTGTAATATGAGAGAGTGGGAGAGACAGAGACAGTGACAGTGGGAGTTTGGTTCCTCTGTGTTGGGAACTGGTGTAATATGAGAGAGTGGGAGAGACAGAGGCAGTGACAGTGGGAGTTTGGTTCCTCTGTGTTAGGACCTGATGTAATATGAGAGAGTGGGAGAGACAGAGGCAGTGACAGTGCGAGTTTGGTCCCTCTGTGTTGGGACATGGTGTAATATGAGAGAGTGGGAGAGACAGAGGCAGTGACAGTGGGAGTTTGGTTCCTCTGTGTTAGGACATGGTGTAATATGAGAGAGTGGGAGAGACAGAGGGAGTGACGGTGGGAGTTTGGTTCCTCTGTGTTAGGACATGGTGTAATATGAGAGAGTGGGAGAGACAGAGGGAGCGACAGTGGCAGTTTGGTTCCTCTGTGTTGGGAACTGGTGTAATGTGAGAGAGTGGGAGAGAGAGAGGCAGTGACAGTGGGGGTTTGGTTCCTCTGTGTTAGGACCTGGTGTATTATGAGAGAGTGGGAGAGACAGAGGATAGTGACAGTGGGAGTTTGGTTCCTCTGTGTTGGGACCTGGTGTAATATGAGAGAGTGGGGGAGACAGAGGCAGTGACAGTGGGAGTTTGGTTCCTCTGTGTTGGGACCTGGTGTAATATGAGAGAGTGGGAGAGACAGAGACAGTGACAGTGGGAGTTTGGTTCCTCTGTGTTGGGACCTGGTGTAATATGAGAGAGTGGGAGAGACAGAGGCAGTGACAGTGGGAGTTTGGTTCCTCTGTGTTAGGACCTGGTGTAATATGAGAGAGTGGGAGAGACAGAGGCAGTGACAGTGGGAGTTTGGTTCCTCTGTGTTAGGACCTGGTGTAATATGAGAGAGTGGGAGAGACAGAGGCAGTGACAGTGGGGGTTTCATACCTCTGTGTTCGGACGTGGTGTATATGAGAGAGTGGGAGAGACAGAGGCAGTGACAGTAGGAGTTTGGTTCCTCTGTGTTGGACCTGGTTTAGTATGAGAGAGTGGGAGAGATGGAGGCACTGACAGTGGGAGTTTGGTACCTCTGTGTTAGGACCTGGTGTAATATGAGAGTGTCGGAGAGACAGAGGCAGTGACAGTGGGAGTTTGGTTCCTCTGTGTTGGGAACTGGTGTAATGTGAGAGAGTGGGAGAGACAGAGGCAGTGAGAGTGGGAGTTTGGTTCCTCTGTGTTAGGACCTAGTCTAATATGAGAGAGTGGGAGAGACAGAGGCAGTGACAGTGGGAGTTTGGTTCCTCTGTGTTGGGATTTGTTGTAATATGAGAGCGTGGGAGAGACAGAGGCAGTGACAGTGGGAGTTTGGTACCTCTGTGTTGGGACCTGGTGTAATATGAAAGAGTGGAAGAGACAGAGGCAGTGACAGTGGGAGTTTGGTTCCTCTGTGTTGGGAACTGGTGTAATGTGAGAGAGTGGGAGAGACAGAGGCAGTGACAGTGGGAGTTTGGTTCCTCTGTGTTAGGACCTGGTCTAATATGAGAGAGTGGGAGAGACAGAGGCAGTGACAGTGGAGTTTGGTTCCTCTGTGTTGGGACCTGGTGTAACATGAGAGAGTGGGAGAGACAGAGGCAGTGACAGTGGGAGTTTGGTTCCTCTGTGTTGGGACCTGGTGTAATATGAGAGAGTGGGAGAGACAGAGGCAGTGACAGTGGGAGTTTGGTTCCTCTGTGTTGGGACCTGGTGTAAAATGAGAGAGTGGAAGAGACAGAGGCAGTGACAGTGGGGGTCTCGTACCTCTGTGTTCAGACCTGGTGTATATGAGAGAGTGGGAGAGACAGAGGCAGTGACAGTGGGAGTTTGGTTCCTCTGTGTTGGACCTGGTTTAGTATGAGAGAGTGTGAGAGACGGAGGCAGTGACAGTGGGAGTTCGGTTCCTCTGTGTTAGGACCTGGTGTAATATGAGAGAGTGGGAGAGAGAGAGGCAGTGACAGTGGGTGTTTGGTTCCTCTGTGTTAGGACCTGGTGTAATATGAGAGAGTGGGAGAGAGAGAGGCAGTGACAGTGGGGGTTTGGTTCCTCTGTGTTAGGACCTGGTGTAATATGAGAGAGTGGGAGAGACAGAGGCAGTGACAGTGGGAGTTTGGTTCCTCTGTGTTGGGAATTGGTGTAATGTGAGAGAGTGGGAGAGACAGAGGCAGTGACAGTGGGAGTTTGGTTCCTCTGTGTTGGGATTTGTTGTAATATGAGAGAGTGGGAGAGACAGAGGCAGTGACAGTGGGAGTTTGGTACCTCTGTGTTGGGACCTGGTGTAATATGAGAGAGTGGGAGAGACAGAGGCAGTGACAGTGGGAGTTTGGTTCCTCTGTGTTGGGAACTGGTGTAATGTGAGAGAGTGGGAGAGACAGAGGCAGTGACAGTGGGAGTTTGGTTCCTCTGTGTTAGGACCTGGTCTAATATGAGAGAGTGGGAGAGACAGAGGCAGTGACAGTGGAGTTTGGTTCCTCTGTGTTGGGACCTGGTGTAACATGAGAGAGTGGGAGAGACAGAGGCAGTGACAATGGGAGTTTGGTTCCTCTGTGTTGGGACCTGGTGTAATATGAGAGAGTGGGAGAGACAGAGGCAGTGACAGTGGGAGTTTGGTTCCTCTGTGTTGGGACCTGGTGTAATATGAGAGAGTGGGAGAGACAGAGGCAGTGACAGTGGGAGTTTGGTTCCTCTGTGTTAGGACCTGGTGTAAAATGAGAGAGTGGAAGAGACAGAGGCAGTGACAGTGGGGGTCTCGTACCTCTGTGTTCAGACCTGGTGTATATGAGAGAGTGGGAGAGACAGAGGCAGTGACAGTAGGAGTTTGGTTCCTCTGTATTGGACCTGGTTTAGTATGAGAGAGTGGGAGAGACGGAGGCAGTGACAGTGGGAGTTTGGTACCTCTGTGTTAGGACCTGGTGTCATATGAGAGTGTGGGAGAGACAGAGGCAGTGACAGTGGGAGTTTGGTTCCTCTGTGTTGGGAACTGGTGTAATGTGAGAGAGTGGGAGAGACAGAGGCAGTCACAGTGGGAGTTTGGTTCCTCTGTGTTAGGACCTGGTCTAATATGAGTGAGTGGTAGAGAGAGAGGCAGTGACAGTGGGAGTTTAGTTCCTCTGTGTTGGACCTGGTTTAGTATGAGAGAGTGGGAGAGACGGAGGCAGTGACAGTGGGAGTTTGGTTCCTCTGTGTTAGGACCTGGTGTAATATGAGAGAGTAGGAGAGACAGAGGCAGTCACAGTGTGAGTTTGGTTCCTCTGTGTTAGGGCCTGGTGTAATATGAGAGAGTGGGAGAGACAGAGGCAATGACAGTGGGAGTTCGGGTCCTCTGTGTTGGGACCTGGTTTAATATGAGAGAGTGGGAGAGAGAGAGGCAGTGACAGTGCGAGTTTGGTCCCTCTGTGTTGGGACATGGTGTAATATGAGAGAGTGGGAGAGACAGAGGGAGTGACGGTGGGAGTTTGGTTCCTCTGTGTTAGGACATGGTGTAATATGAGAGAGTGGGAGAGACAGAGGGAGCGACAGTGGCAGTTTGGTTCCTCTGTGTTGGGAACTGGTGTAATGTGAGAGAGTGGGAGAGAGAGAGGCAGTGACAGTGGGGGTTTGGTTCCTCTGTGTTAGGACCTGGTGTATTATGAGAGAGTGGGAGAGACAGAGGATAGTGACAGTGGGAGTTTGGTTCCTCTGTGTTGGGACCTGGTGTAATATGAGAGAGTGGGGGAGACAGAGGCAGTGACAGTGGGAGTTTGGTTCCTCTGTGTTGGGACCTGGTGTAATATGAGAGAGTGGGAGAGACAGAGACAGTGACAGTGGGAGTTTGGTTCCTCTGTGTTGGGACCTGGTGTAATATGAGAGAGTGGGAGAGACAGAGGCAGTGACAGTGGGAGTTTGGTTCCTCTGTGTTAGGACCTGGTGTAATATGAGAGAGTGGGAGAGACAGAGGCAGTGACAGTGGGAGTTTGGTTCCTCTGTGTTAGGACCTGGTGTAATATGAGAGAGTGGGAGAGACAGAGGCAGTGACAGTGGGGGTTTCATACCTCTGTGTTCGGACGTGGTGTATATGAGAGAGTGGGAGAGACAGAGGCAGTGACAGTAGGAGTTTGGTTCCTCTGTGTTGGACCTGGTTTAGTATGAGAGAGTGGGAGAGATGGAGGCACTGACAGTGGGAGTTTGGTACCTCTGTGTTAGGACCTGGTGTAATATGAGAGTGTCGGAGAGACAGAGGCAGTGACAGTGGGAGTTTGGTTCCTCTGTGTTGGGAACTGGTGTAATGTGAGAGAGTGGGAGAGACAGAGGCAGTGAGAGTGGGAGTTTGGTTCCTCTGTGTTAGGACCTAGTCTAATATGAGAGAGTGGGAGAGACAGAGGCAGTGACAGTGGGAGTTTGGTTCCTCTGTGTTGGGATTTGTTGTAATATGAGAGCGTGGGAGAGACAGAGGCAGTGACAGTGGGAGTTTGGTTCCTCTGTGTTGGGAACTGGTGTAATGTGAGAGAGTGGGAGAGACAGAGGCAGTCACAGTGGGAGTTTGGTTCCTCTGTGTTAGGACCTGGTCTAATATGAGTGAGTGGTAGAGAGAGAGGCAGTGACAGTGGGAGTTTAGTTCCTCTGTGTTGGACCTGGTTTAGTATGAGAGAGTGGGAGAGACGGAGGCAGTGACAGTGGGAGTTTGGTTCCTCTGTGTTAGGACCTGGTGTAATATGAGAGAGTGGGAGAGAGAGAGGCAGTGACAGTGAGAGTTTGGTTCCTCTGTGTTGGGAACTGGTGTAATGTGAGAGAGTGGGAGAGACAGAGGCAGTCACAGTGTGAGTTTGGTTCCTCTGTGTTAGGGCCTGGTGTAATATGAGAGAGTGGGAGAGACAGAGGCAATGACAGTGGGAGTTCGGGTCCTCTGTGTTGGGACCTGGTTTAATATGAGAGAGTGGGAGAGAGAGAGGCAGTGACAGTGCGAGTTTGGTCCCTCTGTGTTGGGACATGGTGTAATATGAGAGAGTGGGAGAGACAGAGGGAGTGACGGTGGGAGTTTGGTTCCTCTGTGTTAGGACATGGTGTAATATGAGAGAGTGGGAGAGACAGAGGGAGCGACAGTGGCAGTTTGGTTCCTCTGTGTTGGGAACTGGTGTAATGTGAGAGAGTGGGAGAGAGAGAGGCAGTGACAGTGGGGGTTTGGTTCCTCTGTGTTAGGACCTGGTGTATTATGAGAGAGTGGGAGAGACAGAGGATAGTGACAGTGGGAGTTTGGTTCCTCTGTGTTGGGACCTGGTGTAATATGAGAGAGTGGGGGAGACAGAGGCAGTGACAGTGGGAGTTTGGTTCCTCTGTGTTGGGATCTGGTGTAATATGAGAGAGTGGGAGAGACAGAGGCAGTGACAGTGGGAGTTTGGTTCCTCTGTGTTGGACCTGGTTTAGTATGAGAGAGTGGGAGAGACGGAGGCAGTGACAGTGGGAGTTTGGTTCCTCTGTGTTATGACCTAGTCTAATATGAGAGAGTGGGAGAGACAGAGGCAGTGACAGTGGGAGTTTGGTTCCTCTGTGTTGGGAACTGGTGTAATGTGAGAGAATGGGAGAGACAGAGGCAGTGACAGTGGGAGTTTGGTTCCTCTGTGTTGGGACCTGGTGTAATATGAGAGAGTGGGAGAGACAGAGGCAGTGACAGTGGGAGTTTGGTTTCTCTGTGTTAGGACCTGGTGTAATATGAGTGAGTGGGAGAGACAGAGGCAGTGACAGTGGGGGTCTCGTACCTCTATGTTCGGACCTGGTGTATATGAGAGAGTAGGAGAGACAGAGGCAGTGACAGTGGGAGTTTGGTTCCTCTGTGTTGGACCTGGTTTAGTATGAGAGAGTGAGAGAGACGGAGGCAGTGACAGTGGGAGTTTGGTTCCTCTGTGTTAGGACCTGGTGTAATATGAGAGAGTGGGAGAGAGAGGGGCAGTGACAGTGGGGGTTTGGTTCCTCTGTGTTAGGACCTGGTGTAATATGAGAGAGTGGGAGAGAGAGAGGCAGTGACAGTGGGGGTTTGGTTCCTCTGTGTTAGGACCTGGTGTAGTATGAGAGAGTGGGAGAGACAGAGGCAGTGACAGTGGGAGTTTGGTTCCTCTGTGTTGGGACCTGGTGTAATATGAGAGAGTAAGAGAGACAGGGGCAGTGACAGTGGGAGTTTGGTCCCTCTGTGTTGGGACCTGGTGTAATATGAGAGAGTAAGAGAGACAGGGGCAGTGACAGTGGGAGTTTGGTTCCTCTGTGTTATGACCTGGTCTAATTTGAGAGAGTGGGAGAGACAGAGGCAGTGACAGTAGGGGTTTCATACTGCTGTGTTCGAACCTGGTGTATATGAGAGAGTGGGAGAGACAGAGGCAGTGACAGTAGGAGTTTGGTTCCTCTGTGTTGGACCTGGTTTAGTATGAGAGAGTGGGAGAGACGGAGGCAGTGACAGTGGGAGTTTGGTTCCTCTGTGTTAGGACCTGGTGTAATATGAGAGAGTGGGAGAGACAGAGGCAGTGACAGTGGGGGTTTCGTACCTCTGTGTTCGGACCTTGTGTATATGAGAGAGTGGGAGAGACAGAGGCAGTGACAGTAGGAGTTTGGTTCCTCTGTGTTGGACCTGGTTTAGTATGAGAGAGTGGGAGAGACGGAGGCAGTGACAGTGGGAGTTTGGTTCCTCTGTGTTAGGACCTGGTGTAATATGAGAGAGTGGGAGACACAGAGGCAGTGACAGTGGGGGTTTCGTACCTCTGTGTTTGGACCTGGTGTATATGAGAGAGTGGGAGAGACAGAGGCAGTGACAGTAGGAGTTTGGTTCCTCTGTATTGGACCTGGTTTAGTATGAGAGAGTGGGAGAGACGGAGGCAGTGACAGTGGGAGTTTGGTACCTCTGTGTTAGGACCTGGTGTCATATGAGAGTGTGGGAGAGACAGAGGCAGTGACAGTGGGAGTTTGGTTCCTCTGTGTTGGGAACTGGTGTAATGTGAGAGAGTGGGAGAGACAGAGGCAGTCACAGTGGGAGTTTGGTTCCTCTGTGTTAGGACCTGGTCTAATATGAGAGAGTGGTAGAGAGAGAGGCAGTGACAGTGGGAGTTTAGTTCCTCTGTGTTGGACCTGGTTTAGTATGAGAGAGTGGGAGAGACGGAGGCAGTGACAGTGGGAGTTTGGTTCCTCTGTGTTAGGACCTGGTGTAATATGAGAGAGTGGGAGAGAGAGAGGCAGTGACAGTGAGAGTTTGGTTCCTCTGTGTTGGGAACTGGTGTAATGTGAGAGAGTGGGAGAGACAGAGGCAGTCACAGTGTGAGTTTGGTTCCTCTGTGTTAGGGCCTGGTGTAATATGAGAGAGTGGGAGAGACAGAGGCAATGACAGTGGGAGTTCGGGTCCTCTGTGTTGGGACCTGGTTTAATATGAGAGAGTGGGAGAGAGAGAGGCAGTGACAGTGCGAGTTTGGTCCCTCTGTGTTGGGACATGGTGTAATATGAGAGAGTGGGAGAGACAGAGGATAGTGACAGTGGGAGTTTGGTTCCTCTGTGTTGGGACCTGGTGTAATATGAGAGAGTGGGAGAGACAGAGGCAGTGACAGTGGGAGTTTGGTTCCTCTGTGTTGGGACCTGGTGTAATATGAGAGAGTGGGAGAGACAGAGACAGTGACAGTGGGAGTTTGGTTCCTCTGTGTTGGGAACTGGTGTAATATGAGAGAGTGGGAGAGACAGAGGCAGTGACAGTGGGAGTTTGGTTCCTCTGTGTTAGGACCTGATGTAATATGAGAGAGTGGGAGAGACAGAGGCAGTGACAGTGCGAGTTTGGTCCCTCTGTGTTGGGACATGGTGTAATATGAGAGAGTGGGAGAGACAGAGGCAGTGACAGTGGGAGTTTGGTTCCTCTGTGTTAGGACATGGTGTAATATGAGAGAGTGGGAGAGACAGAGGGAGTGACGGTGGGAGTTTGGTTCCTCTGTGTTAGGACATGGTGTAATATGAGAGAGTGGGAGAGACAGAGGGAGCGACAGTGGCAGTTTGGTTCCTCTGTGTTGGGAACTGGTGTAATGTGAGAGAGTGGGAGAGAGAGAGGCAGTGACAGTGGGGGTTTGGTTCCTCTGTGTTGGGACCTGGTGTAATATGAGAGAGTGGGAGAGACAGAGACAGTGACAGTGGGAGTTTGGTTCCTCTGTGTTGGGAACTGGTGTAATATGAGAGAGTGGGAGAGACAGAGGCAGTCACAGTGTGAGTTTGGTTCCTCTGTGTTAGGGCCTGGTGTAATATGAGAGAGTGGGAGAGACAGAGGCAATGACAGTGGGAGTTCGGGTCCTCTGTGTTGGGACCTGGTTTAATATGAGAGAGTGGGAGAGAGAGAGGCAGTGACAGTGCGAGTTTGGTCCCTCTGTGTTGGGACATGGTGTAATATGAGAGAGTGGGAGAGACAGAGGATAGTGACAGTGGGAGTTTGGTTCCTCTGTGTTGGGACCTGGTGTAATATGAGAGAGTGGGAGAGACAGAGGCAGTGACAGTGGGAGTTTGGTTCCTCTGTGTTGGGACCTGGTGTAATATGAGAGAGTGGGAGAGACAGAGACAGTGACAGTGGGAGTTTGGTTCCTCTGTGTTGGGAACTGGTGTAATATGAGAGAGTGGGAGAGACAGAGGCAGTGACAGTGGGAGTTTGGTTCCTCTGTGTTAGGACCTGATGTAATATGAGAGAGTGGGAGAGACAGAGGCAGTGACAGTGCGAGTTTGGTCCCTCTGTGTTGGGACATGGTGTAATATGAGAGAGTGGGAGAGACAGAGGCAGTGACAGTGGGAGTTTGGTTCCTCTGTGTTAGGACATGGTGTAATATGAGAGAGTGGGAGAGACAGAGGGAGTGACGGTGGGAGTTTGGTTCCTCTGTGTTAGGACATGGTGTAATATGAGAGAGTGGGAGAGACAGAGGGAGCGACAGTGGCAGTTTGGTTCCTCTGTGTTGGGAACTGGTGTAATGTGAGAGAGTGGGAGAGAGAGAGGCAGTGACAGTGGGGGTTTGGTTCCTCTGTGTTAGGACCTGGTGTATTATGAGAGAGTGGGAGAGACAGAGGATAGTGACAGTGGGAGTTTGGTTCCTCTGTGTTGGGACCTGGTGTAATATGAGAGAGTGGGGGAGACAGAGGCAGTGACAGTGGGAGTTTGGTTCCTCTGTGTTGGGACCTGGTGTAATATGAGAGAGTGGGAGAGACAGAGACAGTGACAGTGGGAGTTTGGTTCCTCTGTGTTGGGACCTGGTGTAATATGAGAGAGTGGGAGAGACAGAGGCAGTGACAGTGGGAGTTTGGTTCCTCTGTGTTAGGACCTGGTGTAATATGAGAGAGTGGGAGAGACAGAGGCAGTGACAGTGGGAGTTTGGTTCCTCTGTGTTAGGACCTGGTGTAATATGAGAGAGTGGGAGAGACAGAGGCAGTGACAGTGGGGGTTTCATACCTCTGTGTTCGGACGTGGTGTATATGAGAGAGTGGGAGAGACAGAGGCAGTGACAGTAGGAGTTTGGTTCCTCTGTGTTGGACCTGGTTTAGTATGAGAGAGTGGGAGAGATGGAGGCACTGACAGTGGGAGTTTGGTACCTCTGTGTTAGGACCTGGTGTAATATGAGAGTGTCGGAGAGACAGAGGCAGTGACAGTGGGAGTTTGGTTCCTCTGTGTTGGGAACTGGTGTAATGTGAGAGAGTGGGAGAGACAGAGGCAGTGAGAGTGGGAGTTTGGTTCCTCTGTGTTAGGACCTAGTCTAATATGAGAGAGTGGGAGAGACAGAGGCAGTGACAGTGGGAGTTTGGTTCCTCTGTGTTGGGATTTGTTGTAATATGAGAGCGTGGGAGAGACAGAGGCAGTGACAGTGGGAGTTTGGTACCTCTGTGTTGGGACCTGGTGTAATATGAAAGAGTGGAAGAGACAGAGGCAGTGACAGTGGGAGTTTGGTTCCTCTGTGTTGGGAACTGGTGTAATGTGAGAGAGTGGGAGAGACAGAGGCAGTGACAGTGGGAGTTTGGTTCCTCTGTGTTAGGACCTGGTCTAATATGAGAGAGTGGGAGAGACAGAGGCAGTGACAGTGGAGTTTGGTTCCTCTGTGTTGGGACCTGGTGTAACATGAGAGAGTGGGAGAGACAGAGGCAGTGACAGTGGGAGTTTGGTTCCTCTGTGTTGGGACCTGGTGTAATATGAGAGAGTGGGAGAGACAGAGGCAGTGACAGTGGGAGTTTGGTTCCTCTGTGTTGGGACCTGGTGTAAAATGAGAGAGTGGAAGAGACAGAGGCAGTGACAGTGGGGGTCTCGTACCTCTGTGTTCAGACCTGGTGTATATGAGAGAGTGGGAGAGACAGAGGCAGTGACAGTGGGAGTTTGGTTCCTCTGTGTTGGACCTGGTTTAGTATGAGAGAGTGTGAGAGACGGAGGCAGTGACAGTGGGAGTTCGGTTCCTCTGTGTTAGGACCTGGTGTAATATGAGAGAGTGGGAGAGAGAGAGGCAGTGACAGTGGGTGTTTGGTTCCTCTGTGTTAGGACCTGGTGTAATATGAGAGAGTGGGAGAGAGAGAGGCAGTGACAGTGGGGGTTTGGTTCCTCTGTGTTAGGACCTGGTGTAATATGAGAGAGTGGGAGAGACAGAGGCAGTGACAGTGGGAGTTTGGTTCCTCTGTGTTGGGAATTGGTGTAATGTGAGAGAGTGGGAGAGACAGAGGCAGTGACAGTGGGAGTTTGGTTCCTCTGTGTTGGGATTTGTTGTAATATGAGAGAGTGGGAGAGACAGAGGCAGTGACAGTGGGAGTTTGGTACCTCTGTGTTGGGACCTGGTGTAATATGAGAGAGTGGGAGAGACAGAGGCAGTGACAGTGGGAGTTTGGTTCCTCTGTGTTGGGAACTGGTGTAATGTGAGAGAGTGGGAGAGACAGAGGCAGTGACAGTGGGAGTTTGGTTCCTCTGTGTTAGGACCTGGTCTAATATGAGAGAGTGGGAGAGACAGAGGCAGTGACAGTGGAGTTTGGTTCCTCTGTGTTGGGACCTGGTGTAACATGAGAGAGTGGGAGAGACAGAGGCAGTGACAATGGGAGTTTGGTTCCTCTGTGTTGGGACCTGGTGTAATATGAGAGAGTGGGAGAGACAGAGGCAGTGACAGTGGGAGTTTGGTTCCTCTGTGTTGGGACCTGGTGTAATATGAGAGAGTGGGAGAGACAGAGGCAGTGACAGTGGGAGTTTGGTTCCTCTGTGTTAGGACCTGGTGTAAAATGAGAGAGTGGAAGAGACAGAGGCAGTGACAGTGGGGGTCTCGTACCTCTGTGTTCAGACCTGGTGTATATGAGAGAGTGGGAGAGACAGAGGCAGTGACAGTAGGAGTTTGGTTCCTCTGTATTGGACCTGGTTTAGTATGAGAGAGTGGGAGAGACGGAGGCAGTGACAGTGGGAGTTTGGTACCTCTGTGTTAGGACCTGGTGTCATATGAGAGTGTGGGAGAGACAGAGGCAGTGACAGTGGGAGTTTGGTTCCTCTGTGTTGGGAACTGGTGTAATGTGAGAGAGTGGGAGAGACAGAGGCAGTCACAGTGGGAGTTTGGTTCCTCTGTGTTAGGACCTGGTCTAATATGAGTGAGTGGTAGAGAGAGAGGCAGTGACAGTGGGAGTTTAGTTCCTCTGTGTTGGACCTGGTTTAGTATGAGAGAGTGGGAGAGACGGAGGCAGTGACAGTGGGAGTTTGGTTCCTCTGTGTTAGGACCTGGTGTAATATGAGAGAGTAGGAGAGACAGAGGCAGTCACAGTGTGAGTTTGGTTCCTCTGTGTTAGGGCCTGGTGTAATATGAGAGAGTGGGAGAGACAGAGGCAATGACAGTGGGAGTTCGGGTCCTCTGTGTTGGGACCTGGTTTAATATGAGAGAGTGGGAGAGAGAGAGGCAGTGACAGTGCGAGTTTGGTCCCTCTGTGTTGGGACATGGTGTAATATGAGAGAGTGGGAGAGACAGAGGGAGTGACGGTGGGAGTTTGGTTCCTCTGTGTTAGGACATGGTGTAATATGAGAGAGTGGGAGAGACAGAGGGAGCGACAGTGGCAGTTTGGTTCCTCTGTGTTGGGAACTGGTGTAATGTGAGAGAGTGGGAGAGAGAGAGGCAGTGACAGTGGGGGTTTGGTTCCTCTGTGTTAGGACCTGGTGTATTATGAGAGAGTGGGAGAGACAGAGGATAGTGACAGTGGGAGTTTGGTTCCTCTGTGTTGGGACCTGGTGTAATATGAGAGAGTGGGGGAGACAGAGGCAGTGACAGTGGGAGTTTGGTTCCTCTGTGTTGGGACCTGGTGTAATATGAGAGAGTGGGAGAGACAGAGACAGTGACAGTGGGAGTTTGGTTCCTCTGTGTTGGGACCTGGTGTAATATGAGAGAGTGGGAGAGACAGAGGCAGTGACAGTGGGAGTTTGGTTCCTCTGTGTTAGGACCTGGTGTAATATGAGAGAGTGGGAGAGACAGAGGCAGTGACAGTGGGAGTTTGGTTCCTCTGTGTTAGGACCTGGTGTAATATGAGAGAGTGGGAGAGACAGAGGCAGTGACAGTGGGGGTTTCATACCTCTGTGTTCGGACGTGGTGTATATGAGAGAGTGGGAGAGACAGAGGCAGTGACAGTAGGAGTTTGGTTCCTCTGTGTTGGACCTGGTTTAGTATGAGAGAGTGGGAGAGATGGAGGCACTGACAGTGGGAGTTTGGTACCTCTGTGTTAGGACCTGGTGTAATATGAGAGTGTCGGAGAGACAGAGGCAGTGACAGTGGGAGTTTGGTTCCTCTGTGTTGGGAACTGGTGTAATGTGAGAGAGTGGGAGAGACAGAGGCAGTGAGAGTGGGAGTTTGGTTCCTCTGTGTTAGGACCTAGTCTAATATGAGAGAGTGGGAGAGACAGAGGCAGTGACAGTGGGAGTTTGGTTCCTCTGTGTTGGGATTTGTTGTAATATGAGAGCGTGGGAGAGACAGAGGCAGTGACAGTGGGAGTTTGGTTCCTCTGTGTTGGGAACTGGTGTAATGTGAGAGAGTGGGAGAGACAGAGGCAGTCACAGTGGGAGTTTGGTTCCTCTGTGTTAGGACCTGGTCTAATATGAGTGAGTGGTAGAGAGAGAGGCAGTGACAGTGGGAGTTTAGTTCCTCTGTGTTGGACCTGGTTTAGTATGAGAGAGTGGGAGAGACGGAGGCAGTGACAGTGGGAGTTTGGTTCCTCTGTGTTAGGACCTGGTGTAATATGAGAGAGTGGGAGAGAGAGAGGCAGTGACAGTGAGAGTTTGGTTCCTCTGTGTTGGGAACTGGTGTAATGTGAGAGAGTGGGAGAGACAGAGGCAGTCACAGTGTGAGTTTGGTTCCTCTGTGTTAGGGCCTGGTGTAATATGAGAGAGTGGGAGAGACAGAGGCAATGACAGTGGGAGTTCGGGTCCTCTGTGTTGGGACCTGGTTTAATATGAGAGAGTGGGAGAGAGAGAGGCAGTGACAGTGCGAGTTTGGTCCCTCTGTGTTGGGACATGGTGTAATATGAGAGAGTGGGAGAGACAGAGGGAGTGACGGTGGGAGTTTGGTTCCTCTGTGTTAGGACATGGTGTAATATGAGAGAGTGGGAGAGACAGAGGGAGCGACAGTGGCAGTTTGGTTCCTCTGTGTTGGGAACTGGTGTAATGTGAGAGAGTGGGAGAGAGAGAGGCAGTGACAGTGGGGGTTTGGTTCCTCTGTGTTAGGACCTGGTGTATTATGAGAGAGTGGGAGAGACAGAGGATAGTGACAGTGGGAGTTTGGTTCCTCTGTGTTGGGACCTGGTGTAATATGAGAGAGTGGGGGAGACAGAGGCAGTGACAGTGGGAGTTTGGTTCCTCTGTGTTGGGATCTGGTGTAATATGAGAGAGTGGGAGAGACAGAGGCAGTGACAGTGGGAGTTTGGTTCCTCTGTGTTGGACCTGGTTTAGTATGAGAGAGTGGGAGAGACGGAGGCAGTGACAGTGGGAGTTTGGTTCCTCTGTGTTATGACCTAGTCTAATATGAGAGAGTGGGAGAGACAGAGGCAGTGACAGTGGGAGTTTGGTTCCTCTGTGTTGGGAACTGGTGTAATGTGAGAGAATGGGAGAGACAGAGGCAGTGACAGTGGGAGTTTGGTTCCTCTGTGTTGGGACCTGGTGTAATATGAGAGAGTGGGAGAGACAGAGGCAGTGACAGTGGGAGTTTGGTTTCTCTGTGTTAGGACCTGGTGTAATATGAGTGAGTGGGAGAGACAGAGGCAGTGACAGTGGGGGTCTCGTACCTCTATGTTCGGACCTGGTGTATATGAGAGAGTAGGAGAGACAGAGGCAGTGACAGTGGGAGTTTGGTTCCTCTGTGTTGGACCTGGTTTAGTATGAGAGAGTGAGAGAGACGGAGGCAGTGACAGTGGGAGTTTGGTTCCTCTGTGTTAGGACCTGGTGTAATATGAGAGAGTGGGAGAGAGAGGGGCAGTGACAGTGGGGGTTTGGTTCCTCTGTGTTAGGACCTGGTGTAATATGAGAGAGTGGGAGAGAGAGAGGCAGTGACAGTGGGGGTTTGGTTCCTCTGTGTTAGGACCTGGTGTAGTATGAGAGAGTGGGAGAGACAGAGGCAGTGACAGTGGGAGTTTGGTTCCTCTGTGTTGGGACCTGGTGTAATATGAGAGAGTAAGAGAGACAGGGGCAGTGACAGTGGGAGTTTGGTCCCTCTGTGTTGGGACCTGGTGTAATATGAGAGAGTAAGAGAGACAGGGGCAGTGACAGTGGGAGTTTGGTTCCTCTGTGTTATGACCTGGTCTAATTTGAGAGAGTGGGAGAGACAGAGGCAGTGACAGTAGGGGTTTCATACTGCTGTGTTCGAACCTGGTGTATATGAGAGAGTGGGAGAGACAGAGGCAGTGACAGTAGGAGTTTGGTTCCTCTGTGTTGGACCTGGTTTAGTATGAGAGAGTGGGAGAGACGGAGGCAGTGACAGTGGGAGTTTGGTTCCTCTGTGTTAGGACCTGGTGTAATATGAGAGAGTGGGAGAGACAGAGGCAGTGACAGTGGGGGTTTCGTACCTCTGTGTTCGGACCTTGTGTATATGAGAGAGTGGGAGAGACAGAGGCAGTGACAGTAGGAGTTTGGTTCCTCTGTGTTGGACCTGGTTTAGTATGAGAGAGTGGGAGAGACGGAGGCAGTGACAGTGGGAGTTTGGTTCCTCTGTGTTAGGACCTGGTGTAATATGAGAGAGTGGGAGACACAGAGGCAGTGACAGTGGGGGTTTCGTACCTCTGTGTTTGGACCTGGTGTATATGAGAGAGTGGGAGAGACAGAGGCAGTGACAGTAGGAGTTTGGTTCCTCTGTATTGGACCTGGTTTAGTATGAGAGAGTGGGAGAGACGGAGGCAGTGACAGTGGGAGTTTGGTACCTCTGTGTTAGGACCTGGTGTCATATGAGAGTGTGGGAGAGACAGAGGCAGTGACAGTGGGAGTTTGGTTCCTCTGTGTTGGGAACTGGTGTAATGTGAGAGAGTGGGAGAGACAGAGGCAGTCACAGTGGGAGTTTGGTTCCTCTGTGTTAGGACCTGGTCTAATATGAGAGAGTGGTAGAGAGAGAGGCAGTGACAGTGGGAGTTTAGTTCCTCTGTGTTGGACCTGGTTTAGTATGAGAGAGTGGGAGAGACGGAGGCAGTGACAGTGGGAGTTTGGTTCCTCTGTGTTAGGACCTGGTGTAATATGAGAGAGTGGGAGAGAGAGAGGCAGTGACAGTGAGAGTTTGGTTCCTCTGTGTTGGGAACTGGTGTAATGTGAGAGAGTGGGAGAGACAGAGGCAGTCACAGTGTGAGTTTGGTTCCTCTGTGTTAGGGCCTGGTGTAATATGAGAGAGTGGGAGAGACAGAGGCAATGACAGTGGGAGTTCGGGTCCTCTGTGTTGGGACCTGGTTTAATATGAGAGAGTGGGAGAGAGAGAGGCAGTGACAGTGCGAGTTTGGTCCCTCTGTGTTGGGACATGGTGTAATATGAGAGAGTGGGAGAGACAGAGGATAGTGACAGTGGGAGTTTGGTTCCTCTGTGTTGGGACCTGGTGTAATATGAGAGAGTGGGAGAGACAGAGGCAGTGACAGTGGGAGTTTGGTTCCTCTGTGTTGGGACCTGGTGTAATATGAGAGAGTGGGAGAGACAGAGACAGTGACAGTGGGAGTTTGGTTCCTCTGTGTTGGGAACTGGTGTAATATGAGAGAGTGGGAGAGACAGAGGCAGTGACAGTGGGAGTTTGGTTCCTCTGTGTTAGGACCTGATGTAATATGAGAGAGTGGGAGAGACAGAGGCAGTGACAGTGCGAGTTTGGTCCCTCTGTGTTGGGACATGGTGTAATATGAGAGAGTGGGAGAGACAGAGGCAGTGACAGTGGGAGTTTGGTTCCTCTGTGTTAGGACATGGTGTAATATGAGAGAGTGGGAGAGACAGAGGGAGTGACGGTGGGAGTTTGGTTCCTCTGTGTTAGGACATGGTGTAATATGAGAGAGTGGGAGAGACAGAGGGAGCGACAGTGGCAGTTTGGTTCCTCTGTGTTGGGAACTGGTGTAATGTGAGAGAGTGGGAGAGAGAGAGGCAGTGACAGTGGGGGTTTGGTTCCTCTGTGTTAGGACCTGGTGTATTATGAGAGAGTGGGAGAGACAGAGGATAGTGACAGTGGGAGTTTGGTTCCTCTGTGTTGGGACCTGGTGTAATATGAGAGAGTGGGGGAGACAGAGGCAGTGACAGTGGGAGTTTGGTTCCTCTGTGTTGGGACCTGGTGTAATATGAGAGAGTGGGAGAGACAGAGACAGTGACAGTGGGAGTTTGGTTCCTCTGTGTTGGGACCTGGTGTAATATGAGAGAGTGGGAGAGACAGAGGCAGTGACAGTGGGAGTTTGGTTCCTCTGTGTTAGGACCTGGTGTAATATGAGAGAGTGGGAGAGACAGAGGCAGTGACAGTGGGAGTTTGGTTCCTCTGTGTTAGGACCTGGTGTAATATGAGAGAGTGGGAGAGACAGAGGCAGTGACAGTGGGGGTTTCATACCTCTGTGTTCGGACGTGGTGTATATGAGAGAGTGGGAGAGACAGAGGCAGTGACAGTAGGAGTTTGGTTCCTCTGTGTTGGACCTGGTTTAGTATGAGAGAGTGGGAGAGATGGAGGCACTGACAGTGGGAGTTTGGTACCTCTGTGTTAGGACCTGGTGTAATATGAGAGTGTCGGAGAGACAGAGGCAGTGACAGTGGGAGTTTGGTTCCTCTGTGTTGGGAACTGGTGTAATGTGAGAGAGTGGGAGAGACAGAGGCAGTGAGAGTGGGAGTTTGGTTCCTCTGTGTTAGGACCTAGTCTAATATGAGAGAGTGGGAGAGACAGAGGCAGTGACAGTGGGAGTTTGGTTCCTCTGTGTTGGGATTTGTTGTAATATGAGAGCGTGGGAGAGACAGAGGCAGTGACAGTGGGAGTTTGGTACCTCTGTGTTGGGACCTGGTGTAATATGAAAGAGTGGAAGAGACAGAGGCAGTGACAGTGGGAGTTTGGTTCCTCTGTGTTGGGAACTGGTGTAATGTGAGAGAGTGGGAGAGACAGAGGCAGTGACAGTGGGAGTTTGGTTCCTCTGTGTTAGGACCTGGTCTAATATGAGAGAGTGGGAGAGACAGAGGCAGTGACAGTGGAGTTTGGTTCCTCTGTGTTGGGACCTGGTGTAACATGAGAGAGTGGGAGAGTCAGAGGAAGTGACAGTGGGAGTTTGGTTCCTCTGTGTTGGGACCTGGTGTAATATGAGAGAGTGGGAGAGACAGAGGCAGTGACAGTGGGAGTTTGGTTCCTCTGTGTTGGGACCTGGTGTAAAATGAGAGAGTGGAAGAGACAGAGGCAGTGACAGTGGGGGTCTCGTACCTCTGTGTTCAGACCTGGTGTATATGAGAGAGTGGGAGAGACAGAGGCAGTGACAGTGGGAGTTTGGTTCCTCTGTGTTGGACCTGGTTTAGTATGAGAGAGTGTGAGAGACGGAGGCAGTGACAGTGGGAGTTCGGTTCCTCTGTGTTAGGACCTGGTGTAATATGAGAGAGTGGGAGAGAGAGAGGCAGTGACAGTGGGTGTTTGGTTCCTCTGTGTTAGGACCTGGTGTAATATGAGAGAGTGGGAGAGAGAGAGGCAGTGACAGTGGGGGTTTGGTTCCTCTGTGTTAGGACCTGGTGTAATATGAGAGAGTGGGAGAGACAGAGGCAGTGACAGTGGGAGTTTGGTTCCTCTGTGTTGGGAATTGGTGTAATGTGAGAGAGTGGGAGAGACAGAGGCAGTGACAGTGGGAGTTTGGTTCCTCTGTGTTGGGATTTGTTGTAATATGAGAGAGTGGGAGAGACAGAGGCAGTGACAGTGGGAGTTTGGTACCTCTGTGTTGGGACCTGGTGTAATATGAGAGAGTGGGAGAGACAGAGGCAGTGACAGTGGGAGTTTGGTTCCTCTGTGTTGGGAACTGGTGTAATGTGAGAGAGTGGGAGAGACAGAGGCAGTGACAGTGGGAGTTTGGTTCCTCTGTGTTAGGACCTGGTCTAATATGAGAGAGTGGGAGAGACAGAGGCAGTGACAGTGGAGTTTGGTTCCTCTGTGTTGGGACCTGGTGTAACATGAGAGAGTGGGAGAGACAGAGGCAGTGACAATGGGAGTTTGGTTCCTCTGTGTTGGGACCTGGTGTAATATGAGAGAGTGGGAGAGACAGAGGCAGTGACAGTGGGAGTTTGGTTCCTCTGTGTTGGGACCTGGTGTAATATGAGAGAGTGGGAGAGACAGAGGCAGTGACAGTGGGAGTTTGGTTCCTCTGTGTTAGGACCTGGTGTAAAATGAGAGAGTGGAAGAGACAGAGGCAGTGACAGTGGGGGTCTCGTACCTCTGTGTTCAGACCTGGTGTATATGAGAGAGTGGGAGAGACAGAGGCAGTGACAGTAGGAGTTTGGTTCCTCTGTATTGGACCTGGTTTAGTATGAGAGAGTGGGAGAGACGGAGGCAGTGACAGTGGGAGTTTGGTACCTCTGTGTTAGGACCTGGTGTCATATGAGAGTGTGGGAGAGACAGAGGCAGTGACAGTGGGAGTTTGGTTCCTCTGTGTTGGGAACTGGTGTAATGTGAGAGAGTGGGAGAGACAGAGGCAGTCACAGTGGGAGTTTGGTTCCTCTGTGTTAGGACCTGGTCTAATATGAGTGAGTGGTAGAGAGAGAGGCAGTGACAGTGGGAGTTTAGTTCCTCTGTGTTGGACCTGGTTTAGTATGAGAGAGTGGGAGAGACGGAGGCAGTGACAGTGGGAGTTTGGTTCCTCTGTGTTAGGACCTGGTGTAATATGAGAGAGTAGGAGAGACAGAGGCAGTCACAGTGTGAGTTTGGTTCCTCTGTGTTAGGGCCTGGTGTAATATGAGAGAGTGGGAGAGACAGAGGCAATGACAGTGGGAGTTCGGGTCCTCTGTGTTGGGACCTGGTTTAATATGAGAGAGTGGGAGAGAGAGAGGCAGTGACAGTGCGAGTTTGGTCCCTCTGTGTTGGGACATGGTGTAATATGAGAGAGTGGGAGAGACAGAGGGAGTGACGGTGGGAGTTTGGTTCCTCTGTGTTAGGACATGGTGTAATATGAGAGAGTGGGAGAGACAGAGGGAGCGACAGTGGCAGTTTGGTTCCTCTGTGTTGGGAACTGGTGTAATGTGAGAGAGTGGGAGAGAGAGAGGCAGTGACAGTGGGGGTTTGGTTCCTCTGTGTTAGGACCTGGTGTATTATGAGAGAGTGGGAGAGACAGAGGATAGTGACAGTGGGAGTTTGGTTCCTCTGTGTTGGGACCTGGTGTAATATGAGAGAGTGGGGGAGACAGAGGCAGTGACAGTGGGAGTTTGGTTCCTCTGTGTTGGGACCTGGTGTAATATGAGAGAGTGGGAGAGACAGAGACAGTGACAGTGGGAGTTTGGTTCCTCTGTGTTGGGACCTGGTGTAATATGAGAGAGTGGGAGAGACAGAGGCAGTGACAGTGGGAGTTTGGTTCCTCTGTGTTAGGACCTGGTGTAATATGAGAGAGTGGGAGAGACAGAGGCAGTGACAGTGGGAGTTTGGTTCCTCTGTGTTAGGACCTGGTGTAATATGAGAGAGTGGGAGAGACAGAGGCAGTGACAGTGGGGGTTTCATACCTCTGTGTTCGGACGTGGTGTATATGAGAGAGTGGGAGAGACAGAGGCAGTGACAGTAGGAGTTTGGTTCCTCTGTGTTGGACCTGGTTTAGTATGAGAGAGTGGGAGAGATGGAGGCACTGACAGTGGGAGTTTGGTACCTCTGTGTTAGGACCTGGTGTAATATGAGAGTGTCGGAGAGACAGAGGCAGTGACAGTGGGAGTTTGGTTCCTCTGTGTTGGGAACTGGTGTAATGTGAGAGAGTGGGAGAGACAGAGGCAGTGAGAGTGGGAGTTTGGTTCCTCTGTGTTAGGACCTAGTCTAATATGAGAGAGTGGGAGAGACAGAGGCAGTGACAGTGGGAGTTTGGTTCCTCTGTGTTGGGATTTGTTGTAATATGAGAGCGTGGGAGAGACAGAGGCAGTGACAGTGGGAGTTTGGTACCTCTGTGTTGGGACCTGGTGTAATATGAAAGAGTGGAAGAGACAGAGGCAGTGACAGTGGGAGTTTGGTTCCTCTGTGTTGGGAACTGGTGTAATGTGAGAGAGTGGGAGAGACAGAGGCAGTGACAGTGGGAGTTTGGTTCCTCTGTGTTAGGACCTGGTCTAATATGAGAGAGTGGGAGAGACAGAGGCAGTGACAGTGGAGTTTGGTTCCTCTGTGTTGGGACCTGGTGTAACATGAGAGAGTGGGAGAGACAGAGGCAGTGACAGTGGGAGTTTGGTTCCTCTGTGTTGGGACCTGGTGTAATATGAGAGAGTGGGAGAGACAGAGGCAGTGACAGTGGGAGTTTGGTTCCTCTGTGTTGGGACCTGGTGTAATATGAGAGAGTGGGAGAGACAGAGGCAGTGACAGTGGGAGTTTGGTACCTCTGTGTTGGGACCTGGTGTAAAATGAGAGAGTGGAAGAGACAGAGGCAGTGACAGTGGGGGTCTCGTACCTCTGTGTTCAGACCTGGTGTATATGAGAGAGTGGGAGAGACAGAGGCAGTGACAGTGGGAGTTTGGTTCCTCTGTGTTGGACCTGGTTTAGTATGAGAGAGTGTGAGAGACGGAGGCAGTGACAGTGGGAGTTCGGTTCCTCTGTGTTAGGACCTGGTGTAATATGAGAGAGTGGGAGAGAGAGAGGCAGTGACAGTGGGTGTTTGGTTCCTCTGTGTTAGGACCTGGTGTAATATGAGAGAGTGGGAGAGAGAGAGGCAGTGACAGTGGGGGTTTGGTTCCTCTGTGTTAGGACCTGGTGTAATATGAGAGAGTGGGAGAGACAGAGGCAGTGACAGTGGGAGTTTGGTTCCTCTGTGTTGGGAACTGGTGTAATGTGAGAGAGTGGGAGAGACAGAGGCAGTGACAGTGGGAGTTTGGTTCCTCTGTGTTGGGATTTGTTGTAATATGAGAGAGTGGGAGAGACAGAGGCAGTGACAGTGGGAGTTTGGTACCTCTGTGTTGGGACCTGGTGTAATATGAGAGAGTGGGAGAGACAGAGGCAGTGACAGTGGGAGTTTGGTTCCTCTGTGTTGGGAACTGGTGTAATGTGAGAGAGTGGGAGAGACAGAGGCAGTGACAGTGGGAGTTTGGTTCCTCTGTGTTAGGACCTGGTCTAATATGAGAGAGTGGGAGAGACAGAGGCAGTGACAGTGGAGTTTGGTTCCTCTGTGTTGGTACCTGGTGTAACATGAGAGAGTGGGAGAGACAGAGGCAGTGACAATGGGAGTTTGGTTCCTCTGTGTTGGGACCTGGTGTAATATGAGAGAGTGGGAGAGACAGAGGCAGTGACAGTGGGAGAGACAGAGGCAGTGACAGTGGGAGTTTGGTTCCTCTGTGTTGGGACCTGGTGTAATATGAGAGAGTGGGAGAGACAGAGGCAGTGACAGTGGGAGTTTGGTTCCTCTGTGTTAGGACCTGGTGTAAAATGAGAGAGTGGAAGAGACAGAGGCAGTGACAGTGGGGGTCTCGTACCTCTGTGTTCAGACCTGGTGTATATGAGAGAGTGGGAGAGACAGAGGCAGTGACAGTGGGAGTTTGGTTCCTCTGTGTTGGACCTGGTTTAGTATGAGAGAGTGGGAGAGACGGAGGCAGTGACAGTGGGAGTTTGGTTCCTCTGTGTTATGACCTAGTCTAATATGAGAGAGTGGGAGAGACAGAGGCAGTGACAGTGGGAGTTTGGTTCCTCTGTGTTGGGAACTGGTGTAATGTGAGAGAATGGGAGAGACAGAGGCAGTGACAGTGGGAGTTTGGTTCCTCTGTGTTGGGACCTGGTGTAATATGAGAGAGTGGGAGAGACAGAGGCAGTGACAGTGGGAGTTTGGTTCCTCTGTGTTGGGATTTGTTGAAATATGAGAGAGTGGGAGAGACAGAGGCAGTGACAGTGGGAGTTTGGTACCTCTGTGTTGGGACCTGGTGTAATATGAGAGAGTGGGAGAGACAGAGGCAGTGACAGTGGGAGTTTGGTTCCTCTGTGTTGGGAACTGGTGTAATATGAGAGAGTGGGAGAGACAGAGGCAGTGACAGTGGGAGTTTGGTTCCTCTGTGTTGGGACCTGGTGTAATATGAGAGAGTGGGAGAGACAGAGGCAGTGACAGTGGGAGTTTGGTTCCTCTGTGTTAGGACCTGGTGTAATATGAGAGAGTGGAAGAGACAGAGGCAGTGACAGTGGGAGTTTGGTTCCTCTGTGTTGGGAACTGGTGTAATGTGAGAGAATGGGAGAGACAGAGGCAGTGACAGTGGGAGTTTGGTTCCTCTGTGTTGGGACCTGGTGTAATATGAGAGAGTGGGAGAGACAGAGGCAGTGACAGTGGGAGTTTGGTTCCTCTGTGTTAGGACCTGGTGTAATATGAGAGAGTGGGAGAGACAGAGGCAGTGACAGTGGGGGTTTCATACCTCTGTGTTCGGACGTGGTGTATATGAGAGAGTGGGAGAGACAGAGGCAGTGACAGTAGGAGTTTGGTTCCTCTGTGTTGGACCTGGTTTAGTATGAGAGAGTGGGAGAGACGGAGGCACTGACAGTGGGAGTTTGGTTCCTCTGTGTTAGGACCTGGTGTAATATGAGAGTGTCGGAGAGACAGAGGCAGTGACAGTGGGAGTTTGGTTCCTCTGTGTTGGGAACTGGTGTAATGTGAGAGAGTGGGAGAGACAGAGGCAGTGACAGTGGGAGTTTGGTTCCTCTGTGTTAGGACCTGGTGTAAAATGAGAGAGTGGAAGAGACAGAGGCAGTGACAGTGGGGGTCTCGTACCTCTGTGTTCAGACCTGGTGTATATGAGAGAGTGGGAGAGACAGAGGCAGTGACAGTGGGAGTTTGGTTCCTCTGTGTTGGACCTGGTTTAGTATGAGAGAGTGGGAGAGACGGAGGCAGTGACAGTGGGAGTTTGGTTCCTCTGTGTTATGACCTAGTCTAATATGAGAGAGTGGGAGAGACAGAGGCAGTGACAGTGGGAGTTTGGTTCCTCTGTGTTGGGAACTGGTGTAATGTGAGAGAATGGGAGAGACAGAGGCAGTGACAGTGGGAGTTTGGTTCCTCTGTGTTGGGACCTGGTGTAATATGAGAGAGTGGGAGAGACAGAGGCAGTGACAGTGGGAGTTTGGTTCCTCTGTGTTGGGATTTGTTGTAATATGAGAGAGTGGGAGAGACAGAGGCAGTGACAGTGGGAGTTTGGTACCTCTGTGTTGGGACCTGGTGTAATATGAGAGAGTGGGAGAGACAGAGGCAGTGACAGTGGGAGTTTGGTTCCTCTGTGTTGGGAACTGGTGTAATATGAGAGAGTGGGAGAGACAGAGGCAGTGACAGTGGGAGTTTGGTTCCTCTGTGTTGGGACCTGGTGTAATATGAGAGAGTGGGAGAGACAGAGGCAGTGACAGTGGGAGTTTGGTTCCTCTGTGTTAGGACCTGGTGTAATATGAGAGAGTGGAAGAGACAGAGGCAGTGACAGTGGGAGTTTGGTTCCTCTGTGTTGGGAACTGGTGTAATGTGAGAGAATGGGAGAGACAGAGGCAGTGACAGTGGGAGTTTGGTTCCTCTGTGTTGGGACCTGGTGTAATATGAGAGAGTGGGAGAGACAGAGGCAGTGACAGTGGGAGTTTGGTTCCTCTGTGTTAGGACCTGGTGTAATATGAGAGAGTGGGAGAGACAGAGGCAGTGACAGTGGGGGTTTCATACCTCTGTGTTCGGACGTGGTGTATATGAGAGAGTGGGAGAGACAGAGGCAGTGACAGTAGGAGTTTGGTTCCTCTGTGTTGGACCTGGTTTAGTATGAGAGAGTGGGAGAGACGGAGGCACTGACAGTGGGAGTTTGGTTCCTCTGTGTTAGGACCTGGTGTAATATGAGAGTGTCGGAGAGACAGAGGCAGTGACAGTGGGAGTTTGGTTCCTCTGTGTTGGGAACTGGTGTAATGTGAGAGAGTGGGAGAGACAGAGGCAGTGACAGTGGGAGTTTGGTTCCTCTGTGTTAGGACCTAGTCTAATATGAGAGAGTGGGAGAGACAGAGGCAGTGACAGTGGGAGTTTGGTTCCTCTGTGTTGGGATTTGTTGTAATATGAGAGAGTGGGAGAGACAGAGGCAGTGACAGTGGGAGTTTGGTACCTCTGTGTTGGGACCTGGTGTAATATGAAAGAGTGGAAGAGACAGAGGCAGTGACAGTGGGAGTTTGGTTCCTCTGTGTTGGGAACTGGTGTAATGTGAGAGAGTGGGAGAGACAGAGGCAGTGACAGTGGGAGTTTGGTTCCTCTGTGTTAGGACCTGGTCTAATATGAGAGAGTGGGAGAGACAGAGGCAGTGACAGTGGAGTTTGGTTCCTCTGTGTTGGGACCTGGTGTAACATGAGAGAGTGGGAGAGACAGAGGCAGTGACAGTGGGAGTTTGGTTCCTCTGTGTTGGGACCTGGTGTAATATGAGAGAGTGGGAGAGACAGAGGCAGTGACAGTGGGAGTTTGGTTCCTCTGTGTTGGGACCTGGTGTAATATGAGAGAGTGGGAGAGACAGAGGCAGTGACAGTGGGAGTTTGGTTCCTCTGTGTTGCGATTTGTTGTAATATGAGAGAGTGGGAGAGACAGAGGCAGTGACAGTGGGAGTTTGGTACCTCTGTGTTGGGACCTGGTGTAAAATGAGAGAGTGGAAGAGACAGAGGCAGTGACAGTGGGGGTCTCGTACCTCTGTGTTCAGACCTGGTGTATATGAGAGAGTGGGAGAGACAGAGGCAGTGACAGTGGGAGTTTGGTTCCTCTGTGTTGGACCTGGTTTAGTATGAGAGAGTGTGAGAGACGGAGGCAGTGACAGTGGGAGTTCGGTTCCTCTGTGTTAGGACCTGGTGTAATATGAGAGAGTGGGAGAGAGAGAGGCAGTGACAGTGGGTGTTTGGTTCCTCTGTGTTAGGACCTGGTGTAATATGAGAGAGTGGGAGAGAGAGAGGCAGTGACAGTGGGGGTTTGGTTCCTCTGTGTTAGGACCTGGTGTAATATGAGAGAGTGGGCGAGACAGAGGCAGTGACAGTGGGAGTTTGGTTCCTCTGTGTTGGGATTTGTTGTAATATGAGAGAGTGGGAGAGACAGAGGCAGTGACAGTGGGAGTTTAGTACCTCTGTGTTAGGACCTGGTGTAATATGAGAGAGTGGGAGAGACAGAGGCAGTGACAGAGGGAGTTTGGTTCCTCTGTGTTGGGACCTGGTGTAATATGAGAGAGTGGGAGAGAGAGAGGCAGTGACAGTGGGAGTTTGGTCCCTCTGTGTTGGGACCTGGTGTAATATGAGAGAGTGGGAGAGACAGATGCAGTGACAGTGGGAGTTTGGTTCCTCTGTGTTGGGAACTGGTGTAATGTGAGAGAGTGGGCGAGACAGAGGCAGTGACAGTGGGAGTTTGGTTCCTCTGTGTTGGGATTTGTTGTAATATGAGAGAGTGGGAGAGACAGAGGCAGTGACAGTGGGAGTTTGGTTCCTCTGTGTTCGGACCTGGTGTAATATGAGAGAGTGGGAGAGACAGAAGCAGTGACAGTGGGAGTTTGGTTCCTCTGTGTTAGGACCTGGTGTAATATGAGAGAGTGGAAGAGACAGAGGCAGTGACAGTGGGGGTCTCGTACCTCTGTGTTCAGACCTGGTGTATATGAGAGAGTGGGAGAGACAGAAGCAGTGACAGTGGGAGTTTGGTTCCTCTGTGTTGAACCTGGTTTAGTATGAGAGAGTGTGAGAGACGGAGGCAGTGACAGTGGGAGTTCGGTTCCTCTGTGTTAGGACCTGGTGTAATATGAGCGAGTGGGAGAGAGAGAGGCAGTGACAGTGGGTGTTTGGTTCCTCTGTGTTAGGACCTGGTGTAATATGAGAGAGTGGGAGAGAGAGTGGCAGTGACAGTGGGGGTTTGGTTCCTCTGTGTTAGGACCTGGTGTAATATGAGAGAGTGGGAGAGACAGAGGCAGTTACAGTGGGAGTTTGGTTCCTCTGTGTTGGGATTTGGTGTAATATGAGAGAGTGGGAGAGACAGAGGCAGTGACAGTGGGAGTTTGGTTCCTCTGTGTTAGGACCTGGTGTAATATGAGAGAGTGGGAGAGACAGAGGCAGTGACAGAGGGAGTTTGGTTCCTCTGTGTTAGGACCTGGTCTAATATGAGAGAGTGGTAGAGAGAGAGAGGCAGTGAAAGTGGGAGTTTGGTTCCTCTGTGTTGGACCTGGTTTAGTATGAGAGAGTGGGAGAGACGGAGGCAGTGACAGTGGGAGTTTGGTTCCTCTGTGTTAGGACCTGGTGTAATATGAGAGAGTGGGAGAGAGAGAGGCAGTGACAGTGGGAGTTTGGTTCCTCTGTGTTGGGAACTGGTGTAATGTGAGAGAGTGGGAGAGACAGAGGCAGTCACAGTGGGAGTTTGGTTCCTCTGTGTTAGGGCCTGGTGTAATATGAGCGAGTGGGAGAGACAGAGGCAATGACAGTGGGAGTTCGGGTCCTCTGTGTTGGGACCTGGTTTAATATGAGAGAGTGGGAGAGAGAGAGGCAGTGACAGTGCGAGTTTGGTCCCTCTGTGTTGGGAACTGGTGTAATGTGAGAGAGTGGGAGAGAGAGAGGCAGTGACAGTGGGGGTTTGGTTCCTCTGTGTTAGGACCTGGTGTAATATGAGAGAGTGGGAGAGACAGAGGATAGTGACAGTGGGAGTTTGGTTCCTCTGTGTTGGGACCTGGTGTAATATGAGAGAGTGGGGGAGACAGAGGCAGTGACAGTGGTAGTTTGGTTCCTCTGTGTTGGGACCTGGTGTAATATGAGAGAGTGGGAGAGACAGAGGCAGTGACAGTGGGAGTTTGGTTCCTCTGTGTTGGGACCTGGTGTAATATGAGAGAGTGGGAGAGACAGAGGCAGTGACAGTGGGAGTTTGGTTCCTCTGTGTTAGGACCTGGTGTAATATGAGAGAGTGGGAGAGACAGAGGCAGTGACAGTGGGAGTTTGGTTCCTCTGTGTTAGGACCTGGTGTAATATGAGAGAGTGGGAGAGACAGAGGCAGTGACAGTGGGAGTTTGGTTCCTCTGTGTTAGGACCTGGTGTAATATGAGAGAGTGGGAGAGACAGAGGCAGTGACAGTGGGGGTTTCATACCTCTGTGTTCGGACGTGGTGTATATGAGAGAGTGGGAGAGACAGAGGCAGTGACAGTAGGAGTTTGGTTCCTCTGTGTTGGACCCGGTTTAGTATGAGAGAGTGGGAGAGACGGAGGCACTGACAGTGGGAGTTTGGTACCTCTGTGTTAGGACCTGGTGTAATATGAGAGTGTCGGAGAGACAGAGGCAGTGACAGTGGGAGTTTGGTTCCTCTGTGTTGAGAACTGGTGTAATGTGAGAGAGTGGGAGAGACAGAGGCAGTGAGAGTGGGAGTTTGGTTCCTCTGTGTTAGGACCTAGTCTAATATGAGAGAGTGGGAGAGACAGAGGCAGTGACAGTGGGAGTTTGGTTCCTCTGTGTTGGGATTTGTTGTAATATGAGAGAGTGGGAGAGACAGAGGCAGTGACAGTGGGAGTTTGGTACCTCTGTGTTGGGACCTGGTGTAATATGAGAGAGTGGGAGAGACAGAGGCAGTGACAGTGGGAGTTTGGTTCCTCTGTGTTGGGAACTGGTGTAATGTGAGAGCGTGGGAGAGACAGAGGCAGTGACAGTGGGAGTTTGGGTCCTCTGTGTTAGGACCTGGTCTAATATGAGAGAGTGGGAGAGACAGAGGCAGTGACAGTGGAGTTTGGTTCCTCTGTGTTGGGACCTGGTGTAACATGAGAGAGTGGGAGAGACAGAGGCAGTGACAGTGGGAGTTTGGTTCCTCTGTGTTGGGACCTGGTGTAATATGAGAGAGTGGGAGAGACAGAGGGAGTGACAGTGGGAGTTTGGTTCCTCTCTGTTGGGACCTGGTGTAATATGAGAGAGTGGGAGAGACAGAGGCAGTGACAGTGGGAGTTTGGTTCCTCTGTGTTAGGACCAGGTGTAAAATGAGAGAGTGGAAGAGACAGAGGCAGTGACAGTGGGGGTCTCGTACCTCTGTGTTCAGACCTGGTGTATATGAGAGAGTGGGAGAGACAGAGGCAGTGACAGTGGGAGTTTGGTTCCTCTGTGTTGGACCTGGTTTAGTATGAGAGAGTGTGAGAGACGGAGGCAGTGACAGTGGGAGTTCGGTTCCTCTGTGTTAGGACCTGGTGTAATATGAGAGAGTGGGAGAGAGAGATGCAGTGACAGTGGGGTTTTGGTTCCTCTGTGTTAGGACGTGGTGTAATATGAGAGAGTGGGAGAGACAGAGGCAGTGACAATGGGAGTTTGGTTCCTCTGTGTTGGGACCTGGTGTAATATGAGAGAGTGGGAGAGACAGAGGCGGTGACAGTGGGAGTTTGGTTCCTCTGTGTTAGGACCTGATGTAATATGAGAGAGTGGGAGAGACAGAGGCAGTGACAGTGGGAGTTTGGTTCCTCTGTGTTAGGACCTGGTGTAATATGAGAGAGTGGGAGAGACAGAGGCAGTGACAGTGGGAGTTTGGTTCCTCTGTGTTAGGACCTGGTGTAATATGAGAGAGTGGGAGAGACAGAGGCAGTGACAGTGGGGGTTTCATACCTCTGTGTTCGGACGTGGTGTATATGAGAGAGTGGGAGAGACAGAGGCAGTGAGAGTGGGAGTTTGGTTCCTCTGTGTTAGGACCTAGTCTAATATGAGAGAGTGGGAGAGACAGAGGCAGTGACAGTGGGAGTTTGGTTCCTCTGTGTTGGGATTTGTTGTAATATGAGAGAGTGGGAGAGACAGAGGCAGTGACAGTGGGAGTTTGGTACCTCTGTGTTGGGACCTGGTGTAATATGAAAGAGTGGAAGAGACAGAGGCAGTGACAGTGGGAGTTTGGTTCCTCTGTGTTGGGAACTGGTGTAATGTGAGAGAGTGGGAGAGACAGAGGCAGTGACAGTGGGAGTTTGGTTCCTCTGTGTTAGGACCTGGTCTAATATGAGAGAGTGGGAGAGACAGAGGCAGTGACAGTGGAGTTTGGTTCCTCTGTGTTGGGACCTGGTGTAACATGAGAGAGTGGGAGAGACAGAGGCAGTGACAGTGGGAGTTTGGTTCCTCTGTGTTGGGACCTGGTGTAATATGAGAGAGTGGGAGAGACAGAGGCAGTGACAGTGGGAGTTTGGTTCCTCTGTGTTGGGACCTGGTGTAATATGAGAGAGTGGGAGAGACAGAGGCAGTGACAGTGGGAGTTTGGTTCCTCTGTGTTGGGACCTGGTGTAATATGAGAGAGTGGGAGAGACAGAGGCAGTGACAGTGGGAGTTTGGTTCCTCTGTGTTAGGACCTGGTGTAATATGAGAGAGTGGGAGAGACAGAGGCAGTGACAGTGGGAGTTTGGTTCCTCTGTGTTAGGACCTGGTGTAATATGAGAGAGTGGGAGAGACAGAGGCAGTGACAGTGGGAGTTTGGTTCCTCTGTGTTAGGACCTGGTGTAATATGAGAGAGTGGGAGAGACAGAGGCAGTGACAGTGGGGGTTTCATACCTCTGTGTTCGGACGTGGTGTATATGAGAGAGTGGGAGAGACAGAGGCAGTGACAGTAGGAGTTTGGTTCCTCTGTGTTGGACCCGGTTTAGTATGAGAGAGTGGGAGAGACGGAGGCACTGACAGTGGGAGTTTGGTACCTCTGTGTTAGGACCTGGTGTAATATGAGAGTGTCGGAGAGACAGAGGCAGTGACAGTGGGAGTTTGGTTCCTCTGTGTTGAGAACTGGTGTAATGTGAGAGAGTGGGAGAGACAGAGGCAGTGAGAGTGGGAGTTTGGTTCCTCTGTGTTAGGACCTAGTCTAATATGAGAGAGTGGGAGAGACAGAGGCAGTGACAGTGGGAGTTTGGTTCCTCTGTGTTGGGATTTGTTGTAACATGAGAGAGTGGGAGAGACAGAGGCAGTGACAGTGGGAGTTTGGTACCTCTGTGTTGGGACCTGGTGTAATATGAGAGAGTGGGAGAGACAGAGGCAGTGACAGTGGGAGTTTGGTTCCTCTGTGTTGGGAACTGGTGTAATGTGAGAGCGTGGGAGAGACAGAGGCAGTGACAGTGGGAGTTTGGGTCCTCTGTGTTAGGACCTGGTCTAATATGAGAGAGTGGGAGAGACAGAGGCAGTGACAGTGGAGTTTGGTTCCTCTGTGTTGGGACCTGGTGTAACATGAGAGAGTGGGAGAGACAGAGGCAGTGACAGTGGGAGTTTGGTTCCTCTGTGTTGGGACCTGGTGTAATATGAGAGAGTGGGAGAGACAGAGGGAGTGACAGTGGGAGTTTGGTTCCTCTCTGTTGGGACCTGGTGTAATATGAGAGAGTGGGAGAGACAGAGGCAGTGACAGTGGGAGTTTGGTTCCTCTGTGTTAGGACCAGGTGTAAAATGAGAGAGTGGAAGAGACAGAGGCAGTGACAGTGGGGGTCTCGTACCTCTGTGTTCAGACCTGGTGTATATGAGAGAGTGGGAGAGACAGAGGCAGTGACAGTGGGAGTTTGGTTCCTCTGTGTTGGACCTGGTTTAGTATGAGAGAGTGTGAGAGACGGAGGCAGTGACAGTGGGAGTTCGGTTCCTCTGTGTTAGGACCTGGTGTAATATGAGAGAGTGGGAGAGAGAGATGCAGTGACAGTGGGGTTTTGGTTCCTCTGTGTTAGGACGTGGTGTAATATGAGAGAGTGGGAGAGACAGAGGCAGTGACAATGGGAGTTTGGTTCCTCTGTGTTGGGACCTGGTGTAATATGAGAGAGTGGGAGAGACAGAGGCGGTGACAGTGGGAGTTTGGTTCCTCTGTGTTAGGACCTGATGTAATATGAGAGAGTGGGAGAGACAGAGGCAGTGACAGTGGGAGTTTGGTTCCTCTGTGTTAGGACCTGGTGTAATATGAGAGAGTGGGAGAGACAGAGGCAGTGACAGTGGGAGTTTGGTTCCTCTGTGTTAGGACCTGGTGTAATATGAGAGAGTGGGAGAGACAGAGGCAGTGACAGTGGGGGTTTCATACCTCTGTGTTCGGACGTGGTGTATATGAGAGAGTGGGAGAGACAGAGGCAGTGAGAGTGGGAGTTTGGTTCCTCTGTGTTAGGACCTAGTCTAATATGAGAGAGTGGGAGAGACAGAGGCAGTGACAGTGGGAGTTTGGTTCCTCTGTGTTGGGATTTGTTGTAATATGAGAGAGTGGGAGAGACAGAGGCAGTGACAGTGGGAGTTTGGTACCTCTGTGTTGGGACCTGGTGTAATATGAAAGAGTGGAAGAGACAGAGGCAGTGACAGTGGGAGTTTGGTTCCTCTGTGTTGGGAACTGGTGTAATGTGAGAGAGTGGGAGAGACAGAGGCAGTGACAGTGGGAGTTTGGTTCCTCTGTGTTAGGACCTGGTCTAATATGAGAGAGTGGGAGAGACAGAGGCAGTGACAGTGGAGTTTGGTTCCTCTGTGTTGGGACCTGGTGTAACATGAGAGAGTGGGAGAGACAGAGGCAGTGACAGTGGGAGTTTGGTTCCTCTGTGTTGGGACCTGGTGTAATATGAGAGAGTGGGAGAGACAGAGGCAGTGACAGTGGGAGTTTGGTTCCTCTGTGTTGGGACCTGGTGTAATATGAGAGAGTGGGAGAGACAGAGGCAGTGACAGTGGGAGTTTGGTTCCTCTGTGTTGCGATTTGTTGTAATATGAGAGAGTGGGAGAGACAGAGGCAGTGACAGTGGGAGTTTGGTACCTCTGTGTTGGGACCTGGTGTAAAATGAGAGAGTGGAAGAGACAGAGGCAGTGACAGTGGGGGTCTCGTACCTCTGTGTTCAGACCTGGTGTATATGAGAGAGTGGGAGAGACAGAGGCAGTGACAGTGGGAGTTTGGTTCCTCTGTGTTGGACCTGGTTTAGTATGAGAGAGTGTGAGAGACGGAGGCAGTGACAGTGGGAGTTTGGTTCCTCTGTGTTAGGACCTGGTGTAATATGAGAGAGTGGGAGAGAGAGAGGCAGTGACAGTGGGTGTTTGGTTCCTCTGTGTTAGGACCTGGTGTAATATGAGAGAGTGGGAGAGAGAGAGGCAGTGACAGTGGGGGTTTGGTTCCTCTGTGTTAGGACCTGGTGTAATATGAGAGAGTGGGAGAGACAGATGCAGTGACAGTGGGAGTTTGGTTCCTCTGTGTTGGGAACTGGTGTAATGTGAGAGAGTGGGCGAGACAGAGGCAGTGACAGTGGGAGTTTGGTTCCTCTGTGTTGGGATTTGTTGTAATATGAGAGAGTGGGAGAGACAGAGGCAGTGACAGTGGGAGTTTGGTACCTCTGTGTTAGGACCTGGTGTAATATGAGAGAGTGGGAGAGACAGAGGCAGTGACAGAGGGAGTTTGGTTCCTCTGTGTTGGGACCTGGTGTAATATGAGAGAGTGGGAGAGAGAGAGGCAGTGACAGTGGGAGTTTGGTCCCTCTGTGTTGGGACCTGGTGTAATATGAGAGAGTGGGGGAGACAGAGGCAGTGACAGTGGGAGTTTGGTTCCTCTGTGTTCGGACCTGGTGTAATATGAGAGAGTGGGAGAGACAGAAGCAGTGACAGTGGGAGTTTGGTTCCTCTGTGTTCGGACCTGGTGTAATATGAGAGAGTGGGAGAGACAGAAGCAGTGACAGTGGGAGTTTGGTTCCTCTGTGTTGGGATCTGGTGTAATATGAGAGAGTGGGAGAGACAGAGGCAGTGACAGTGGGAGTTTGATTCCTCTGTGTTAGGACCTGGTGTAATATGAGAGAGTGGGAGAGACAGAGGCAGTGACAGAGGGAGTTTGGTTCCTCTGTATTGGACCTGGTTTAGTATGAGAGAGTGGGAGAGACGGAGGCAGTGACAGTGGGAGTTTGGTACCTCTGTGTTAGGACCTGGTGTCATATGAGAGTGTGGGAGAGACAGAGGCAGTGACAGTGGGAGTTTGGTTCCTCTGTGTTGGGAACTGGTGTAATGTGAGAGAGTGGGAGAGACAGAGGCAGTCACAGTGGGAGTTTGGTTCCTCTGTGTTGGGATTTGTTGTAATATGAGAGAGTGGGAGAGACAGAGGCAGTGACAGTGGGAGTTTGGTTCCTCTGTGTTCGGACCTGGTGTAATATGAGAGAGTGGGAGAGACAGAAGCAGTGACAGTGGGAGTTTGGTTCCTCTGTGTTAGGACCTGGTGTAATATGAGAGAGTGGAAGAGACAGAGGCAGTGACAGTGGGGGTCTCGTACCTCTGTGTTCAGACCTGGTGTATATGAGAGAGTGGGAGAGACAGAAGCAGTGACAGTGGGAGTTTGGTTCCTCTGTGTTGAACCTGGTTTAGTATGAGAGAGTGTGAGAGACGGAGGCAGTGACAGTGGGAGTTCGGTTCCTCTGTGTTAGGACCTGGTGTAATATGAGCGAGTGGGAGAGAGAGAGGCAGTGACAGTGGGTGTTTGGTTCCTCTGTGTTAGGACCTGGTGTAATATGAGAGAGTGGGAGAGAGAGTGGCAGTGACAGTGGGGGTTTGGTTCCTCTGTGTTAGGACCTGGTGTAATATGAGAGAGTGGGAGAGACAGAGGCAGTTACAGTGGGAGTTTGGTTCCTCTGTGTTGGGATTTGGTGTAATATGAGAGAGTGGGAGAGACAGAGGCAGTGACAGTGGGAGTTTGGTTCCTCTGTGTTAGGACCTGGTGTAATATGAGAGAGTGGGAGAGACAGAGGCAGTGACAGAGGGAGTTTGGTTCCTCTGTGTTAGGACCTGGTCTAATATGAGAGAGTGGTAGAGAGAGAGAGGCAGTGAAAGTGGGAGTTTGGTTCCTCTGTGTTGGACCTGGTTTAGTATGAGAGAGTGGGAGAGACGGAGGCAGTGACAGTGGGAGTTTGGTTCCTCTGTGTTAGGACCTGGTGTAATATGAGAGAGTGGGAGAGAGAGAGGCAGTGACAGTGGGAGTTTGGTTCCTCTGTGTTGGGAACTGGTGTAATGTGAGAGAGTGGGAGAGACAGAGGCAGTCACAGTGGGAGTTTGGTTCCTCTGTGTTAGGGCCTGGTGTAATATGAGCGAGTGGGAGAGACAGAGGCAATGACAGTGGGAGTTCGGGTCCTCTGTGTTGGGACCTGGTTTAATATGAGAGAGTGGGAGAGAGAGAGGCAGTGACAGTGCGAGTTTGGTCCCTCTGTGTTGGGAACTGGTGTAATGTGAGAGAGTGGGAGAGAGAGAGGCAGTGACAGTGGGGGTTTGGTTCCTCTGTGTTAGGACCTGGTGTAATATGAGAGAGTGGGAGAGACAGAGGATAGTGACAGTGGGAGTTTGGTTCCTCTGTGTTGGGACCTGGTGTAATATGAGAGAGTGGGGGAGACAGAGGCAGTGACAGTGGTAGTTTGGTTCCTCTGTGTTGGGACCTGGTGTAATATGAGAGAGTGGGAGAGACAGAGGCAGTGACAGTGGGAGTTTGGTTCCTCTGTGTTGGGACCTGGTGTAATATGAGAGAGTGGGAGAGACAGAGGCAGTGACAGTGGGAGTTTGGTTCCTCTGTGTTAGGACCTGGTGTAATATGAGAGAGTGGGAGAGACAGAGGCAGTGACAGTGGGAGTTTGGTTCCTCTGTGTTAGGACCTGGTGTAATATGAGAGAGTGGGAGAGACAGAGGCAGTGACAGTGGGAGTTTGGTTCCTCTGTGTTAGGACCTGGTGTAATATGAGAGAGTGGGAGAGACAGAGGCAGTGACAGTGGGGGTTTCATACCTCTGTGTTCGGACGTGGTGTATATGAGAGAGTGGGAGAGACAGAGGCAGTGACAGTAGGAGTTTGGTTCCTCTGTGTTGGACCCGGTTTAGTATGAGAGAGTGGGAGAGACGGAGGCACTGACAGTGGGAGTTTGGTACCTCTGTGTTAGGACCTGGTGTAATATGAGAGTGTCGGAGAGACAGAGGCAGTGACAGTGGGAGTTTGGTTCCTCTGTGTTGGGAACTGGTGTAATGTGAGAGAGTGGGAGAGACAGAGGCAGTGAGAGTGGGAGTTTGGTTCCTCTGTGTTAGGACCTAGTCTAATATGAGAGAGTGGGAGAGACAGAGGCAGTGACAGTGGGAGTTTGGTTCCTCTGTGTTGGGATTTGTTGTAATATGAGAGAGTGGGAGAGACAGAGGCAGTGACAGTGGGAGTTTGGTACCTCTGTGTTGGGACCTGGTGTAATATGAGAGAGTGGGAGAGACAGAGGCAGTGACAGTGGGAGTTTGGTTCCTCTGTGTTGGGAACTGGTGTAATGTGAGAGCGTGGGAGAGACAGAGGCAGTGACAGTGGGAGTTTGGGTCCTCTGTGTTAGGACCTGGTCTAATATGAGAGAGTGGGAGAGACAGAGGCAGTGACAGTGGAGTTTGGTTCCTCTGTGTTGGGACCTGGTGTAACATGAGAGAGTGGGAGAGACAGAGGCAGTGACAGTGGGAGTTTGGTTCCTCTGTGTTGGGACCTGGTGTAATATGAGAGAGTGGGAGAGACAGAGGGAGTGACAGTGGGAGTTTGGTTCCTCTCTGTTGGGACCTGGTGTAATATGAGAGAGTGGGAGAGACAGAGGCAGTGACAGTGGGAGTTTGGTTCCTCTGCGTTAGGACCAGGTGTAAAATGAGAGAGTGGAAGAGACAGAGGCAGTGACAGTGGGGGTCTCGTACCTCTGTGTTCAGACCTGGTGTATATGAGAGAGTGGGAGAGACAGAGGCAGTGACAGTGGGAGTTTGGTTCCTCTGTGTTGGACCTGGTTTAGTATGAGAGAGTGTGAGAGACGGAGGCAGTGACAGTGGGAGTTCGGTTCCTCTGTGTTAGGACCTGGTGTAATATGAGAGAGTGGGAGAGAGAGATGCAGTGACAGTGGGGTTTTGGTTCCTCTGTGTTAGGACGTGGTGTAATATGAGAGAGTGGGAGAGACAGAGGCAGTGACAATGGGAGTTTGGTTCCTCTGTGTTGGGACCTGGTGTAATATGAGAGAGTGGGAGAGACAGAGGCGGTGACAGTGGGAGTTTGGTTCCTCTGTGTTAGGACCTGATGTAATATGAGAGAGTGGGAGAGACAGAGGCAGTGACAGTGGGAGTTTGGTTCCTCTGTGTTAGGACCTGGTGTAATATGAGAGAGTGGGAGAGACAGAGGCAGTGACAGTGGGAGTTTGGTTCCTCTGTGTTAGGACCTGGTGTAATATGAGAGAGTGGGAGAGACAGAGGCAGTGACAGTGGGGGTTTCATACCTCTGTGTTCGGACGTGGTGTATATGAGAGAGTGGGAGAGACAGAGGCAGTGAGAGTGGGAGTTTGGTTCCTCTGTGTTAGGACCTAGTCTAATATGAGAGAGTGGGAGAGACAGAGGCAGTGACAGTGGGAGTTTGGTTCCTCTGTGTTGGGATTTGTTGTAATATGAGAGAGTGGGAGAGACAGAGGCAGTGACAGTGGGAGTTTGGTACCTCTGTGTTGGGACCTGGTGTAATATGAAAGAGTGGAAGAGACAGAGGCAGTGACAGTGGGAGTTTGGTTCCTCTGTGTTGGGAACTGGTGTAATGTGAGAGAGTGGGAGAGACAGAGGCAGTGACAGTGGGAGTTTGGTTCCTCTGTGTTAGGACCTGGTCTAATATGAGAGAGTGGGAGAGACAGAGGCAGTGACAGTGGAGTTTGGTTCCTCTGTGTTGGGACCTGGTGTAACATGAGAGAGTGGGAGAGACAGAGGCAGTGACAGTGGGAGTTTGGTTCCTCTGTGTTGGGACCTGGTGTAATATGAGAGAGTGGGAGAGACAGAGGCAGTGACAGTGGGAGTTTGGTTCCTCTGTGTTGGGACCTGGTGTAATATGAGAGAGTGGGAGAGACAGAGGCAGTGACAGTGGGAGTTTGGTTCCTCTGTGTTGCGATTTGTTGTAATATGAGAGAGTGGGAGAGACAGAGGCAGTGACAGTGGGAGTTTGGTACCTCTGTGTTGGGACCTGGTGTAAAATGAGAGAGTGGAAGAGACAGAGGCAGTGACAGTGGGGGTCTCGTACCTCTGTGTTCAGACCTGGTGTATATGAGAGAGTGGGAGAGACAGAGGCAGTGACAGTGGGAGTTTGGTTCCTCTGTGTTGGACCTGGTTTAGTATGAGAGAGTGTGAGAGACGGAGGCAGTGACAGTGGGAGTTTGGTTCCTCTGTGTTAGGACCTGGTGTAATATGAGAGAGTGGGAGAGAGAGAGGCAGTGACAGTGGGTGTTTGGTTCCTCTGTGTTAGGACCTGGTGTAATATGAGAGAGTGGGAGAGAGAGAGGCAGTGACAGTGGGGGTTTGGTTCCTCTGTGTTAGGACCTGGTGTAATATGAGAGAGTGGGAGAGACAGATGCAGTGACAGTGGGAGTTTGGTTCCTCTGTGTTGGGAACTGGTGTAATGTGAGAGAGTGGGCGAGACAGAGGCAGTGACAGTGGGAGTTTGGTTCCTCTGTGTTGGGATTTGTTGTAATATGAGAGAGTGGGAGAGACAGAGGCAGTGACAGTGGGAGTTTGGTACCTCTGTGTTAGGACCTGGTGTAATATGAGAGAGTGGGAGAGACAGAGGCAGTGACAGAGGGAGTTTGGTTCCTCTGTGTTGGGACCTGGTGTAATATGAGAGAGTGGGAGAGAGAGAGGCAGTGACAGTGGGAGTTTGGTCCCTCTGTGTTGGGACCTGGTGTAATATGAGAGAGTGGGGGAGACAGAGGCAGTGACAGTGGGAGTTTGGTTCCTCTGTGTTCGGACCTGGTGTAATATGAGAGAGTGGGAGAGACAGAAGCAGTGACAGTGGGAGTTTGGTTCCTCTGTGTTCGGACCTGGTGTAATATGAGAGAGTGGGAGAGACAGAAGCAGTGACAGTGGGAGTTTGGTTCCTCTGTGTTGGGATCTGGTGTAATATGAGAGAGTGGGAGAGACAGAGGCAGTGACAGTGGGAGTTTGGTTCCTCTGTGTTAGGACCTGGTGTAATATGAGAGAGTGGGAGAGACAGAGGCAGTGACAGAGGGAGTTTGGTTCCTCTGTATTGGACCTGGTTTAGTATGAGAGAGTGGGAGAGACGGAGGCAGTGACAGTGGGAGTTTGGTACCTCTGTGTTAGGACCTGGTGTCATATGAGAGTGTGGGAGAGACAGAGGCAGTGACAGTGGGAGTTTGGTTCCTCTGTGTTGGGAACTGGTGTAATGTGAGAGAGTGGGAGAGACAGAGGCAGTCACAGTGGGAGTTTGGTTCCTCTGTGTTAGGACCTGGTCTAATATGAGAGAGTGGTAGAGAGAGAGAGGCAGTGAAAGTGGGAGTTTGGTTCCTCTGTGTTGGACCTGGTTTAGTATGAGAGAGTGGGAGAGACGGAGGCAGTGACAGTGGGAGTTTGGTTCTTCTGTGTTAGGACCTGGTGTAATATGAGAGAGTGGGAGAGAGAGAGGCAGTGACAGTGGGAGTTTGGTTCCTCTGTGTTGGGAACTGGTGTAATGTGAGAGAGTGGGAGAGACAGAGGCAGTCACAGTGGGAGTTTGGTTCCTCTGTGTCAGGGCCTGGTGTAATATGAGCGAGTGGGAGAGACAGAGGCAATGACAGTGGGAGTTCGGGTCCTCTGTGTTGGGACCTGGTTTAATATGAGAGAGTGGGAGAGAGAGAGGCAGTGACAGTGCGAGTTTGGTCCCTCTGTGTTGGGACATGGTGTAATATGAGAGAGTGGGAGAGACAGAGGGAGTGACGGTGGGAGTTTGGTTCCTCTGTGTTAGGACCTGGTGTAATATGAGAGAGTGGGAGAGACAGAGTGAGCAACAGTGGGAGTTTGGTTCCTCTGTGTTGGGAACTGGTGTAATGTGAGAGAGTGGGAGAGAGAGAGGCAGTGACAGTGGGGGTTTGGTTCCTCTGTGTTAGGACCTGGTGTAATATGAGAGAGTGGGAGAGACAGAGGATAGTGACAGTGGGAGTTTGGTTCCTCTGTGTTGGGACCTGGTGTAATATGAGAGAGTGGGGGAGACAGAGGCAGTGACAGTGGGAGTTTGGTTCCTCTGTGTTGGGACCTGGTGTAAAATGAGAGAGTGGGAGAGACAGAGGCAGTGACAGTGGGAGTTTGGTTCCTCTGTGTTGGGACCTGGTGTAATATGAGAGAGTGGGAGAGACAGAGGCAGTGACAGTGGGAGTTTGGTTCCTCTGTGTTAGGACCTGGTGTAATATGAGAGAGTGGGAGAGACAGAGGCAGTGACAGTGGGAGTTTGGTTCCTCTGTGTTAGGACCTGGTGTAATATGAGAGAGTGGGAGAGACAGAGGCAGTGACAGTGGGAGTTTGGTTCCTCTGTGTTAGGACCTGATGTATTATGAGAGAGTGGGAGAGACAGAGGCAGTGACAGTGGGGGTTTCATACCTCTGTGTTCGGACGTGGTGTATATGAGAGAGTGGGAGAGACAGAGGCAGTGACAGTAGGAGTTTGGTTCCTCTGTGTTGGACCCGGTTTAGTATGAGAGAGTGGGAGAGACGGAGGCACTGACAGTGGGAGTTTGGTACCTCTGTGTTAGGACCTGGTGTAATATGAGAGTGTCGGAGAGACAGAGGCAGTGACAGTGGGAGTTTGGTTCCTCTGTGTTGGGAACTGGTGTAATGTGAGAGAGTGGGAGAGACAGAGGCAGTGAGAGTGGGAGTTTGGTTCCTCTGTGTTAGGACCTAGTCTAATATGAGAGAGTGGGAGAGACAGAGGCAGTGACAGTGGGAGTTTGGTTCCTCTGTGTTGGGATTTGTTGTAATATGAGAGAGTGGGAGAGACAGAGGCAGTGACAGTGGGAGTTTGGTACCTCTGTGTTGGGACCTGGTGTAATATGAGAGAGTGGGAGAGACAGAGGCAGTGACAGTGGGAGTTTGGTTCCTCTGTGTTGGGAACTGGTGTAACGTGAGAGAGTGGGAGAGACAGAGGCAGTGACAGTGGGAGTTTGGGTCCTCTGTGTTAGGACCTGGTCTAATATGAGAGAGTGGGAGAGACAGAGGCAGTGACAGTGGAGTTTGGTTCCTCTGTGTTGGGACCTGGTGTAACATGAGAGAGTGGGAGAGACAGAGGCAGTGACAGTGGGAGTTTGGTTCCTCTGTGTTGGGACCTGGTGTAATATGAGAGAGTGGGAGAGACAGAGGGAGTGACAGTGGGAGTTTGGTTCCTCTCTGTTGGGACCTGGTGTAATATGAGAGAGTGGGAGAGACAGAGGCAGTGACAGTGGGAGTTTGGTTCCTCTGTGTTAGGACCTGGTGTAAAATGAGAGAGTGGAAGAGACAGAGGCAGTGACAGTGGGGGTCTCGTACCTCTGTGTTCAGACCTGGTGTATATGAGAGTGTGGGAGAGACAGAGGCAGTGACAGTGGGAGTTTGGTTCCTCTGTGTTGGACCTGGTTTAGTATGAGAGAGTGTGAGAGACGGAGACAGTGACAGTGGGAGTTCGGTTCCTCTGTGTTGGGACCTGGTGTAATATGAGAGAGTGGGAGAGACAGAGGCAGTGACAGTGGGAGTTTGGTTCCTCTGTGTTGGGACCTGGTGTATTATGAGAGAGTGGGAGAGACAGAGGCAGTGACAGTGGGAGTTTGGTTCCTCTGTGTTGGGACCTGGTGTATTATGAGAGAGTGGGAGAGAGAGATGAAGTGACAGTGGGGTTTTGGTTCCTCTGTGTTAGGACGTGGTGTAATATGAGAGAGTGGGAGAGACAGAGGCAGTGACAGAAGGAGTTTGGTTCCTCTGTGTTGGGACCTGGTGTAATATGAGAGAGTGGGAGAGAGAGAGGCAGTGACAGTGGGAGTTTGGTCCCTCTGTGTTGGGACCTGGTGTATTATGAGAGAGTGGGAGAGACAGAGGCAGTGACAGTGGGAGTTTGGTTCCTCTGTGTTGGGACCTGGTGTAATATGAGAGAGTGGGAGAGAGAGAGGCAGTGACAGTGGGAGTTTGGTTCCTCTGTGTTGGGATCTGGTGTAATATGAGAGAGTGGGAGAGACAGAGGCAGTGACAGTGGGAGTTTGGTTCCTCTGTGTTAGGACCTGGTGTAATATGAGAGAGTGGGAGAGACAGAGGCAGTGACAGAAGGAGTTTGGTTCCTCTGTGTTGGGACCTGGTGTAATATGAGAGAGTGGGAGAGAGAGAGGCAGTGACAGTGGGAGTTTGGTCCCTCTGTGTTGGGACCTGGTGTATTATGAGAGAGTGGGAGAGACAGAGGCAGTGACAGTGGGAGTTTGGTTCCTCTGTGTTGGGACCTGGTGTAATATGAGAGAGTGGGAGAGACAGAGGCAGTGACAGTGGGAGTTTGGTCCCTCTTTGTTGGGACCTGGTGTAATATGAGAGTGTCGGAGAGACAGAGGCAGTGACAGTGGGAGTTTGGTTCCTCTGTGTTGGGAACTGGTGTAATGTGAGAGAGTGGGAGAGACAGAGGCAGTGAGAGTGGGAGTTTGGTTCCTCTCTGTTGGGACCTGGTGTAATATGAGAGAGTGGGAGAGACAGAGGCAGTGACAGTGGGAGTTTGGTTCCTCTGTGTTAGGACCTGGTGTAAAATGAGAGAGTGGAAGAGACAGAGGCAGTGACAGTGGGGGTCTCGTACCTCTGTGTTCAGACCTGGTGTATATGAGAGAGTGGGAGAGACAGAGGCAGTGACAGTGGGAGTTTGGTTCCTCTGTGTTGGACCTGGTTTAGTATGAGAGAGTGTGAGAGACGGAGGCAGTGACAGTGGGAGTTCGGTTCCTCTGTCTTAGGACCTGGTGTAATATGAGAGAGTGGGAGAGAGAGATGCAGTGACAGTGGGGTTTTGGTTCCCCTGTGTTAGGACGTGGTGTAATATGAGAGAGTGGGAGAGACAGAGGCAGTGACAATGGGAGTTTGGTTCCTCTGTGTTGGGATCTGGTGTAATATGAGAGAGTGGGAGAGACAGAGGCAGTGACAGTGGGAGTTTGGTTCCTCTGTGTTAGGACCTGGTGTAATATGAGAGAGTGGGAGAGACAGAGGCAGTGACAGAAGGAGTTTGGTTCCTCTGTGTTGGGACCTGGTGTAATATGAGAGAGTGGGAGAGAGAGAGGCAGTGACAGTGGGAGTTTGGTCCCTCTGTGTTGGGACCTGGTGTATTATGAGAGAGTTGGAGAGACAGAGGCAGTGACAGTGGGAGTTTGGTTCCTCTGTGTTCGGACCTGGTGTAATATGAGAGAGTGGGAGAGACAGAAGCAGTGACAGTGGGAGTTTGGTTCCTCTGTGTTAGGACCTGGTGTAATATGAGAGAGTGGAGGAGACAGAGGCAGTGACAGTGGGAGTTTGGTCCCTCTTTGTTGGGACCTGGTGTAATATGAGAGAGTGGGAGAGACAGAGGCAGTGACAGTGGGAGTTGGTTCCTCTGTGTTGGACCTGGTTTAGTATGAGAGAGTGTGAGAGACGGAGGCAGTGACAGTGGGAGTTCGGTTCCTCTGTGTTAGGACCTGGTGTAATATGAGAGAGTGGGAGAGAGAGAGGCAGTGACAGTGGGTGTTTGGTTCCTCTGTGTTAGGACCTGGTGTAATATGAGAGAGTGGGAGAGAGAGAGGCAGTGACAGTGGGGGTTTGGTTCCTCTGTGTTAGGACCTGGTGTAATATGAGAGAGTGGGAGAGACAGAGGCAGTGACAGTGGGAGTTTGGTTCCTCTGTGTTGGGATCTGGTGTAATATGAGAGAGTGGGAGAGACAGAGGGAGTGACAGTGGGAGTTTGGTTCCTCTGTGTTAGGACCTGGTGTAATATGAGAGAGTGGGAGAGACAGAGGCAGTGACAGAGGGAGTTTGGTTCCTCTGTGTTGGGACCTGGTGTAATATGAGAGAGTGCGAGAGAGAGAGGCAGTGACAGTGGGAGTTTGGTCCCTCTTTGTTGGGACCTGGTGTAATATGAGAGAGTGGCAGAGACAGAGGCAGTGACAGTGGGAGTTTGGTTCCTCTGTGTTGGACCTGGTGTAATATGAGAGAGTGGGAGAGACAGAGGCAGTGACAGAGGGAGTTTGGTTCCTCTGTGTTAGGACCTGGTGTAATATGAGAGAGTGGGAGAGACAGAGGCAGTGACAGTGGGAGTTTGGTTCCTCTGTGTTAGGACCTGGTGTAATATGAGAGAGTGGGAGAGACAGAGGCAGTGACAGAGGGAGTTTGGTTCCTCTGTGTTGGACCTGGTTTAGTATGAGAGAGTGGGAGAGACGGAGGCAGTGACAGTGGGAGTTTGGTTCCTCTGTGTTAGGACCTGGTGTAATATGAGAGAGTGGGAGAGACAGAGGCAGTGACAGTGGGGGTTTCGTACCTCTGTGTTCGGACCTTGTGTATATGAGAGAGTGGGAGAGACAGAGGTAGTGACAGTAGGAGTTTGGTTCCTCTGTGTTGGACCTGGTTTAGTATGAGAGAGTGGGAGAGATGGAGGCAGTGACAGTGGGAGTTTGGTTCCTCTGTGTTAGGACCTGGTGTAATATGAGAGAGTGGGAGAGACAGAGGCAGTGTCAGTGGGGGTTTCGTACCTCTGTGTTTGGACCTGGTGTATATGAGAGAGTGGGAGAGACAGAGGCAGTGACAGTAGGAGTTTGGTTCCTTTGTATTGGACCTGGTTTAATATGAGAGAGTGGGAGAGACGGAGGCAGTGACAGTGGGAGTTTGGTACCTCTGTGTTAGGACCTGGTGTCATATGAGAGTGTGGAAGAGACAGAGGCAGTGACAGTGGGAGTTTGGTTCCTCTGTGTTGGGAACTGGTGTAATGTGAGAGAGTGGGAGAGACAGAGGCAGTCACAGTGGGAGTTTGGTTCCTCTGTGTTAGGACCTGGTCTAATATGAGAGAGTGGGAGAGAGAGAGGCAGTGACAGTGGGAGTTTGGTTCCTCTGTGTTGGACCTGGTTTAGTATGACAGAGTGGGAGAGACGGAGGCAGTGACAGTGGGAGTTTGGTTCCTCTGTGTTAGGACCTGGTGTAATATGAGAGAGTGGGAGAGAGAGAGGCAGTGACAGTGGGAGTTTGGTTCCTCTGTGTTGGGAACTGGTGTAACGTGAGAGAGTGGGAGAGACAGAGGCAGTCACAGTGGGAGTTTGGTTCCTCTGTGTTAGTGCCTGGTGTAATATGAGAGAGTGGGAGAGACAGAGGCAATGACAGTGGGAGTTCGGCTCCTCTGTGTTGGGACCTGGTTTAATATGAGAGAGTGGGAGAGAGAGAGGCAGTGACAGTGCGAGTTTGGTCCCTCTGTGTTGGGACATGGTGTAATATGAGAGAGTGGGAGAGACAGAGGGAGTGACGGTGGGAGTTTGGTTCCTCTGTGTTAGGACCTGGTGTAATATGAGAGAGTGGGAGAGACAGAGGGATCGACAGTGGGAGTTTGGTTCCTCTGTGTTGGGAACTGGTGTAATGTGAGAGAGTGGGAGAGAGAGAGGCAGTGACAGTGGGTGTTTGGTTCCTCTGTGTTAGGACCTGGTGTAATATGAGAGAGTGGGAGAGACAGAGGCAGTGACAGTGGGGGTTTCATACCTCTGTGTTCGGACGTGGTGTATATGAGAGAGTGGGAGAGACAGAGGCAGTGACAGTGGGAGTTCGGTTCCTCTGTGTTAGGACCTGGTGTAATATGAGAGAGTGGGAGAGAGAGAGGCAGTGACAGTGGGGGTTTGGTTCCTCTGTGTTAGGACCTGGTGTAATATGAGAGAGTGGGAGAGACAGAGGCAGTGACAGTGGGAGTTTGGTTCCTCTGTGTTAGGACCTGGTGTAATATGAGAGAGTGGGAGAGACAGAGGCAGTGACAGTGGGAGTTTGGTTCCTCTCTGTTGGGACCTGGTGTAATATGAGAGAGTGGGAGAGACAGAGGCAGTGACAGTGGGAGTTTGGTTCCTCTGTGTTGGGACCTGGAGTAATATGAGAGAGTGGGAGAGACAGAGGCAGTGACAGTGGGAGTTTGGTTCCTCTGTGTTGGGACCTGGTGTAATATGAGAGAGTGGGAGAGACAGAGGCAGTGACAGTGGGAGTTTGGTTCCTCTGTGTTAGGACCTGGTGTCATATGAGAGTGTGGAAGAGACAGAGGCAGTGACAGTGGGAGTTTGGTTCCTCTGTGTTGGGAACTGGTGTAATGTGAGAGAGTGGGAGAGACAGAGGCAGTCACAGTGGGAGTTTGGTTCCTCTGTGTTAGGACCTGGTCTAATATGAGAGAGTGGGAGAGAGAGAGGCAGTGACAGTGGGAGTTTGGTTCCTCTGTGTTGGACCTGGTTTAGTATGACAGAGTGGGAGAGACGGAGGCAGTGACAGTGGGAGTTTGGTTCCTCTGTGTTAGGACCTGGTGTAATATGAGAGAGTGGGAGAGAGAGAGGCAGTGACAGTGGGAGTTTGGTTCCTCTGTGTTGGGAACTGGTGTAACGTGAGAGAGTGGGAGAGACAGAGGCAGTCACAGTGGGAGTTTGGTTCCTCTGTGTTAGTGCCTGGTGTAATATGAGAGAGTGGGAGAGACAGAGGCAATGACAGTGGGAGTTCGGCTCCTCTGTGTTGGGACCTGGTTTAATATGAGAGAGTGGGAGAGAGAGAGGCAGTGACAGTGCGAGTTTGGTCCCTCTGTGTTGGGACATGGTGTAATATGAGAGAGTGGGAGAGACAGAGGGAGTGACGGTGGGAGTTTGGTTCCTCTGTGTTAGGACCTGGTGTAATATGAGAGAGTGGGAGAGACAGAGGGATCGACAGTGGGAGTTTGGTTCCTCTGTGTTGGGAACTGGTGTAATGTGAGAGAGTGGGAGAGAGAGAGGCAGTGACAGTGGGGGTTTGGTTCCTCTGTGTTAGGACCTGGTGTAATATGAGAGAGTGGGAGAGACAGAGGCAGTGACAGTGGGGGTTTCATACCTCTGTGTTCGGACGTGGTGTATATGAGAGAGTGGGAGAGACAGAGGCAGTGACAGTGGGAGTTCGGTTCCTCTGTGTTAGGACCTGGTGTAATATGAGAGAGTGGGAGAGAGAGAGGCAGTGACAGTGGGGGTTTGGTTCCTCTGTGTTAGGACCTGGTGTAATATGAGAGAGTGGGAGAGACAGAGGCAGTGACAGTGGGAGTTTGGTTCCTCTGTGTTAGGACCTGGTGTAATATGAGAGAGTGGGAGAGACAGAGGCAGTGACAGTGGGAGTTTGGTTCCTCTGTGTTGGGACCTGGTGTAATATGAGAGAGTGGGAGAGACAGAGGCAGTGACAGTGGGAGTTTGGTTCCTCTGTGTTGGGACCTGGAGTAATATGAGAGAGTGGGAGAGACAGAGGCAGTGACAGTGGGAGTTTGGTTCCTCTGTGTTGGGACCTGGTGTAATATGAGAGAGTGGGAGAGACAGAGGCAGTGACAGTGGGAGTTTGGTTCCTCTGTGTTAGGACCTGGTGTAATATGAGAGAGTGGGAGAGAGAGAGGCAGTGACAGTGGGAGTTTGGTTCCTCTGTGTTGGGACCTGGTGTAATATGAGAGAGTGGGAGAGAGAGAGGCAGTGACAGTGGGAGTTTGGTTCCTCTGTGTTGGGATCTGGTGTAATATGAGAGAGTGGGAGAGACAGAGGCAGTGACAGTGGGAGTTTGGTTCCTCTGTGTTAGGACCTGGTGTAATATGAGAGAGTGGGAGAGACAGAGGCAGTGACAGAAGGAGTTTGGTTCCTCTGTGTTGGGACCTGGTGTAATATGAGAGAGTGGGAGAGAGAGAGGCAGTGACAGTGGGAGTTTGGTCCCTCTGTGTTGGGACCTGGTGTATTATGAGAGAGTGGGAGAGACAGAGGCAGTGACAGTGGGAGTTTGGTTCCTCTGTGTTGGGACCTGGTGTAATATGAGAGAGTGGGAGAGACAGAAGCAGTGACAGTGGGAGTTTGGTTCCTCTGTGTTAGGACCTGGTGTAATATGAGAGAGTGGAAGAGACAGAGGCAGTGACAGTGGGAGTTTGGTCCCTCTTTGTTGGGACCTGGTGTAATATGAGAGTGTCGGAGAGACAGAGGCAGTGACAGTGGGAGTTTGGTTCCTCTGTGTTGGGAACTGGTGTAATGTGAGAGAGTGGGAGAGACAGAGGCAGTGAGAGTGGGAGTTTGGTTCCTCTCTGTTGGGACCTGGTGTAATATGAGAGAGTGGGAGAGACAGAGGCAGTGACAGTGGGAGTTTGGTTCCTCTGTGTTAGGACCTGGTGTAAAATGAGAGAGTGGAAGAGACAGAGGCAGTGACAGTGGGGGTCTCGTACCTCTGTGTTCAGACCTGGTGTATATGAGAGAGTGGGAGAGACAGAGGCAGTGACAGTGGGAGTTTGGTTCCTCTGTGTTGGACCTGGTTTAGTATGAGAGAGTGTGAGAGACGGAGGCAGTGACAGTGGGAGTTCGGTTCCTCTGTCTTAGGACCTGGTGTAATATGAGAGAGTGGGAGAGAGAGATGCAGTGACAGTGGGGTTTTGGTTCCCCTGTGTTAGGACGTGGTGTAATATGAGAGAGTGGGAGAGACAGAGGCAGTGACAATGGGAGTTTGGTTCCTCTGTGTTGGGATCTGGTGTAATATGAGAGAGTGGGAGAGACAGAGGCAGTGACAGTGGGAGTTTGGTTCCTCTGTGTTAGGACCTGGTGTAATATGAGAGAGTGGGAGAGACAGAGGCAGTGACAGAAGGAGTTTGGTTCCTCTGTGTTGGGACCTGGTGTAATATGAGAGAGTGGGAGAGAGAGAGGCAGTGACAGTGGGAGTTTGGTCCCTCTGTGTTGGGACCTGGTGTATTATGAGAGAGTTGGAGAGACAGAGGCAGTGACAGTGGGAGTTTGGTTCCTCTGTGTTCGGACCTGGTGTAATATGAGAGAGTGGGAGAGACAGAAGCAGTGACAGTGGGAGTTTGGTTCCTCTGTGTTAGGACCTGGTGTAATATGAGAGAGTGGAGGAGACAGAGGCAGTGACAGTGGGAGTTTGGTCCCTCTTTGTTGGGACCTGGTGTAATATGAGAGAGTGGGAGAGACAGAGGCAGTGACAGTGGGAGTTGGTTCCTCTGTGTTGGACCTGGTTTAGTATGAGAGAGTGTGAGAGACGGAGGCAGTGACAGTGGGAGTTCGGTTCCTCTGTGTTAGGACCTGGTGTAATATGAGAGAGTGGGAGAGAGAGAGGCAGTGACAGTGGGTGTTTGGTTCCTCTGTGTTAGGACCTGGTGTAATATGAGAGAGTGGGAGAGAGAGAGGCAGTGACAGTGGGGGTTTGGTTCCTCTGTGTTAGGACCTGGTGTAATATGAGAGAGTGGGAGAGACAGAGGCAGTGACAGTGGGAGTTTGGTTCCTCTGTGTTGGGATCTGGTGTAATATGAGAGAGTGGGAGAGACAGAGGGAGTGACAGTGGGAGTTTGGTTCCTCTGTGTTAGGACCTGGTGTAATATGAGAGAGTGGGAGAGACAGAGGCAGTGACAGAGGGAGTTTGGTTCCTCTGTGTTGGGACCTGGTGTAATATGAGAGAGTGCGAGAGAGAGAGGCAGTGACAGTGGGAGTTTGGTCCCTCTTTGTTGGGACCTGGTGTAATATGAGAGAGTGGCAGAGACAGAGGCAGTGACAGTGGGAGTTTGGTTCCTCTGTGTTGGACCTGGTGTAATATGAGAGAGTGGGAGAGACAGAGGCAGTGACAGAGGGAGTTTGGTTCCTCTGTGTTAGGACCTGGTGTAATATGAGAGAGTGGGAGAGACAGAGGCAGTGACAGTGGGAGTTTGGTTCCTCTGTGTTAGGACCTGGTGTAATATGAGAGAGTGGGAGAGACAGAGGCAGTGACAGAGGGAGTTTGGTTCCTCTGTGTTGGACCTGGTTTAGTATGAGAGAGTGGGAGAGACGGAGGCAGTGACAGTGGGAGTTTGGTTCCTCTGTGTTAGGACCTGGTGTAATATGAGAGAGTGGGAGAGACAGAGGCAGTGACAGTGGGGGTTTCGTACCTCTGTGTTCGGACCTTGTGTATATGAGAGAGTGGGAGAGACAGAGGTAGTGACAGTAGGAGTTTGGTTCCTCTGTGTTGGACCTGGTTTAGTATGAGAGAGTGGGAGAGATGGAGGCAGTGACAGTGGGAGTTTGGTTCCTCTGTGTTAGGACCTGGTGTAATATGAGAGAGTGGGAGAGACAGAGGCAGTGTCAGTGGGGGTTTCGTACCTCTGTGTTTGGACCTGGTGTATATGAGAGAGTGGGAGAGACAGAGGCAGTGACAGTAGGAGTTTGGTTCCTTTGTATTGGACCTGGTTTAATATGAGAGAGTGGGAGAGACGGAGGCAGTGACAGTGGGAGTTTGGTACCTCTGTGTTAGGACCTGGTGTCATATGAGAGTGTGGAAGAGACAGAGGCAGTGACAGTGGGAGTTTGGTTCCTCTGTGTTGGGAACTGGTGTAATGTGAGAGAGTGGGAGAGACAGAGGCAGTCACAGTGGGAGTTTGGTTCCTCTGTGTTAGGACCTGGTCTAATATGAGAGAGTGGGAGAGAGAGAGGCAGTGACAGTGGGAGTTTGGTTCCTCTGTGTTGGACCTGGTTTAGTATGACAGAGTGGGAGAGACGGAGGCAGTGACAGTGGGAGTTTGGTTCCTCTGTGTTAGGACCTGGTGTAATATGAGAGAGTGGGAGAGAGAGAGGCAGTGACAGTGGGAGTTTGGTTCCTCTGTGTTGGGAACTGGTGTAACGTGAGAGAGTGGGAGAGACAGAGGCAGTCACAGTGGGAGTTTGGTTCCTCTGTGTTAGTGCCTGGTGTAATATGAGAGAGTGGGAGAGACAGAGGCAATGACAGTGGGAGTTCGGCTCCTCTGTGTTGGGACCTGGTTTAATATGAGAGAGTGGGAGAGAGAGAGGCAGTGACAGTGCGAGTTTGGTCCCTCTGTGTTGGGACATGGTGTAATATGAGAGAGTGGGAGAGACAGAGGGAGTGACGGTGGGAGTTTGGTTCCTCTGTGTTAGGACCTGGTGTAATATGAGAGAGTGGGAGAGACAGAGGGATCGACAGTGGGAGTTTGGTTCCTCTGTGTTGGGAACTGGTGTAATGTGAGAGAGTGGGAGAGAGAGAGGCAGTGACAGTGGGTGTTTGGTTCCTCTGTGTTAGGACCTGGTGTAATATGAGAGAGTGGGAGAGACAGAGGCAGTGACAGTGGGGGTTTCATACCTCTGTGTTCGGACGTGGTGTATATGAGAGAGTGGGAGAGACAGAGGCAGTGACAGTGGGAGTTCGGTTCCTCTGTGTTAGGACCTGGTGTAATATGAGAGAGTGGGAGAGAGAGAGGCAGTGACAGTGGGGGTTTGGTTCCTCTGTGTTAGGACCTGGTGTAATATGAGAGAGTGGGAGAGACAGAGGCAGTGACAGTGGGAGTTTGGTTCCTCTGTGTTAGGACCTGGTGTAATATGAGAGAGTGGGAGAGACAGAGGCAGTGACAGTGGGAGTTTGGTTCCTCTGTGTTGGGACCTGGTGTAATATGAGAGAGTGGGAGAGACAGAGGCAGTGACAGTGGGAGTTTGGTTCCTCTGTGTTGGGACCTGGAGTAATATGAGAGAGTGGGAGAGACAGAGGCAGTGACAGTGGGAGTTTGGTTCCTCTGTGTTGGGACCTGGTGTAATATGAGAGAGTGGGAGAGACAGAGGCAGTGACAGTGGGAGTTTGGTTCCTCTGTGTTAGGACCTGGTGTCATATGAGAGTGTGGAAGAGACAGAGGCAGTGACAGTGGGAGTTTGGTTCCTCTGTGTTGGGAACTGGTGTAATGTGAGAGAGTGGGAGAGACAGAGGCAGTCACAGTGGGAGTTTGGTTCCTCTGTGTTAGGACCTGGTCTAATATGAGAGAGTGGGAGAGAGAGAGGCAGTGACAGTGGGAGTTTGGTTCCTCTGTGTTGGACCTGGTTTAGTATGACAGAGTGGGAGAGACGGAGGCAGTGACAGTGGGAGTTTGGTTCCTCTGTGTTAGGACCTGGTGTAATATGAGAGAGTGGGAGAGAGAGAGGCAGTGACAGTGGGAGTTTGGTTCCTCTGTGTTGGGAACTGGTGTAACGTGAGAGAGTGGGAGAGACAGAGGCAGTCACAGTGGGAGTTTGGTTCCTCTGTGTTAGTGCCTGGTGTAATATGAGAGAGTGGGAGAGACAGAGGCAATGACAGTGGGAGTTCGGCTCCTCTGTGTTGGGACCTGGTTTAATATGAGAGAGTGGGAGAGAGAGAGGCAGTGACAGTGCGAGTTTGGTCCCTCTGTGTTGGGACATGGTGTAATATGAGAGAGTGGGAGAGACAGAGGGAGTGACGGTGGGAGTTTGGTTCCTCTGTGTTAGGACCTGGTGTAATATGAGAGAGTGGGAGAGACAGAGGGATCGACAGTGGGAGTTTGGTTCCTCTGTGTTGGGAACTGGTGTAATGTGAGAGAGTGGGAGAGAGAGAGGCAGTGACAGTGGGGGTTTGGTTCCTCTGTGTTAGGACCTGGTGTAATATGAGAGAGTGGGAGAGACAGAGGCAGTGACAGTGGGGGTTTCATACCTCTGTGTTCGGACGTGGTGTATATGAGAGAGTGGGAGAGACAGAGGCAGTGACAGTGGGAGTTCGGTTCCTCTGTGTTAGGACCTGGTGTAATATGAGAGAGTGGGAGAGAGAGAGGCAGTGACAGTGGGGGTTTGGTTCCTCTGTGTTAGGACCTGGTGTAATATGAGAGAGTGGGAGAGACAGAGGCAGTGACAGTGGGAGTTTGGTTCCTCTGTGTTAGGACCTGGTGTAATATGAGAGAGTGGGAGAGACAGAGGCAGTGACAGTGGGAGTTTGGTTCCTCTGTGTTGGGACCTGGTGTAATATGAGAGAGTGGGAGAGACAGAGGCAGTGACAGTGGGAGTTTGGTTCCTCTGTGTTGGGACCTGGAGTAATATGAGAGAGTGGGAGAGACAGAGGCAGTGACAGTGGGAGTTTGGTTCCTCTGTGTTGGGACCTGGTGTAATATGAGAGAGTGGGAGAGACAGAGGCAGTGACAGTGGGAGTTTGGTTCCTCTGTGTTAGGACCTGGTGTAATATGAGAGAGTGGGAGAGACAGAGGCAGTGACAGTGGGAGTTTGGTTCCTCTGTGTTGGGAACTGGTGTAATGTGAGAGAGTGGGAGAGACAGAGGCAGTGACAGTGGGAGTTTGGGTCCTCTGTGTTAGGACCTGGTCTAATATGAGAGAGTGGGAGAGACAGAGGCAGTGACAGTGGAGTTTGGTTCCTCTGTGTTGGGACCTGGTGTAACATGAGAGAGTGGGAGAGACAGAGGCAGTGACAGTGGGAGTTTGGTTCCTCTGTGTTGGGATCTGGTGTAATATGAGAGAGTGGGAGAGACAGAGGCAGTGACAGTGGGAGTTTGGTTCCTCTGTGTTAGGACCTGGTGTAATATGAGAGAGTGGGAGAGACAGAGGCAGTGACAGAAGGAGTTTGGTTCCTCTGTGTTGGGACCTGGTGTAATATGAGAGAGTGGGAGAGAGAGAGGCAGTGACAGTGGGAGTTTGGTCCCTCTGTGTTGGGACCTGGTGTATTATGAGAGAGTTGGAGAGACAGAGGCAGTGACAGTGGGAGTTTGGTTCCTCTGTGTTCGGACCTGGTGTAATATGAGAGAGTGGGAGAGACAGAAGCAGTGACAGTGGGAGTTTGGTTCCTCTGTGTTAGGACCTGGTGTAATATGAGAGAGTGGAGGAGACAGAGGCAGTGACAGTGGGAGTTTGGTCCCTCTTTGTTGGGACCTGGTGTAATATGAGAGAGTGGGAGAGACAGAGGCAGTGACAGTGGGAGTTGGTTCCTCTGTGTTGGACCTGGTTTAGTATGAGAGAGTGTGAGAGACGGAGGCAGTGACAGTGGGAGTTCGGTTCCTCTGTGTTAGGACCTGGTGTAATATGAGAGAGTGGGAGAGAGAGAGGCAGTGACAGTGGGTGTTTGGTTCCTCTGTGTTAGGACCTGGTGTAATATGAGAGAGTGGGAGAGAGAGAGGCAGTGACAGTGGGGGTTTGGTTCCTCTGTGTTAGGACCTGGTGTAATATGAGAGAGTGGGAGAGACAGAGGCAGTGACAGTGGGAGTTTGGTTCCTCTGTGTTGGGATCTGGTGTAATATGAGAGAGTGGGAGAGACAGAGGGAGTGACAGTGGGAGTTTGGTTCCTCTGTGTTAGGACCTGGTGTAATATGAGAGAGTGGGAGAGACAGAGGCAGTGACAGAGGGAGTTTGGTTCCTCTGTGTTGGGACCTGGTGTAATATGAGAGAGTGCGAGAGAGAGAGGCAGTGACAGTGGGAGTTTGGTCCCTCTTTGTTGGGACCTGGTGTAATATGAGAGAGTGGCAGAGACAGAGGCAGTGACAGTGGGAGTTTGGTTCCTCTGTGTTGGACCTGGTGTAATATGAGAGAGTGGGAGAGACAGAGGCAGTGACAGAGGGAGTTTGGTTCCTCTGTGTTAGGACCTGGTGTAATATGAGAGAGTGGGAGAGACAGAGGCAGTGACAGTGGGAGTTTGGTTCCTCTGTGTTAGGACCTGGTGTAATATGAGAGAGTGGGAGAGACAGAGGCAGTGACAGAGGGAGTTTGGTTCCTCTGTGTTGGACCTGGTTTAGTATGAGAGAGTGGGAGAGACGGAGGCAGTGACAGTGGGAGTTTGGTTCCTCTGTGTTAGGACCTGGTGTAATATGAGAGAGTGGGAGAGACAGAGGCAGTGACAGTGGGGGTTTCGTACCTCTGTGTTCGGACCTTGTGTATATGAGAGAGTGGGAGAGACAGAGGTAGTGACAGTAGGAGTTTGGTTCCTCTGTGTTGGACCTGGTTTAGTATGAGAGAGTGGGAGAGATGGAGGCAGTGACAGTGGGAGTTTGGTTCCTCTGTGTTAGGACCTGGTGTAATATGAGAGAGTGGGAGAGACAGAGGCAGTGTCAGTGGGGGTTTCGTACCTCTGTGTTTGGACCTGGTGTATATGAGAGAGTGGGAGAGACAGAGGCAGTGACAGTAGGAGTTTGGTTCCTTTGTATTGGACCTGGTTTAATATGAGAGAGTGGGAGAGACGGAGGCAGTGACAGTGGGAGTTTGGTACCTCTGTGTTAGGACCTGGTGTCATATGAGAGTGTGGAAGAGACAGAGGCAGTGACAGTGGGAGTTTGGTTCCTCTGTGTTGGGAACTGGTGTAATGTGAGAGAGTGGGAGAGACAGAGGCAGTCACAGTGGGAGTTTGGTTCCTCTGTGTTAGGACCTGGTCTAATATGAGAGAGTGGGAGAGAGAGAGGCAGTGACAGTGGGAGTTTGGTTCCTCTGTGTTGGACCTGGTTTAGTATGACAGAGTGGGAGAGACGGAGGCAGTGACAGTGGGAGTTTGGTTCCTCTGTGTTAGGACCTGGTGTAATATGAGAGAGTGGGAGAGAGAGAGGCAGTGACAGTGGGAGTTTGGTTCCTCTGTGTTGGGAACTGGTGTAACGTGAGAGAGTGGGAGAGACAGAGGCAGTCACAGTGGGAGTTTGGTTCCTCTGTGTTAGTGCCTGGTGTAATATGAGAGAGTGGGAGAGACAGAGGCAATGACAGTGGGAGTTCGGCTCCTCTGTGTTGGGACCTGGTTTAATATGAGAGAGTGGGAGAGAGAGAGGCAGTGACAGTGCGAGTTTGGTCCCTCTGTGTTGGGACATGGTGTAATATGAGAGAGTGGGAGAGACAGAGGGAGTGACGGTGGGAGTTTGGTTCCTCTGTGTTAGGACCTGGTGTAATATGAGAGAGTGGGAGAGACAGAGGGATCGACAGTGGGAGTTTGGTTCCTCTGTGTTGGGAACTGGTGTAATGTGAGAGAGTGGGAGAGAGAGAGGCAGTGACAGTGGGTGTTTGGTTCCTCTGTGTTAGGACCTGGTGTAATATGAGAGAGTGGGAGAGACAGAGGCAGTGACAGTGGGGGTTTCATACCTCTGTGTTCGGACGTGGTGTATATGAGAGAGTGGGAGAGACAGAGGCAGTGACAGTGGGAGTTCGGTTCCTCTGTGTTAGGACCTGGTGTAATATGAGAGAGTGGGAGAGAGAGAGGCAGTGACAGTGGGGGTTTGGTTCCTCTGTGTTAGGACCTGGTGTAATATGAGAGAGTGGGAGAGACAGAGGCAGTGACAGTGGGAGTTTGGTTCCTCTGTGTTAGGACCTGGTGTAATATGAGAGAGTGGGAGAGACAGAGGCAGTGACAGTGGGAGTTTGGTTCCTCTGTGTTGGGACCTGGTGTAATATGAGAGAGTGGGAGAGACAGAGGCAGTGACAGTGGGAGTTTGGTTCCTCTGTGTTGGGACCTGGAGTAATATGAGAGAGTGGGAGAGACAGAGGCAGTGACAGTGGGAGTTTGGTTCCTCTGTGTTGGGACCTGGTGTAATATGAGAGAGTGGGAGAGACAGAGGCAGTGACAGTGGGAGTTTGGTTCCTCTGTGTTAGGACCTGGTGTCATATGAGAGTGTGGAAGAGACAGAGGCAGTGACAGTGGGAGTTTGGTTCCTCTGTGTTGGGAACTGGTGTAATGTGAGAGAGTGGGAGAGACAGAGGCAGTCACAGTGGGAGTTTGGTTCCTCTGTGTTAGGACCTGGTCTAATATGAGAGAGTGGGAGAGAGAGAGGCAGTGACAGTGGGAGTTTGGTTCCTCTGTGTTGGACCTGGTTTAGTATGACAGAGTGGGAGAGACGGAGGCAGTGACAGTGGGAGTTTGGTTCCTCTGTGTTAGGACCTGGTGTAATATGAGAGAGTGGGAGAGAGAGAGGCAGTGACAGTGGGAGTTTGGTTCCTCTGTGTTGGGAACTGGTGTAACGTGAGAGAGTGGGAGAGACAGAGGCAGTCACAGTGGGAGTTTGGTTCCTCTGTGTTAGTGCCTGGTGTAATATGAGAGAGTGGGAGAGACAGAGGCAATGACAGTGGGAGTTCGGCTCCTCTGTGTTGGGACCTGGTTTAATATGAGAGAGTGGGAGAGAGAGAGGCAGTGACAGTGCGAGTTTGGTCCCTCTGTGTTGGGACATGGTGTAATATGAGAGAGTGGGAGAGACAGAGGGAGTGACGGTGGGAGTTTGGTTCCTCTGTGTTAGGACCTGGTGTAATATGAGAGAGTGGGAGAGACAGAGGGATCGACAGTGGGAGTTTGGTTCCTCTGTGTTGGGAACTGGTGTAATGTGAGAGAGTGGGAGAGAGAGAGGCAGTGACAGTGGGGGTTTGGTTCCTCTGTGTTAGGACCTGGTGTAATATGAGAGAGTGGGAGAGACAGAGGCAGTGACAGTGGGGGTTTCATACCTCTGTGTTCGGACGTGGTGTATATGAGAGAGTGGGAGAGACAGAGGCAGTGACAGTGGGAGTTCGGTTCCTCTGTGTTAGGACCTGGTGTAATATGAGAGAGTGGGAGAGAGAGAGGCAGTGACAGTGGGGGTTTGGTTCCTCTGTGTTAGGACCTGGTGTAATATGAGAGAGTGGGAGAGACAGAGGCAGTGACAGTGGGAGTTTGGTTCCTCTGTGTTAGGACCTGGTGTAATATGAGAGAGTGGGAGAGACAGAGGCAGTGACAGTGGGAGTTTGGTTCCTCTGTGTTGGGACCTGGTGTAATATGAGAGAGTGGGAGAGACAGAGGCAGTGACAGTGGGAGTTTGGTTCCTCTGTGTTGGGACCTGGAGTAATATGAGAGAGTGGGAGAGACAGAGGCAGTGACAGTGGGAGTTTGGTTCCTCTGTGTTGGGACCTGGTGTAATATGAGAGAGTGGGAGAGACAGAGGCAGTGACAGTGGGAGTTTGGTTCCTCTGTGTTAGGACCTGGTGTAATATGAGAGAGTGGGAGAGACAGAGGCAGTGACAGTGGGAGTTTGGTTCCTCTGTGTTGGGAACTGGTGTAATGTGAGAGAGTGGGAGAGACAGAGGCAGTGACAGTGGGAGTTTGGGTCCTCTGTGTTAGGACCTGGTCTAATATGAGAGAGTGGGAGAGACAGAGGCAGTGACAGTGGAGTTTGGTTCCTCTGTGTTGGGACCTGGTGTAACATGAGAGAGTGGGAGAGACAGAGGCAGTGACAGTGGGAGTTTGGTTCCTCTGTGTTGGGACCTGGTGTAATATGAGAGAGTGGGAGAGACAGAGGGAGTGACAGTGGGAGTTTGGTTCCTCTCTGTTGGGACCTGGTGTAATATGAGAGAGTGGGAGAGACAGAGGCAGTGACAGTGGGAGTTTGGTTCCTCTGTGTTAGGACCTGGTGTAAAATGAGAGAGTGGAAGAGACAGAGGCAGTGACAGTGGGGGTCTCGTACCTCTGTGTTCAGACCTGGTGTATATGAGAGTGTGGGAGAGACAGAGGCAGTGACAGTGGGAGTTTGGTTCCTCTGTGTTGGACCTGGTTTAGTATGAGAGAGTGTGAGAGACGGAGACAGTGACAGTGGGAGTTCGGTTCCTCTGTGTTGGGACCTGGTGTAATATGAGAGAGTGGGAGAGACAGAGGCAGTGACAGTGGGAGTTTGGTTCCTCTGTGTTGGGACCTGGTGTATTATGAGAGAGTGGGAGAGACAGAGGCAGTGACAGTGGGAGTTTGGTTCCTCTGTGTTGGGACCTGGTGTATTATGAGAGAGTGGGAGAGAGAGATGAAGTGACAGTGGGGTTTTGGTTCCTCTGTGTTAGGACGTGGTGTAATATGAGAGAGTGGGAGAGACAGAGGCAGTGACAGAAGGAGTTTGGTTCCTCTGTGTTGGGACCTGGTGTAATATGAGAGAGTGGGAGAGAGAGAGGCAGTGACAGTGGGAGTTTGGTCCCTCTGTGTTGGGACCTGGTGTATTATGAGAGAGTGGGAGAGACAGAGGCAGTGACAGTGGGAGTTTGGTTCCTCTGTGTTGGGACCTGGTGTAATATGAGAGAGTGGGAGAGAGAGAGGCAGTGACAGTGGGAGTTTGGTTCCTCTGTGTTGGGATCTGGTGTAATATGAGAGAGTGGGAGAGACAGAGGCAGTGACAGTGGGAGTTTGGTTCCTCTGTGTTAGGACCTGGTGTAATATGAGAGAGTGGGAGAGACAGAGGCAGTGACAGAAGGAGTTTGGTTCCTCTGTGTTGGGACCTGGTGTAATATGAGAGAGTGGGAGAGAGAGAGGCAGTGACAGTGGGAGTTTGGTCCCTCTGTGTTGGGACCTGGTGTATTATGAGAGAGTGGGAGAGACAGAGGCAGTGACAGTGGGAGTTTGGTTCCTCTGTGTTGGGACCTGGTGTAATATGAGAGAGTGGGAGAGACAGAAGCAGTGACAGTGGGAGTTTGGTTCCTCTGTGTTAGGACCTGGTGTAATATGAGAGAGTGGAAGAGACAGAGGCAGTGACAGTGGGAGTTTGGTCCCTCTTTGTTGGGACCTGGTGTAATATGAGAGAGTGGGAGAGACAGAGGCAGTGACAGTGGGAGTTTGGTTCCTCTGTGTTAGGACCTGGTGTAATATGAGAGAGTGGGAGTGACAGAGGCAGTGACAGTGGGAGTTTGGTTCCTCTGTGTTAGGACCTGGTGTAATATGAGAGAGTGGGAGAGACAGAGGCAGTGACAGTGGGGGTTTCATACCTCTGTGTTCGGACGTGGTGTATATGAGAGAGTGGGAGAGACAGAGGCAGTGACAGTAGGAGTTTGGTTCCTCTGTGTTGGACCCGGTTTAGTATGAGAGAGTGGGAGAGACGGAGGCACTGACAGTGGGAGTTTGGTACCTCTGTGTTAGGACCTGGTGTAATATGAGAGTGTCGGAGAGACAGAGGCAGTGACAGTGGGAGTTTGGTTCCTCTGTGTTGGGAACTGGTGTAATGTGAGAGAGTGGGAGAGACAGAGGCAGTGAGAGTGGGAGTTTGGTTCCTCTCTGTTGGGACCTGGTGTAATATGAGAGAGTGGGAGAGACAGAGGCAGTGACAGTGGGAGTTTGGTTCCTCTGTGTTAGGACCTGGTGTAAAATGAGAGAGTGGAAGAGACAGAGGCAGTGACAGTGGGGGTCTCGTACCTCTGTGTTCAGACCTGGTGTATATGAGAGAGTGGGAGAGACAGAGGCAGTGACAGTGGGAGTTTGGTTCCTCTGTGTTGGACCTGGTTTAGTATGAGAGAGTGTGAGAGACGGAGGCAGTGACAGTGGGAGTTCGGTTCCTCTGTCTTAGGACCTGGTGTAATATGAGAGAGTGGGAGAGAGAGATGCAGTGACAGTGGGGTTTTGGTTCCTCTGTGTTAGGACGTGGTGTAATATGAGAGAGTGGGAGAGACAGAGGCAGTGACAATGGGAGTTTGGTTCCTCTGTGTTGGGATCTGGTGTAATATGAGAGAGTGGGAGAGACAGAGGCAGTGACAGTGGGAGTTTGGTTCCTCTGTGTTAGGACCTGGTGTAATATGAGAGAGTGGGAGAGACAGAGGCAGTGACAGAAGGAGTTTGGTTCCTCTGTGTTGGGACCTGGTGTAATATGAGAGAGTGGGAGAGAGAGAGGCAGTGACAGTGGGAGTTTGGTCCCTCTGTGTTGGGACCTGGTGTATTATGAGAGAGTTGGAGAGACAGAGGCAGTGACAGTGGGAGTTTGGTTCCTCTGTGTTCGGACCTGGTGTAATATGAGAGAGTGGGAGAGACAGAAGCAGTGACAGTGGGAGTTTGGTTCCTCTGTGTTAGGACCTGGTGTAATATGAGAGAGTGGAGGAGACAGAGGCAGTGACAGTGGGAGTTTGGTCCCTCTTTGTTGGGACCTGGTGTAATATGAGAGAGTGGGAGAGACAGAGGCAGTGACAGTGGGAGTTGGTTCCTCTGTGTTGGACCTGGTTTAGTATGAGAGAGTGTGAGAGACGGAGGCAGTGACAGTGGGAGTTCGGTTCCTCTGTGTTAGGACCTGGTGTAATATGAGAGAGTGGGAGAGAGAGAGGCAGTGACAGTGGGTGTTTGGTTCCTCTGTGTTAGGACCTGGTGTAATATGAGAGAGTGGGAGAGAGAGAGGCAGTGACAGTGGGGGTTTGGTTCCTCTGTGTTAGGACCTGGTGTAATATGAGAGAGTGGGAGAGACAGAGGCAGTGACAGTGGGAGTTTGGTTCCTCTGTGTTGGGATCTGGTGTAATATGAGAGAGTGGGAGAGACAGAGGGAGTGACAGTGGGAGTTTGGTTCCTCTGTGTTAGGACCTGGTGTAATATGAGAGAGTGGGAGAGACAGAGGCAGTGACAGAGGGAGTTTGGTTCCTCTGTGTTGGGACCTGGTGTAATATGAGAGAGTGCGAGAGAGAGAGGCAGTGACAGTGGGAGTTTGGTCCCTCTTTGTTGGGACCTGGTGTAATATGAGAGAGTGGCAGAGACAGAGGCAGTGACAGTGGGAGTTTGGTTCCTCTGTGTTGGACCTGGTGTAATATGAGAGAGTGGGAGAGACAGAGGCAGTGACAGAGGGAGTTTGGTTCCTCTGTGTTAGGACCTGGTGTAATATGAGAGAGTGGGAGAGACAGAGGCAGTGACAGTGGGAGTTTGGTTCCTCTGTGTTAGGACCTGGTGTAATATGAGAGAGTGGGAGAGACAGAGGCAGTGACAGAGGGAGTTTGGTTCCTCTGTGTTGGACCTGGTTTAGTATGAGAGAGTGGGAGAGACGGAGGCAGTGACAGTGGGAGTTTGGTTCCTCTGTGTTAGGACCTGGTGTAATATGAGAGAGTGGGAGAGACAGAGGCAGTGACAGTGGGGGTTTCGTACCTCTGTGTTCGGACCTTGTGTATATGAGAGAGTGGGAGAGACAGAGGTAGTGACAGTAGGAGTTTGGTTCCTCTGTGTTGGACCTGGTTTAGTATGAGAGAGTGGGAGAGATGGAGGCAGTGACAGTGGGAGTTTGGTTCCTCTGTGTTAGGACCTGGTGTAATATGAGAGAGTGGGAGAGACAGAGGCAGTGTCAGTGGGGGTTTCGTACCTCTGTGTTTGGACCTGGTGTATATGAGAGAGTGGGAGAGACAGAGGCAGTGACAGTAGGAGTTTGGTTCCTTTGTATTGGACCTGGTTTAATATGAGAGAGTGGGAGAGACGGAGGCAGTGACAGTGGGAGTTTGGTACCTCTGTGTTAGGACCTGGTGTCATATGAGAGTGTGGAAGAGACAGAGGCAGTGACAGTGGGAGTTTGGTTCCTCTGTGTTGGGAACTGGTGTAATGTGAGAGAGTGGGAGAGACAGAGGCAGTCACAGTGGGAGTTTGGTTCCTCTGTGTTAGGACCTGGTCTAATATGAGAGAGTGGGAGAGAGAGAGGCAGTGACAGTGGGAGTTTGGTTCCTCTGTGTTGGACCTGGTTTAGTATGACAGAGTGGGAGAGACGGAGGCAGTGACAGTGGGAGTTTGGTTCCTCTGTGTTAGGACCTGGTGTAATATGAGAGAGTGGGAGAGAGAGAGGCAGTGACAGTGGGAGTTTGGTTCCTCTGTGTTGGGAACTGGTGTAACGTGAGAGAGTGGGAGAGACAGAGGCAGTCACAGTGGGAGTTTGGTTCCTCTGTGTTAGTGCCTGGTGTAATATGAGAGAGTGGGAGAGACAGAGGCAATGACAGTGGGAGTTCGGCTCCTCTGTGTTGGGACCTGGTTTAATATGAGAGAGTGGGAGAGAGAGAGGCAGTGACAGTGCGAGTTTGGTCCCTCTGTGTTGGGACATGGTGTAATATGAGAGAGTGGGAGAGACAGAGGGAGTGACGGTGGGAGTTTGGTTCCTCTGTGTTAGGACCTGGTGTAATATGAGAGAGTGGGAGAGACAGAGGGATCGACAGTGGGAGTTTGGTTCCTCTGTGTTGGGAACTGGTGTAATGTGAGAGAGTGGGAGAGAGAGAGGCAGTGACAGTGGGTGTTTGGTTCCTCTGTGTTAGGACCTGGTGTAATATGAGAGAGTGGGAGAGACACAGGCAGTGACAGTGGGGGTTTCATACCTCTGTGTTCGGACGTGGTGTATATGAGAGAGTGGGAGAGACAGAGGCAGTGACAGTGGGAGTTCGGTTCCTCTGTGTTAGGACCTGGTGTAATATGAGAGAGTGGGAGAGAGAGAGGCAGTGACAGTGGGGGTTTGGTTCCTCTGTGTTAGGACCTGGTGTAATATGAGAGAGTGGGAGAGACAGAGGCAGTGACAGTGGGAGTTTGGTTCCTCTGTGTTAGGACCTGGTGTAATATGAGAGAGTGGGAGAGACAGAGGCAGTGACAGTGGGAGTTTGGTTCCTCTGTGTTGGGACCTGGTGTAATATGAGAGAGTGGGAGAGACAGAGGCAGTGACAGTGGGAGTTTGGTTCCTCTGTGTTGGGACCTGGAGTAATATGAGAGAGTGGGAGAGACAGAGGCAGTGACAGTGGGAGTTTGGTTCCTCTGTGTTGGGACCTGGTGTAATATGAGAGAGTGGGAGAGACAGAGGCAGTGACAGTGGGAGTTTGGTTCCTCTGTGTTAGGACCTGGTGTCATATGAGAGTGTGGAAGAGACAGAGGCAGTGACAGTGGGAGTTTGGTTCCTCTGTGTTGGGAACTGGTGTAATGTGAGAGAGTGGGAGAGACAGAGGCAGTCACAGTGGGAGTTTGGTTCCTCTGTGTTAGGACCTGGTCTAATATGAGAGAGTGGGAGAGAGAGAGGCAGTGACAGTGGGAGTTTGGTTCCTCTGTGTTGGACCTGGTTTAGTATGACAGAGTGGGAGAGACGGAGGCAGTGACAGTGGGAGTTTGGTTCCTCTGTGTTAGGACCTGGTGTAATATGAGAGAGTGGGAGAGAGAGAGGCAGTGACAGTGGGAGTTTGGTTCCTCTGTGTTGGGAACTGGTGTAACGTGAGAGAGTGGGAGAGACAGAGGCAGTCACAGTGGGAGTTTGGTTCCTCTGTGTTAGTGCCTGGTGTAATATGAGAGAGTGGGAGAGACAGAGGCAATGACAGTGGGAGTTCGGCTCCTCTGTGTTGGGACCTGGTTTAATATGAGAGAGTGGGAGAGAGAGAGGCAGTGACAGTGCGAGTTTGGTCCCTCTGTGTTGGGACATGGTGTAATATGAGAGAGTGGGAGAGACAGAGGGAGTGACGGTGGGAGTTTGGTTCCTCTGTGTTAGGACCTGGTGTAATATGAGAGAGTGGGAGAGACAGAGGGATCTACAGTGGGAGTTTGGTTCCTCTGTGTTGGGAACTGGTGTAATGTGAGAGAGTGGGAGAGAGAGAGGCAGTGACAGTGGGGGTTTGGTTCCTCTGTGTTAGGACCTGGTGTAATATGAGAGAGTGGGAGAGACAGAGGCAGTGACAGTGGGGGTTTCATACCTCTGTGTTCGGACGTGGTGTATATGAGAGAGTGGGAGAGACAGAGGCAGTGACAGTGGGAGTTCGGTTCCTCTGTGTTAGGACCTGGTGTAATATGAGAGAGTGGGAGAGAGAGAGGCAGTGACAGTGGGGGTTTGGTTCCTCTGTGTTAGGACCTGGTGTAATATGAGAGAGTGGGAGAGACAGAGGCAGTGACAGTGGGAGTTTGGTTCCTCTGTGTTAGGACCTGGTGTAATATGAGAGAGTGGGAGAGACAGAGGCAGTGACAGTGGGAGTTTGGTTCCTCTGTGTTGGGACCTGGTGTAATATGAGAGAGTGGGAGAGACAGAGGCAGTGACAGTGGGAGTTTGGTTCCTCTGTGTTGGGACCTGGAGTAATATGAGAGAGTGGGAGAGACAGAGGCAGTGACAGTGGGAGTTTGGTTCCTCTGTGTTGGGACCTGGTGTAATATGAGAGAGTGGGAGAGACAGAGGCAGTGACAGTGGGAGTTTGGTTCCTCTGTGTTAGGACCTGGTGTAATATGAGAGAGTGGGAGAGACAGAGGCAGTGACAGTGGGAGTTTGGTTCCTCTGTGTTAGGACCTGGTGTAATATGAGAGAGTGGGAGAGACAGAGGCAGTGACAGTGGGAGTTTGGTTCCTCTGTGTTGGGACCTGGTGTAATATGAGAGAGTGGGAGAGACAGAAGCAGTGACAGTGGGAGTTTGGTTCCTCTGTGTTAGGACCTGGTGTAATATGAGAGAGTGGGAGAGAGAGAGGCAGTGACAGAGGGAGTTTGGTTCCTCTGTGTTGGGACCTGGTGTAATATGAGAGAGTGGGAGAGAGAGAGGCAGTGACAGTGGGAGTTTGGTCCCTCTTTGTTGGGACCTGGTGTAATATGAGAGAGTGGCAGAGACAGAGGCAGTGACAGTGGGAGTTTGGTTCCTCTGTGTTAGGACCTGGTGTAATATGAGAGAGTGGGAGAGACAGAGGCAGTGACAGAGGGAGTTTGGTTCCTCTGTGTTGGACCTGGTTTAGTATGAGAGAGTGGGAGAGACGGAGGCAGTGACAGTGGGAGTTTGGTTCCTCTGTGTTAGGACCTGGTGTAATATGAGAGAGTGGGAGAGACAGAGGCAGTGACAGTGGGGGTTTCGTACCTCTGTGTTCGGACCTTGTGTATATGAGAGAGTGGGAGAGACAGAGGCAGTGACAGTAGGAGTTTGGTTCCTCTGTGTTGGACCTGGTTTAGTATGAGAGAGTGGGAGAGACGGAAGCAGTGACAGTGGGAGTTTGGTTCCTCTGTGTTAGGACCTGGTGTAATATGAGAGAGTGGGAGAGACAGAGGCAGTGTCAGTGGGGGTTTCGTACCTCTGTGTTTGGACCTGGTTTAGTATGACAGAGTGGGAGAGACGGAGGCAGTGACAGTGGGAGTTTGGTTCCTCTGTGTTAGGACCTGGTGTAATATGAGAGAGTGGGAGAGAGAGAGGCAGTGACAGTGGGAGTTTGGTTCCTCTGTGTTGGGAACTGGTGTAACGTGAGAGAGTGGGAGAGACAGAGGCAGTCACAGTGGGAGTTTGGTTCCTCTGTGTTAGTGCCTGGTGTAATATGAGAGAGTGGGAGAGACAGAGGCAATGACAGTGGGAGTTCGGGTCCTCTGTGTTGGGACCTGGTTTAATATGAGAGAGTGGGAGAGAGAGAGGCAGTGACAGTGCGAGTTTGGTCCCTCTGTGTTGGGACATGGTGTAATATGAGAGAGTGGGAGAGACAGAGGGAGTGACGGTGGGAGTTTGGTTCCTCTGTGTTAGGACCTGGTGTAATATGAGAGAGTGGGAGAGACAGAGGGATCGACAGTGGGAGTTTGGTTCCTCTGTGTTGGGAACTGGTGTAATGTGAGAGAGTGGGAGAGAGAGAGGCAGTGACAGTGGGGGTTTGGTTCCTCTGTGTTAGGACCTGGTGTAATATGAGAGAGTGGGAGAGACAGAGGCAGTGACAGTGGGGGTTTCATACCTCTGTGTTCGGACCTGGTGTATATGAGAGAGTGGGAGAGACAGAGGCAGTGACAGTAGGAGTTTGGTTCCTCTGTGTTGGACTTGGTTTAGTATGAGAGAGTGGGAGAGACAGAGGCACTGACAGTGGGAGTTTGGTACCTCTGTGTTAGGACCTGGTCTAATATGAGAGAGTGGGAGAGACAGAGGCAGTGACAGTGGGAGTTTGGTTCCTCTGTGTTGGGACCTGTTGTAATATGAGAGAGTGGGAGAGACAGAGGCAGTGACAGTGGGAGTTTGGTTCCTCTGTGTAAGACCTGGTGTAATATGAGAGAGTGGGAGAGACAGAGGCAGTGACAGTGGGAGTTTGGTTCCTCTGTGTTGGGACCTGGTGTAATATGAGAGAGTGGGAGAGACAGAAGCTTTCACAGTGGGAGTTTGGTTCCTCAGTGTTAGGACCTGGTGTAATATGAGAGAGTGGAAGAGACAGAGGCAGTGACAGTGGGGGTCTCGTACCTCTGTGTTCAGACCTGGTGTATATGAGAGAGTGGGAGAGACAGAGGCAGTGACAGTGGGAGTTTGGTTCCTCTGTGTTGGACCTGGTTTAGTATGAGAAAGTGTGAGAGACGGAGGCAGTGACAGTGGGAGTTCGGTTCCTCTGTGTTAGGACCTGGTGTAATATGAGAGAGTGGGAGAGAGAGAGGCAGTGACAGTGGGTGTTTGGTTCCTCTGTGTTAGGACCTGGTGTAATATGAGAGAGTGGGAGAGAGAGAGGCAGTGACAGTGGGGGTTTGGTTCCTCTGTGTTAGGACCTGGTGTAATATGAGAGAGTGGGAGAGACAGAGGCAGTGACAGTGGGAGTTTGGTTCCTCTGTGTTGGGATCTGGTGTAATATGAGAGAGTGGGAGAGACAGAGGCAGTGACAGTGGGAGTTTGGTTCCTCTGTGTTAGGACATGGTGTAATATGAGAGAGTGGGAGAGACAGAGGCAGTGACAGAGGGAGTTTGGTTCCTCTGTGTTGGGACCTGGTGTAATATGAGAGAGTGGGAGAGAGAGAGGCAGTGACAGTGGGAGTTTGGTCCCTCTTTGTTGGGACCTGGTGTAATATGAGAGAGTGGCAGAGACAGAGGCAGTGACAGTGGGAGTTTGGTTCCTCTGTGTTAGGACCTGGTGTAATATGAGAGAGTGGGAGAGACAGAGGCAGTGACAGAGGGAGTTTGGTTCCTCTGTGTTGGACCTGGTTTAGTATGAGAGAGTGGGAGAGACGGAGGCAGTGACAGTGGGAGTTTGGTTCCTCTGTGTTAGGACCTGGTGTAATATGAGAGAGTGGGAGAGACAGAGGCAGTGACAGTGGGGGTTTCGTACCTCTGTGTTCGGACCTTGTGTATATGAGAGAGTGGGAGAGACAGAGGCAGTGACAGTAGGAGTTTGGTTCCTCTGTGTTGGACCTGGTTTAGTATGAGAGAGTGGGAGAGACGGAAGCAGTGACAGTGGGAGTTTGGTTCCTCTGTGTTAGGACCTGGTGTAATATGAGAGAGTGGGAGAGACAGAGGCAGTGTCAGTGGGGGTTTCGTACCTCTGTGTTTGGACCTGGTGTATATGAGAGAGTGGGAGAGACAGAGGCAGTGACAGTAGGAGTTTGGTTCCTCTGTATTGGACCTGGTTTAGTATGAGAGAGTGGGAGAGACGGAGGCAGTGACAGTGGGAGTTTGGTACCTCTGTGTTAGGACCTGGTGTCATATGAGAGTGTGGGAGAGACAGAGGCAGTGACAGTGGGAGTTTGGTTCCTCTGTGTTGGGAACTGGTGTAATGTGAGAGAGTGGGAGAGACAGAGGCAGTCACAGTGGGAGTTTGGTTCCTCTGTGTTAGGACCTGGTCTAATATGAGAGAGTGGGAGAGAGAGAGGCAGTGACAGTGGGAGTTTGGTTCCTCTGTGTTGGACCTGGTTTAGTATGACAGAGTGGGAGAGACGGAGGCAGTGACAGTGGGAGTTTGGTTCCTCTGTGTTAGGACCTGGTGTAATATGAGAGAGTGGGGGAGAGAGAGGCAGTGACAGTGGGAGTTTGGTTCCTCTGTGTTGGGAACTGGTGTAACGTGAGACAGTGGGAGAGACAGAGGCAGTCACAGTGGGAGTTTGGTCCCTCTGTGTTGGGACATGGTGTAATATGAGAGAGTGGGAGAGACAGAGGGAGTGACGGTGGGAGTTTGGTTCCTCTGTGTTGGGAACTGGTGTAATGTGAGAGAGTGGGAGAGAGAGAGGCAGTGACAGTGGGGGTTTGGTTCCTCTGTGTTAGGACCTGGTGTAATATGAGAGAGTGGGAGAGACAGAGGCAGCGACAGTGGGAGATTGGTTCCTCTGTGTTGGGACCTGGTGTAATATGAGAGAGTGGGAGAGACAGAGGCAGTGACAGAGGGAGTTTGGTTCCTCTGTGTTGGACCTGGTTTAGTATGAGAGAGTGGGAGAGACGGAGGCAGTGACAGTGGGAGTTTGGTTCCTCTGTGTTAGGACCTGGTGTAATATGAGAGAGTGGGAGAGACAGAGGCAGTGACAGTGGGGGTTTCGTACCTCTGTGTTCGGACCTTGTGTATATGAGAGAGTGGGAGAGACAGAGGCAGTGACAGTAGGAGTTTGGTTCCTCTGTGTTGGACCTGGTTTAGTATGAGAGAGTGGGAGAGACGGAAGCAGTGACAGTGGGAGTTTGGTTCCTCTGTGTTAGGACCTGGTGTAATATGAGAGAGTGGGAGAGACAGAGGCAGTGTCAGTGGGGGTTTCGTACCTCTGTGTTTGGACCTGGTTTAGTATGACAGAGTGGGAGAGACGGAGGCAGTGACAGTGGGAGTTTGGTTCCTCTGTGTTAGGACCTGGTGTAATATGAGAGAGTGGGAGAGAGAGAGGCAGTGACAGTGGGAGTTTGGTTCCTCTGTGTTGGGAACTGGTGTAACGTGAGAGAGTGGGAGAGACAGAGGCAGTCACAGTGGGAGTTTGGTTCCTCTGTGTTAGTGCCTGGTGTAATATGAGAGAGTGGGAGAGACAGAGGCAATGACAGTGGGAGTTCGGGTCCTCTGTGTTGGGACCTGGTTTAATATGAGAGAGTGGGAGAGAGAGAGGCAGTGACAGTGCGAGTTTGGTCCCTCTGTGTTGGGACATGGTGTAATATGAGAGAGTGGGAGAGACAGAGGGAGTGACGGTGGGAGTTTGGTTCCTCTGTGTTAGGACCTGGTGTAATATGAGAGAGTGGGAGAGACAGAGGGATCGACAGTGGGAGTTTGGTTCCTCTGTGTTGGGAACTGGTGTAATGTGAGAGAGTGGGAGAGAGAGAGGCAGTGACAGTGGGGGTTTGGTTCCTCTGTGTTAGGACCTGGTGTAATATGAGAGAGTGGGAGAGACAGAGGCAGTGACAGTGGGGGTTTCATACCTCTGTGTTCGGACCTGGTGTATATGAGAGAGTGGGAGAGACAGAGGCAGTGACAGTAGGAGTTTGGTTCCTCTGTGTTGGACTTGGTTTAGTATGAGAGAGTGGGAGAGACAGAGGCACTGACAGTGGGAGTTTGGTACCTCTGTGTTAGGACCTGGTCTAATATGAGAGAGTGGGAGAGACAGAGGCAGTGACAGTGGGAGTTTGGTTCCTCTGTGTTGGGACCTGTTGTAATATGAGAGAGTGGGAGAGACAGAGGCAGTGACAGTGGGAGTTTGGTTCCTCTGTGTAAGACCTGGTGTAATATGAGAGAGTGGGAGAGACAGAGGCAGTGACAGTGGGAGTTTGGTTCCTCTGTGTTGGGACCTGGTGTAATATGAGAGAGTGGGAGAGACAGAAGCAGTGACAGTGGGAGTTTGGTTCCTCAGTGTTAGGACCTGGTGTAATATGAGAGAGTGGAAGAGACAGAGGCAGTGACAGTGGGGGTCTCGTACCTCTGTGTTCAGACCTGGTGTATATGAGAGAGTGGGAGAGACAGAGGCAGTGACAGTGGGAGTTTGGTTCCTCTGTGTTGGACCTGGTTTAGTATGAGAAAGTGTGAGAGACGGAGGCAGTGACAGTGGGAGTTCGGTTCCTCTGTGTTAGGACCTGGTGTAATATGAGAGAGTGGGAGAGAGAGAGGCAGTGACAGTGGGTGTTTGGTTCCTCTGTGTTAGGACCTGGTGTAATATGAGAGAGTGGGAGAGAGAGAGGCAGTGACAGTGGGGGTTTGGTTCCTCTGTGTTAGGACCTGGTGTAATATGAGAGAGTGGGAGAGACAGAGGCAGTGACAGTGGGAGTTTGGTTCCTCTGTGTTGGGATCTGGTGTAATATGAGAGAGTGGGAGAGACAGAGGCAGTGACAGTGGGAGTTTGGTTCCTCTGTGTTAGGACCTGGTGTAATATGAGAGAGTGGGAGAGACAGAGGCAGTGACAGAGGGAGTTTGGTTCCTCTGTGTTGGGACCTGGTGTAATATGAGAGAGTGGGAGAGAGAGAGGCAGTGACAGTGGGAGTTTGGTCCCTCTTTGTTGGGACCTGGTGTAATATGAGAGAGTGGCAGAGACAGAGGCAGTGACAGTGGGAGTTTGGTTCCTCTGTGTTAGGACCTGGTGTAATATGAGAGAGTGGGAGAGACAGAGGCAGTGACAGAGGGAGTTTGGTTCCTCTGTGTTGGACCTGGTTTAGTATGAGAGAGTGGGAGAGACGGAGGCAGTGACAGTGGGAGTTTGGTTCCTCTGTGTTAGGACCTGGTGTAATATGAGAGAGTGGGAGAGACAGAGGCAGTGACAGTGGGGGTTTCGTACCTCTGTGTTCGGACCTTGTGTATATGAGAGAGTGGGAGAGACAGAGGCAGTGACAGTAGGAGTTTGGTTCCTCTGTGTTGGACCTGGTTTAGTATGAGAGAGTGGGAGAGACGGAAGCAGTGACAGTGGGAGTTTGGTTCCTCTGTGTTAGGACCTGGTGTAATATGAGAGAGTGGGAGAGACAGAGGCAGTGTCAGTGGGGGTTTCGTACCTCTGTGTTTGGACCTGGTGTATATGAGAGAGTGGGAGAGACAGAGGCAGTGACAGTAGGAGTTTGGTTCCTCTGTATTGGACCTGGTTTAGTATGAGAGAGTGGGAGAGACGGAGGCAGTGACAGTGGGAGTTTGGTACCTCTGTGTTAGGACCTGGTGTCATATGAGAGTGTGGGAGAGACAGAGGCAGTGACAGTGGGAGTTTGGTTCCTCTGTGTTGGGAACTGGTGTAATGTGAGAGAGTGGGAGAGACAGAGGCAGTCACAGTGGGAGTTTGGTTCCTCTGTGTTAGGACCTGGTCTAATATGAGAGAGTGGGAGAGAGAGAGGCAGTGACAGTGGGAGTTTGGTTCCTCTGTGTTGGACCTGGTTTAGTATGACAGAGTGGGAGAGACGGAGGCAGTGACAGTGGGAGTTTGGTTCCTCTGTGTTAGGACCTGGTGTAATATGAGAGAGTGGGGGAGAGAGAGGCAGTGACAGTGGGAGTTTGGTTCCTCTGTGTTGGGAACTGGTGTAACGTGAGACAGTGGGAGAGACAGAGGCAGTCACAGTGGGAGTTTGGTCCCTCTGTGTTGGGACATGGTGTAATATGAGAGAGTGGGAGAGACAGAGGGAGTGACGGTGGGAGTTTGGTTCCTCTGTGTTGGGAACTGGTGTAATGTGAGAGAGTGGGAGAGAGAGAGGCAGTGACAGTGGGGGTTTGGTTCCTCTGTGTTAGGACCTGGTGTAATATGAGAGAGTGGGAGAGACAGAGGCAGCGACAGTGGGAGATTGGTTCCTCTGTGTTGGGACCTGGTGTAATATGAGAGAGTGGGAGAGACAGCGGATAGTGACAGTGGGAGTTTGGTTCCTCTGTGTTGGGACCTGGTGTAATATGAGAGAGTGGGAGAGACAGAGGCAGTGACAGTGGGAGTTTGGTTCCTCTGTGTTGGGACCTGGTGTAATATGAGAGAGTGGGAGAGACAGAGGCAGTGACAGTGGGAGTTTGGTTCCTCTGTGTTAGGACCTGGTGTAATATGAGAGAGTGGGAGAGACAGAGGCAGTGACAGTGGGAGTTTGGTTCCTCTGTGTTAGGACCTGGTGTAATATGAGAGAGTGGGAGAGACAGAGGCAGTGACAGTGGGGGTTTCATACCTCTGTGTTCGGACGTGGTGTATATGAGAGAGTGGGAGAGACAGAGGCAGTGACAGTAGGAGTTTGGTTCCTCTGTGTTGGACTTGGTTTAGTATGAGAGAGTGGGAGAGACAGAGGCACTGACAGTGGGAGTTTGGTACCTCTGTGTTAGGACCTGGTGTAATATGAGAGTGTCGGAGAGACAGAGGCAGTGACAGTGGGAGTTTGGTTCCTCTGTGTTGGGAACTGGTGTAATGTGAGAGAGTGGGAGAGACAGAGGCAGTGACAGTGGGAGTTTGGTTCCTCTGTGTTGGGATTTGTTGTAATATGAGAGAGTGGGAGAGACAGAGGCAGTGACAGTGGGAGTTTGGTTCCTCTGTGTTGGGATTTGTTGTAATATGAGAGAGTGGGAGAGACAGAGGCAGTGACAGTGGGAGTTTGGTACCTCTGTGTTGGGACCTGGTGTAATATGAGAGAGTGGGAGAGACAGAGGCAGTGACAGTGGGAGTTTGGTTTCTCTGTGTTAGGACCTGGTCTAATATGAGAGAGTGGGAGAGACAGAGGCAGTGACAGTGGGAGTTTGGTTCCTCTGTGTTGGGACCTGGTGTAATATGAGAGAGTGGGAGAGACAGACGCAGTGACAGTGGGAGTTTGGTTCCTCTGTGTTGGGACCTGGAGTAATATGAGAGAGTGGGAGAGACAGAGGCAGTGACAGTGGGAGTTTGGTTCCTCTGTGTTGGGACCTGGTGTAATATGAGAGAGTGGGAGAGACAGAGGCAGTGACAGTGGGAGTTTGGTTCCTCTGTGTTAGGACCTGGTGTAATATGAGAGAGTGGAAGAGACAGAGGCAGTGACAGTGGGGGTCTCGTACCTCTGTGTTCAGACCTGGTGTATATGAGAGAGTGGGAGAGACAGAGGCAGTGACAGTGGGAGTTTGGTTCCTCTGTGTTGGACCTGGTTTAGTATGAGAGAGTGTGAGAGACGGAGGCAGTGACAGTGGGAGTTCGGTTCCTCTGTGTTAGGACCTGGTGTAATATGAGAGAGTGGGAGAGAGAGAGGCAGTGACAGTGGGTGTTTGGTTCCTCTGTGTTAGGACCTGGTGTAATATGAGAGAGTGGGAGAGAGAGAGGCAGTGACAGTGGGGGTTTGGTTCCTCTGTGTTAGGACCTGGTGTAATATGAGAGAGTGGGAGAGACAGAGGCAGTGACAGTGGGAGTTTGGTTCCTCTGTGTTAGGACCTGGTGTAATATGAGAGAGTGGGAGAGACAGAGGCAGTGACAGAGGGAGTTTGGTTCCTTTGTGTTGGGACCTGGTGTAATATGAGAGAGTGGGAGAGACAGAGGCAGTGACCATGGGAGTTTGGTACCTCTGTGTTGGGACCTGGTGTAATATGAGAGAGTGGGAGAGAGAGAGGCAGTGACAGTGGGAGTTTGGTCCCTCTGTGTTGGGACCTGGTGTAATATGAGAGAGTGGGAGAGACAGAGGCAGTGACAGTGGGAGTTTGGTTCCTCTGTGTTGGGACCTGGTGTAATATGAGAGAGTGGGAGAGACAGAGGCAGTGACAGTGGGAGTTTGGTTCCTCTGTGTTGGGACCTGATGTAATGTGAGAGAGTGGGAGAGACAGAGGCAGTCACAGTGGGAGTTTGGTTCCTCTGTGTTAGGACCTGGTCTAATATGAGAGAGTGGGAGAGACAGAGGCAGTGACAGTGGGAGTTTGGTTCCTCTGTGTTGGGACCTGATGTAATGTGAGAGAGTGGGAGAGACAGAGGCAGTCACAGTGAGAGTTTGGTTCCTCTGTGTTAGGACCTCGTCTAATATGAGAGAGTGGGAGAGACAGAGGCAGGGACAGTGGGAGTTTGGTTCCTCTGTGTTAGGACCTGGTGTAATATGAGAGAGTGGGAGAGACAGAGGCAATGACAGTGGGAGTTCGGGTCCTCTGTGTTGGGACCTGGTTTAATATGAGAGAGTGGGAGAGAGAGAGGCAGTGACAGTGGGAGTTTGGTCCCTCTGTGTTGGGACCTGGTGTAATATGAGAGAGTGGGAGTGACAGAGGCAGTGACAGTGGGAGTTTGGTTCCTCTGTGTTGGGACCTGGTGTAATATGAGAGAGTGGGAGAGACAGAGGCAGTGACAGTGGGAGTTTGGTTCCTCTGTGTTGGGAACTGGTGTAATGTGAGAGAGTGGGAGAGATAGAGGCAGTGACAGTGGGGGTTTGGTTCCTCTGTGTTAGGACCTGGTGTAACGTGAGAGAGTGGTAGAGACAGAGGCAGTCACAGTGGGAGTTTGGTTCCTCTGTGTTGGGACCTGGTGTAATATGAGAGAGTGGAAGAGACAGAGGCAGTGACAGTGGGAATTTGGTTCCTCTGTGTTGGGAACTGGTGTAATGTCAGAGAGTGGGAGAGAGAGAGGCAGTCACAGTGGGAGTTTGGTCCCTCTGTGTTGGGACATGGTGTAATATGAGAGAGTGGGAGAGACAGAGGGAGTGACGGTGGGAGTTTGGTTCCTCTGTGTTGGGAACTGGTGTAATGTGAGAGGGTGGAAGAGAGAGAGGCAGTGACAGTGGGGGTTTGGTTCCTCTGTGTTAGGACCTGGTGTAATATGAGAGAGTGGGAGAGACAGAGGCAGCGACAGTGGGAGATTGGTTCCTCTGTGTTGGGACCTGGTGTAATATGAGAGAGTGGGAGAGACAGAGGATAGTGACAGTGGGAGTTTGGTTCCTCTGTGTTGGGACCTGGTGTAATATGAGAGAGTGGGAGAGACAGAGGCAGTGACAGTGGGAGTTTGGTTCCTCTGTGTTGGGACCTGGTGTAATATGAGAGAGTGGGAGAGACAGAGGCAGTGACAGTGGGAGTTTGGTTCCTCTGTGTTAGGACCTGGTGTAATATGAGAGAGTGGGAGAGACAGAGGCAGTGACAGTGGGAGTTTGGTTCCTCTGTGTTAGGACCTGGTGTAATATGAGAGAGTGGGAGAGACAGAGGCAGTGACAGTGGGAGTTTGGTTCCTCTGTGTTAGGACCTGGTGTAATATGAGAGAGTGGGAGAGACAGAGGCAGTGACAGTGGGGGTTTCATACCTCTGTGTTCGGACGTGGTGTATATGAGAGAGTGGGAGAGACAGAGGCAGTGACAGTAGGAGTTTGGTTCCTCTGTGTTGGACTTGGTTTAGTATGAGAGAGTGGGAGAGACAGAGGCACTGACAGTGGGAGTTTGGTACCTCTGTGTTGGGAACTGGTGTAATGTGAGAGAGTGGGAGAGACAGAGGCAGTGACAGTGGGAGTTTGGTTCCTCTGTGTTAGGACCTAGTCTAATATGAGAGAGTGGGAGAGACAGAGGCAGTGACAGTGGGAGTTTGGTTCCTCTGTGTTGGGATTTGTTGTAATATGAGAGAGTGGGAGAGACAGAGGCAGTGACAGTGGGAGTTTGGTACCTCTGTGTTGGGACCTGGTGTAATATGAGAGAGTGGGAGAGACAGAGGCAGTGACAGTGGGAGTTTGGTTTCTCTGTGTTAGGACCTGGTCTAATATGAGAGAGTGGGAGAGACAGAGGCAGTGACAGTGGGAGTTTGGTTCCTCTGTGTTGGGACCTGGTGTAATATGAGAGAGTGGGAGAGACAGAGGCAGTGACAGTGGGAGTTTGGTTCCTCTGTGTTGGGACCTGGAGTAATATGAGAGAGTGGGAGAGACAGAGGCAGTGACAGTGGGAGTTTGGTTCCTCTGTGTTGGGACCTGGTGTAATATGAGAGAGTGGGAGAGACAGAGGCAGTGACAGTGGGAGTTTGGTTCCTCTGTGTTAGGACCTGGTGTAATATGAGAGAGTGGAAGAGACAGAGGCAGTGACAGTGGGGGTCTCGTACCTCTGTGTTCAGACCTGGTGTATATGAGAGAGTGGGAGAGACAGAGGCAGTGACAGTGGGAGTTTGGTTCCTCTGTGTTGGACCTGGTTTAGTATGACAGAGTGGGAGAGACGGAGGCAGTGACAGTGGGAGTTTGGTTCCTCTGTGTTAGGACCTGGTGTAATATGAGAGAGTGGGAGAGAGAGAGGCAGTGACAGTGGGAGTTTGGTTCCTCTGTGTTGGGAACTGGTGTAACGTGAGAGAGTGGGAGAGACAGAGGCAGTCACAGTGGGAGTTTGGTCCCTCTGTGTTGGGACATGGTGTAATATGAGAGAGTGGGAGAGACAGAGGGAGTGACGGTGGGAGTTTGGTTCCTCTGTGTTGGGAACTGGTGTAATGTGAGAGAGTGGGAGAGAGAGAGGCAGTGACAGTGGGGGTTTGGTTCCTCTGTGTTAGGACCTGGTGTAATATGAGAGAGTGGGAGAGCCAGAGGCAGTGACAGAGGGAGTTTGGTTCCTTTGTGTTGGGACCTGGTGTAATATGAGAGAGTGGGAGAGACAGAGGCAGTGACCATGGGAGTTTGGTACCTCTGTGTTGGGACCTGGTGTAATATGAGAGAGTGGGAGAGACAGAGGCAGTGACAGTGGGAGTTTGGTTCCTCTGTGTTGGGACCTGGTGTAATATGAGAGAGTGGGAGAGACAGAGGCAGTGACAGTGGGAGTTTGGTTCCTCTGTGTTGGGACCTGATGTAATGTGAGAGAGTGGGAGAGACAGAGGCAGTCACAGTGGGAGTTTGGTTCCTCTGTGTTAGGACCTGGTCTAATATGAGAGAGTGGGAGAGACAGAGGCAGTGACAGTGGGAGTTTGGTTCCTCTGTGTTGGGACCTGGTGTAATATGAGAGAGTGGGAGAGACAGAGGCAATGACAGTAGGAGTTTGGTTCCTCTGTGTTAGGACCTGGTGTAATATGAGAGAGTGGAAGAGACAGAGGCAGTGACAGTGGGGGTCTCGTACCTCTGTGTTCAGACCTGGTGTATATGAGAGAGTGGGAGAGACAGAGGCAGTGACAGTGGGAGTTTGGTTCCTCTGTGTTGGACCTGGTTTAGTATGAGAGAGTGTGAGAGACGGAGGCAGTGACAGTGGGAGTTTGGTTCCTCTGTGTTAGGACCTGGTGTAATATGAGAGAGTGGGAGAGACAGAGACAGTGACAGTGGGAGTTCGGTTCCTCTGTGTTAGGACCTGGTGTAATATGAGAGAGTGGGAGAGAGAGAGGCAGTGACAGTGGGTGTTTGGTTCCTCTGTGTTAGGACCTGGTGTAATATGAGAGAGTGGGAGAGAGAGAGGCAGTGACAGTGGGTGTTTGGTTCCTCTGTGTTAGGACCTGGTGTAATATGAGAGAGTGGGAGAGAGAGAGGCAGTGACAGTGGGGGTTTGGTTCCTCTGTGTTAGGACCTGGTGTAATATGAGAGAGTGGGAGAGACAGAGGCAGTGACAGTGGGAGTTTGGTTCCTCTGTGTTAGGACCTGGTGTAATATGAGAGAGTGGGAGAGACAGAGGCAGTGACAGAGGGAGTTTGGTTCCTTTGTGTTGGGACCTGGTGTAATATGAGAGAGTGGGAGAGACAGAGGCAGTGACCATGGGAGTTTGGTACCTCTGTGTTGGGACCTGGTGTAATATGAGAGAGTGGGAGAGAGAGAGGCAGTGACAGTGGGAGTTTGGTCCCTCTGTGTTGGGACCTGGTGTAATATGAGAGAGTGGGAGAGACAGAGGCAGTGACAGTGGGAGTTTGGTTCCTCTGTGTTGGGACCTGGTGTAATATGAGAGAGTGGGAGAGACAGAGGCAGTGACAGTGGGAGTTTGGTTCCTCTGTGTTGGGACCTGATGTAATATGAGAGAGTGGGAGAGACAGAGGCAGTCACAGTGGGAGTTTGGTTCCTCTGTGTTAGGACCTGGTCTAATATGAGAGAGTGGGAGAGACAGAGGCAGTGACAGTGGGAGTTTGGTTCCTCTGTGTTGGGACCTGATGTAATGTGAGAGAGTGGGAGAGACAGAGGCAGTCACAGTGAGAGTTTGGTTCCTCTGTGTTAGGACCTCGTCTAATATGAGAGAGTGGGAGAGACAGAGGCAGGGACAGTGGGAGTTTGGTTCCTCTGTGTTAGGACCTGGTGTAATATGAGAGAGTGGGAGAGACAGAGGCAATGACAGTGGGAGTTCGGGTCCTCTGTGTTGGGACCTGGTTTAATATGAGAGAGTGGGAGAGAGAGAGGCAGTGACAGTGGGAGTTTGGTCCCTCTGTGTTGGGACCTGGTGTAATATGAGAGAGTGGGAGTGACAGAGGCAGTGACAGTGGGAGTTTGGTTCCTCTGTGTTGGGACCTGGTGTAATATGAGAGAGTGGGAGAGACAGAGGCAGTGACAGTGGGAGTTTGGTTCCTCTGTGTTGGGAACTGGTGTAACGTGAGAGAGTGGGAGAGACAGAGGCAGTCACAGTGGGAGTTTGGTTCCTCTGTGTTGGGACCTGGTGTAATATGAGAGAGTGGAAGAGACAGAGGCAGTGACAGTGGGAATTTGGTTCCTCTGTGTTAGGACCTGGTGTAATATGAGAGAGTGGAAGAGACAGAGGCAGTGACAGTGGGAATTTGGTTCCTCTGTGTTGGGACCTGGTGTAATATGAGAGAGTGGAAGAGACAGAGGCAGTGACAGTGGGAATTTGGTTCCTCTGTGTTAGGACCTGGTGTAATATGAGAGAGTGGAAGAGACAGAGGCAGTGACAGTGGGAGTTTGGTTCCTCTGTGTTGGGACCTGGTGTAATATGAGAGAGTGGAAGAGACAGAGGCAGTGACAGTGGGAATTTGGTTCCTCTGTGTTGGGAACTGGTGTAATGTCAGAGAGTGGGAGAGAGAGAGGCAGTCACAGTGGGAGTTTGGTCCCTCTGTGTTGGGACATGGTGTAATATGAGAGAGTGGGAGAGACAGAGGGAGTGACGGTGGGAGTTTGGTTCCTCTGTGTTGGGAACTGGTGTAATGTGAGAGAGTGGGAGAGAGAGAGGCAGTGACAGTGGGGGTTTGGTTCCTCTGTGTTAGGACCTGGTGTAATATGAGAGAGTGGGAGAGCCAGAGGCAGTGACAGAGGGAGTTTGGTTCCTTTGTGTTGGGACCTGGTGTAATATGAGAGAGTGGGAGAGACAGAGGCAGTGACCATGGGAGTTTGGTACCTCTGTGTTGGGACCTGGTGTAATATGAGAGAGTGGGAGAGACAGAGGCAGTGACAGTGGGAGTTTGGTTCCTCTGTGTTGGGACCTGGTGTAATATGAGAGAGTGGGAGAGACAGAGGCAGTGACAGTGGGAGTTTGGTTCCTCTGTGTTGGGACCTGATGTAATGTGAGAGAGTGGGAGAGACAGAGGCAGTCACAGTGGGAGTTTGGTTCCTCTGTGTTAGGACCTGGTCTAATATGAGAGAGTGGGAGAGACAGAGGCAGTGACAGTGGGAGTTTGGTTCCTCTGTGTTGGGACCTGGTGTAATATGAGAGAGTGGGAGAGACAGAGGCAGTGACAGTAGGAGTTTGGTTCCTCTGTGTTAGGACCTGGTGTAATATGAGAGAGTGGAAGAGACAGAGGCAGTGACAGTGGGGGTCTCGTACCTCTGTGTTCAGACCTGGTGTATATGAGAGAGTGGGAGAGACAGAGGCAGTGACAGTGGGAGTTTGGTTCCTCTGTGTTGGACCTGGTTTAGTATGAGAGAGTGTGAGAGACGGAGGCAGTGACAGTGGGAGTTTGGTTCCTCTGTGTTAGGACCTGGTGTAATATGAGAGAGTGGGAGAGACAGAGACAGTGACAGTGGGAGTTCGGTTCCTCTGTGTTAGGACCTGGTGTAATATGAGAGAGTGGGAGAGAGAGAGGCAGTGACAGTGGGTGTTTGGTTCCTCTGTGTTAGGACCTGGTGTAATATGAGAGAGTGGGAGAGAGAGAGGCAGTGACAGTGGGTGTTTGGTTCCTCTGTGTTAGGACCTGGTGTAATATGAGAGAGTGGGAGAGAGAGAGGCAGTGACAATGGGGGTTTGGTTCCTCTGTGTTAGGACCTGGTGTAATATGAGAGAGTGGGAGAGACAGAGGCAGTGACAGTGGGAGTTTGGTTCCTCTGTGTTAGGACCTGGTGTAATATGAGAGAGTGGGAGAGACAGAGGCAGTGACAGAGGGAGTTTGGTTCCTTTGTGTTGGGACCTGGTGTAATATGAGAGAGTGGGAGAGACAGAGGCAGTGACCATGGGAGTTTGGTACCTCTGTGTTGGGACCTGGTGTAATATGAGAGAGTGGGAGAGAGAGAGGCAGTGACAGTGGGAGTTTGGTCCCTCTGTGTTGGGACCTGGTGTAATATGAGAGAGTGGGAGAGACAGAGGCAGTGACAGTGGGAGTTTGGTTCCTCTGTGTTGGGACCTGGTGTAATATGAGAGAGTGGGAGAGACAGAGGCAGTGACAGTGGGAGTTTGGTTCCTCTGTGTTGGGACCTGATGTAATATGAGAGAGTGGGAGAGACAGAGGCAGTCACAGTGGGAGTTTGGTTCCTCTGTGTTAGGACCTGGTCTAATATGAGAGAGTGGGAGAGACAGAGGCAGTGACAGTGGGAGTTTGGTTCCTCTGTGTTGGGACCTGATGTAATGTGAGAGAGTGGGAGAGACAGAGGCAGTCACAGTGAGAGTTTGGTTCCTCTGTGTTAGGACCTCGTCTAATATGAGAGAGTGGGAGAGACAGAGGCAGGGACAGTGGGAGTTTGGTTCCTCTGTGTTAGGACCTGGTGTAATATGAGAGAGTGGGAGAGACAGAGGCAATGACAGTGGGAGTTCGGGTCCTCTGTGTTGGGACCTGGTTTAATATGAGAGAGTGGGAGAGAGAGAGGCAGTGACAGTGGGAGTTTGGTCCCTCTGTGTTGGGACCTGGTGTAATATGAGAGAGTGGGAGTGACAGAGGCAGTGACAGTGGGAGTTTGGTTCCTCTGTGTTGGGACCTGGTGTAATATGAGTGAGTGGGAGAGACAGAGGCAGTGACAGTGGGAGTTTGGTTCCTCTGTGTTGGGAACTGGTGTAACGTGAGAGAGTGGGAGAGACAGAGGCAGTCACAGTGGGAGTTTGGTTCCTCTGTGTTGGGACCTGGTGTAATATGAGAGAGTGGAAGAGACAGAGGCAGTGACAGTGGGAAATTGGTTCCTCTGTGTTAGGACCTGGTGTAATATGAGAGAGTGGAAGAGACAGAGGCAGTGACAGTGGGAATTTGGTTCCTCTGTGTTGGGACCTGGTGTAATATGAGAGAGTGGAAGAGACAGAGGCAGTGACAGTGGGAATTTGGTTCCTCTGTGTTAGGACCTGGTGTAATATGAGAGAGTGGAAGAGACAGAGGCAGTGACAGTGGGAGTTTGGTTCCTCTGTGTTGGGACCTGGTGTAATATGAGAGAGTGGAAGAGACAGAGGCAGTGACAGTGGGAATTTGGTTCCTCTGTGTTGGGAACTGGTGTAATGTCAGAGAGTGGGAGAGAGAGAGGCAGTCACAGTGGGAGTTTGGTCCCTCTGTGTTGGGACATGGTGTAATATGAGAGAGTGGGAGAGACAGAGGGAGTGACGGTGGGAGTTTGGTTCCTCTGTGTTGGGAACTGGTGTAATGTGAGAGGGTGGGAGAGAGAGAGGCAGTGACAGTGGGGGTTTGGTTCCTCTGTGTTAGGACCTGGTGTAATATGAGAGAGTGGGAGAGACAGAGGCAGCGACAGTGGGAGATTGGTTCCTCTGTGTTGGGACCTGGTGTAATATGAGAGAGTGGGAGAGACAGAGGATAGTGACAGTGGGAGTTTGGTTCCTCTGTGTTGGGACCTGGTGTAATATGAGAGAGTGGGAGAGACAGAGGCAGTGACAGTGGGAGTTTGGTTCCTCTGTGTTGGGACCTGGTGTAATATGAGAGAGTGGGAGAGACAGAGGCAGTGACAGTGGGAGTTTGGTTCCTCTGTGTTAGGACCTGGTGTAATATGAGAGAGTGGGAGAGACAGAGGCAGTGACAGTGGGAGTTTGGTTCCTCTGTGTTAGGACCTGGTGTAATATGAGAGAGTGGGAGAGACAGAGGCAGTGACAGTGGGAGTTTGGTTCCTCTGTGTTAGGACCTGGTGTAATATGAGAGAGTGGGAGAGACAGAGGCAGTGACAGTGGGGGTTTCATACCTCTGTGTTCGGACGTGGTGTATATGAGAGAGTGGGAGAGACAGAGGCAGTGACAGTAGGAGTTTGGTTCCTCTGTGTTGGACTTGGTTTAGTATGAGAGAGTGGGAGAGACAGAGGCACTGACAGTGGGAGTTTGGTACCTCTGTGTTGGGAACTGGTGTAATGTGAGAGAGTGGGAGAGACAGAGGCAGTGACAGTGGGAGTTTGGTTCCTCTGTGTTAGGACCTAGTCTAATATGAGAGAGTGGGAGAGGCAGAGGCAGTGACAGTGGGAGTTTGGTTCCTCTGTGTTGGGATTTGTTGTAATATGAGAGAGTGGGAGAGACAGAGGCAGTGACAGTGGGAGTTTGGTACCTCTGTGTTGGGACCTGGTGTAATATGAGAGAGTGGGAGAGACAGAGGCAGTGACAGTGGGAGTTTGGTTTCTCTGTGTTAGGACCTGGTCTAATATGAGAGAGTGGGAGAGACAGAGGCAGTGACAGTGGGAGTTTGGTTCCTCTGTGTTGGGACCTGGTGTAATATGAGAGAGTGGGAGAGACAGAGGCAGTGACAGTGGGAGTTTGGTTCCTCTGTGTTGGGACCTGGAGTAATATGAGAGAGTGGGAGAGACAAAGGCAGTGACAGTGGGAGTTTGGTTCCTCTGTGTTGGGACCTGGTGTAATATGAGAGAGTGGGAGAGACAGAGGCAGTGACAGTGGGAGTTTGGTTCCTCTGTGTTAGGACCTGGTGTAATATGAGAGAGTGGAAGAGACAGAGGCAGTGACAGTGGGGGTCTCGTACCTCTGTGTTCAGACCTGGTGTATATGAGAGAGTGGGAGAGACAGAGGCAGTGACAGTGGGAGTTTGGTTCCTCTGTGTTGGACCTGGTTTAGTATGACAGAGTGGGAGAGACGGAGGCAGTGACAGTGGGAGTTTGGTTCCTCTGTGTTAGGACCTGGTGTAATATGAGAGAGTGGGAGAGAGAGAGGCAGTGACAGTGGGAGTTTGGTTCCTCTGTGTTGGGAACTGGTGTAACGTGAGAGAGTGGGAGAGACAGAGGCAGTCACAGTGGGAGTTTGGTCCCTCTGTGTTGGGACATGGTGTAATATGAGAGAGTGGGAGAGACAGAGGGAGTGACGGTGGGAGTTTGGTTCCTCTGTGTTGGGAACTGGTGTAATGTGAGAGAGTGGGAGAGAGAGAGGCAGTGACAGTGGGGGTTTGGTTCCTCTGTGTTAGGACCTGGTGTAATATGAGAGAGTGGGAGAGCCAGAGGCAGTGACAGAGGGAGTTTGGTTCCTTTGTGTTGGGACCTGGTGTAATATGAGAGAGTGGGAGAGACAGAGGTAGTGACCATGGGAGTTTGGTACCTCTGTGTTGGGACCTGGTGTAATATGAGAGAGTGGGAGAGACAGAGGCAGTGACAGTGGGAGTTTGGTTCCTCTGTGTTGGGACCTGCTGTAATATGAGAGAGTGGGAGAGACAGAGGCAGTGACAGTGGGAGTTTGGTTCCTCTGTGTTGGGACCTGATGTAATGTGAGAGAGTGGGAGAGACAGAGGCAGTCACAGTGGGAGTTTGGTTCCTCTGTGTTAGGACCTGGTCTAATATGAGAGAGTGGGAGAGACAGAGGCAGTGACAGTGGGAGTTTGGTTCCTCTGTGTTGGGACCTGATGTAATGTGAGAGAGTGGGAGAGACAGAGGCAGTCACAGTGAGAGTTTGGTTCCTCTGTGTTAGGACCTCGTCTAATATGAGAGAGTGGGAGAGACAGAGGCAGGGACAGTGGGAGTTTGGTTCCTCTGTGTTAGGACCTGGTGTAATATGAGAGAGTGGGAGAGACAGAGGCAATGACAGTGGGAGTTCGGGTCCTCTGTGTTGGGACCTGGTTTAATATGAGAGAGTGGGAGAGAGAGAGGCAGTGACAGTGGGAGTTTGGTCCCTCTGTGTTGGGACCTGGTGTAATATGAGAGAGTGGGAGTGACAGAGGCAGTGACAGTGGGAGTTTGGTTCCTCTGTGTTGGGACCTGGTGTAATATGAGAGAGTGGGAGAGACAGAGGCAGTGACAGTGGGAGTTTGGTTCCTCTGTGTTGGGAACTGGTGTAATGTGAGAGAGTGGGAGAGAGAGAGGCAGTGACAGTGGGGGTTTGGTTCCTCTGTGTTAGGACCTGGTGTAATATGAGAGAGTGGTAGAGAGAGAGGCAGTGACAGTGGGAGTTTGGTTCCTCTGTGTTGGGAACTGGTGTAACGTGAGAGAGTGGGAGAGACAGAGGCAGTCACAGTGGGAGTTTGGTTCCTCTGTGTTGGGACCTGGTGTAATATGAGAGAGTGGAAGAGACAGAGGCAGTGACAGTGGGAATTTGGTTCCTCTGTGTTGGGAACTGGTGTAATGTCAGAGAGTGGGAGAGAGAGAGGCAGTGACAGTGGGGGTTTGGTTCCTCTGTGTTAGGACCTGGTGTAATATGAGAGAGTGGGAGAGAGAGAGGCAGTGACAGTGGGAGTTCGGTTCCTCTGTGTTGGGAACTGGTGTAATGTGAGAGAGTGGGAGAGACAGAGGCAGTGACAGTGGGAGTTTGGTTCCTCTGTGTTAGGACCTGGTGTAATATGATAGAGTGGGAGAGACAGAGTCAGTGACAGTGGGAGTTTGGTTCCTCTGTGTTAGGACCTGGTGTAATATGAGAGCGTGGGAGAGACAGAGGCAGTTACAGTGGGAGTTTGGTTCCTCTGTGTTAGGACCTGGTGTAGTATGAGAGAGTGAGAGAGACAGAAGCAGTGACAGTGGGAGCTCGGTTCCACTGTGTTAGGACCTGGTGTAATATGAGAGAGTGGGAGAGACAGAGGCAATGACAGTGGGAGTTCGGGTCCTCTGTGTTGGGACCTGGTTTAATATGAGAGAGTGGGAGAGAGAGAGGCAGTGACAGTGGGAGTTTGGTCCCTCTGTGTTGGGACCTGGTGTAATATGAGAGAGTGGGAGTGACAGAGGCAGTGACAGTGGGAGTTTGGTTCCTCTGTGTTGGGAACTGGTGTAATATGAGAGAGTGGGAGAGTCAGAGGCAGTGACAGTGGGAGTTTGGTTCCTCTGTGTTGGGACCTGGTGTAATATGAGAGAGTGGGAGAGACAGAGGCAGTGACAGTGGGAGTTTGGTTCCTCTGTGTTAGGACCTGGTGTAATATGAGAGAGTGGGAGAGACAGAGGCAGTGACAGTGGGAGTTTGGTTCCTCTGTGTTAGGACCTGGTGTAATATGAGAGAGTGCGAGAGACAGAGGCAGTGACAGTGGGAGTTTGGTTCCTCTGTGTTAGGACCTGGTGTAATATGAGAGAGTGGGAGAGACAGAGGCAGTGACAGTGGGGGTTTCATACCTCTGTGTTCGGACGTGGTGTATATGAGAGAGTGGGAGAGACAGAGGCAGTGACAGTGGGAGTTTGGTTCCTCTGTGTTGGACTTGGTTTAGTATGAGAGAGTGGGAGAGACAGAGGCACTGACAGTGGGAGTTTGGTACCTCTGTGTTAGGACCTGGTGTAATATGAGAGTGTCGGAGAGACAGAGGCAGTGACAGTGGGAGTTTGGTTTCTCTGTGTTGGGAACTGGTGTAATGTGAGAGAGTGGGAGAGACAGAGGCAGTGACAGTGGGAGTTTGGTTCCTCTGTGTTAGGACCTAGTCTAATATGAGAGAGTGGGAGAGACAGAGGCAGTGACAGTGGGAGTTTGGTTCCTCTGTGTTGGGATTTGTTGTAATATGAGAGAGTGGGAGAGACAGAGGCAGTGACAGTGGGAGTTTGGTACCTCTGTGTTGGGACCTGGTGTAATATGAGAGAGTGGGAGAGACAGAGGCAGTGACAGTGGGAGTTTGGTTTCTCTGTGTTAGGACCTGGTCTAATATGAGAGAGTGGGAGAGACAGAGGCAGTGACAGTGGGAGTTTGGTTCCTCTGTGTTGGGACCTGGTGTAATATGAGAGAGTGGGAGAGACAGAGGCAGTGACAGTGGGAGTTTGGTTCCTCTGTGTTGGGACCTGGAGTAATATGAGAGAGTGGGAGAGACAGAGGCAGTGATAGTGGGAGTTTGGTTCCTCTGTGTTGGGACCTGGTGTAATATGAGAGAGTGGGAGAGACAGAGGCAGTGACAGTGGGAGTTTGGTTCCTCTGTGTTAGGACCTGGTGTAATATGAGAGAGTGGAAGAGACAGAGGCAGTGACAGTGGGGGTCTCGTACCTCTGTGTTCAGACCTGGTGTATATGAGAGAGTGGGAGAGACAGAGGCAGTGACAGTGGGAGTTTGGTTCCTCTGTGTTGGACCTGGTTTAGTATGAGAGAGTGTGAGAGACGGAGGCAGTGACAGTGGGAGTTCGGTTCCTCTGTGTTAGGACCTGGTGTAATATGAGAGAGTGGAAGAGACAGAGGCAGTGACAGTGGGGGTCTCGTACCTCTGTGTTCAGACCTGGTGTATATGAGAGAGTGGGAGAGACAGAGGCAGTGACAGTGGGAGTTTGGTTCCTCTGTGTTGGACCTGGTTTAGTATGAGAGAGTGTGAGAGACGGAGGCAGTGACAGTGGGAGTTTGGTTCCTCTGTGTTAGGACCTGGTGTAATATGAGAGAGTGGGAGAGACAGAGACAGTGACAGTGGGAGTTCGGTTCCTCTGTGTTAGGACCTGGTGTAATATGAGAGAGTGGGAGAGAGAGAGGCAGTGACAGTGGGTGTTTGGTTCCTCTGTGTTAGGACCTGGTGTAATATGAGAGAGTGGGAGAGAGAGAGGCAGTGACAGTGGGTGTTTGGTTCCTCTGTGTTAGGACCTGGTGTAATATGAGAGAGTGGGAGAGAGAGAGGCAGTGACAGTGGGGGTTTGGTTCCTCTGTGTTAGGACCTGGTGTAATATGAGAGAGTGGGAGAGACAGAGGCAGTGACAGTGGGAGTTTGGTTCCTCTGTGTTAGGACCTGGTGTAATATGAGAGAGTGGGAGAGACAGAGGCAGTGACAGAGGGAGTTTGGTTCCTTTGTGTTGGGACCTGGTGTAATATGAGAGAGTGGGAGAGACAGAGGCAGTGACCATGGGAGTTTGGTACCTCTGTGTTGGGACCTGGTGTAATATGAGAGAGTGGGAGAGAGAGAGGCAGTGACAGTGGGAGTTTGGTCCCTCTGTGTTGGGACCTGGTGTAATATGAGAGAGTGGGAGAGACAGAGGCAGTGACAGTGGGAGTTTGGTTCCTCTGTGTTGGGACCTGGTGTAATATGAGAGAGTGGGAGAGACAGAGGCAGTGACAGTGGGAGTTTGGTTCCTCTGTGTTGGGACCTGATGTAATATGAGAGAGTGGGAGAGACAGAGGCAGTCACAGTGGGAGTTTGGTTCCTCTGTGTTAGGACCTGGTCTAATATGAGAGAGTGGGAGAGACAGAGGCAGTGACAGTGGGAGTTTGGTTCCTCTGTGTTGGGACCTGATGTAATGTGAGAGAGTGGGAGAGACAGAGGCAGTCACAGTGAGAGTTTGGTTCCTCTGTGTTAGGACCTCGTCTAATATGAGAGAGTGGGAGAGACAGAGGCAGGGACAGTGGGAGTTTGGTTCCTCTGTGTTAGGACCTGGTGTAATATGAGAGAGTGGGAGAGACAGAGGCAATGACAGTGGGAGTTCGGGTCCTCTGTGTTGGGACCTGGTTTAATATGAGAGAGTGGGAGAGAGAGAGGCAGTGACAGTGGGAGTTTGGTCCCTCTGTGTTGGGACCTGGTGTAATATGAGAGAGTGGGAGTGACAGAGGCAGTGACAGTGGGAGTTTGGTTCCTCTGTGTTGGGACCTGGTGTAATATGAGAGAGTGGGAGAGACAGAGGCAGTGACAGTGGGAGTTTGGTTCCTCTGTGTTGGGAACTGGTGTAACGTGAGAGAGTGGGAGAGACAGAGGCAGTCACAGTGGGAGTTTGGTTCCTCTGTGTTGGGACCTGGTGTAATATGAGAGAGTGGAAGAGACAGAGGCAGTGACAGTGGGAATTTGGTTCCTCTGTGTTAGGACCTGGTGTAATATGAGAGAGTGGAAGAGACAGAGGCAGTGACAGTGGGAATTTGGTTCCTCTGTGTTGGGACCTGGTGTAATATGAGAGAGTGGAAGAGACAGAGGCAGTGACAGTGGGAATTTGGTTCCTCTGTGTTAGGACCTGGTGTAATATGAGAGAGTGGAAGAGACAGAGGCAGTGACAGTGGGAGTTTGGTTCCTCTGTGTTGGGACCTGGTGTAATATGAGAGAGTGGAAGAGACAGAGGCAGTGACAGTGGGAATTTGGTTCCTCTGTGTTGGGAACTGGTGTAATGTCAGAGAGTGGGAGAGAGAGAGGCAGTCACAGTGGGAGTTTGGTCCCTCTGTGTTGGGACATGGTGTAATATGAGAGAGTGGGAGAGACAGAGGGAGTGACGGTGGGAGTTTGGTTCCTCTGTGTTGGGAACTGGTGTAATGTGAGAGAGTGGGAGAGAGAGAGGCAGTGACAGTGGGGGTTTGGTTCCTCTGTGTTAGGACCTGGTGTAATATGAGAGAGTGGGAGAGCCAGAGGCAGTGACAGAGGGAGTTTGGTTCCTTTGTGTTGGGACCTGGTGTAATATGAGAGAGTGGGAGAGACAGAGGCAGTGACCATGGGAGTTTGGTACCTCTGTGTTGGGACCTGGTGTAATATGAGAGAGTGGGAGAGACAGAGGCAGTGACAGTGGGAGTTTGGTTCCTCTGTGTTGGGACCTGGTGTAATATGAGAGAGTGGGAGAGACAGAGGCAGTGACAGTGGGAGTTTGGTTCCTCTGTGTTGGGACCTGATGTAATGTGAGAGAGTGGGAGAGACAGAGGCAGTCACAGTGGGAGTTTGGTTCCTCTGTGTTAGGACCTGGTCTAATATGAGAGAGTGGGAGAGACAGAGGCAGTGACAGTGGGAGTTTGGTTCCTCTGTGTTGGGACCTGGTGTAATATGAGAGAGTGGGAGAGACAGAGGCAGTGACAGTAGGAGTTTGGTTCCTCTGTGTTAGGACCTGGTGTAATATGAGAGAGTGGAAGAGACAGAGGCAGTGACAGTGGGGGTCTCGTACCTCTGTGTTCAGACCTGGTGTATATGAGAGAGTGGGAGAGACAGAGGCAGTGACAGTGGGAGTTTGGTTCCTCTGTGTTGGACCTGGTTTAGTATGAGAGAGTGTGAGAGACGGAGGCAGTGACAGTGGGAGTTTGGTTCCTCTGTGTTAGGACCTGGTGTAATATGAGAGAGTGGGAGAGACAGAGACAGTGACAGTGGGAGTTCGGTTCCTCTGTGTTAGGACCTGGTGTAATATGAGAGAGTGGGAGAGAGAGAGGCAGTGACAGTGGGTGTTTGGTTCCTCTGTGTTAGGACCTGGTGTAATATGAGAGAGTGGGAGAGAGAGAGGCAGTGACAGTGGGTGTTTGGTTCCTCTGTGTTAGGACCTGGTGTAATATGAGAGAGTGGGAGAGAGAGAGGCAGTGACAATGGGGGTTTGGTTCCTCTGTGTTAGGACCTGGTGTAATATGAGAGAGTGGGAGAGACAGAGGCAGTGACAGTGGGAGTTTGGTTCCTCTGTGTTAGGACCTGGTGTAATATGAGAGAGTGGGAGAGACAGAGGCAGTGACAGAGGGAGTTTGGTTCCTTTGTGTTGGGACCTGGTGTAATATGAGAGAGTGGGAGAGACAGAGGCAGTGACCATGGGAGTTTGGTACCTCTGTGTTGGGACCTGGTGTAATATGAGAGAGTGGGAGAGAGAGAGGCAGTGACAGTGGGAGTTTGGTCCCTCTGTGTTGGGACCTGGTGTAATATGAGAGAGTGGGAGAGACAGAGGCAGTGACAGTGGGAGTTTGGTTCCTCTGTGTTGGGACCTGGTGTAATATGAGAGAGTGGGAGAGACAGAGGCAGTGACAGTGGGAGTTTGGTTCCTCTGTGTTGGGACCTGATGTAATATGAGAGAGTGGGAGAGACAGAGGCAGTCACAGTGGGAGTTTGGTTCCTCTGTGTTAGGACCTGGTCTAATATGAGAGAGTGGGAGAGACAGAGGCAGTGACAGTGGGAGTTTGGTTCCTCTGTGTTGGGACCTGATGTAATGTGAGAGAGTGGGAGAGACAGAGGCAGTCACAGTGAGAGTTTGGTTCCTCTGTGTTAGGACCTCGTCTAATATGAGAGAGTGGGAGAGACAGAGGCAGGGACAGTGGGAGTTTGGTTCCTCTGTGTTAGGACCTGGTGTAATATGAGAGAGTGGGAGAGACAGAGGCAATGACAGTGGGAGTTCGGGTCCTCTGTGTTGGGACCTGGTTTAATATGAGAGAGTGGGAGAGAGAGAGGCAGTGACAGTGGGAGTTTGGTCCCTCTGTGTTGGGACCTGGTGTAATATGAGAGAGTGGGAGTGACAGAGGCAGTGACAGTGGGAGTTTGGTTCCTCTGTGTTGGGACCTGGTGTAATATGAGTGAGTGGGAGAGACAGAGGCAGTGACAGTGGGAGTTTGGTTCCTCTGTGTTGGGAACTGGTGTAACGTGAGAGAGTGGGAGAGACAGAGGCAGTCACAGTGGGAGTTTGGTTCCTCTGTGTTGGGACCTGGTGTAATATGAGAGAGTGGAAGAGACAAAGGCAGTGACAGTGGGAAATTGGTTCCTCTGTGTTAGGACCTGGTGTAATATGAGAGAGTGGAAGAGACAGAGGCAGTGACAGTGGGAATTTGGTTCCTCTGTGTTGGGACCTGGTGTAATATGAGAGAGTGGAAGAGACAGAGGCAGTGACAGTGGGAATTTGGTTCCTCTGTGTTAGGACCTGGTGTAATATGAGAGAGTGGAAGAGACAGAGGCAGTGACAGTGGGAGTTTGGTTCCTCTGTGTTGGGACCTGGTGTAATATGAGAGAGTGGAAGAGACAGAGGCAGTGACAGTGGGAATTTGGTTCCTCTGTGTTGGGAACTGGTGTAATGTCAGAGAGTGGGAGAGAGAGAGGCAGTCACAGTGGGAGTTTGGTCCCTCTGTGTTGGGACATGGTGTAATATGAGAGAGTGGGAGAGACAGAGGGAGTGACGGTGGGAGTTTGGTTCCTCTGTGTTGGGAACTGGTGTAATGTGAGAGGGTGGGAGAGAGAGAGGCAGTGACAGTGGGGGTTTGGTTCCTCTGTGTTAGGACCTGGTGTAATATGAGAGAGTGGGAGAGACAGAGGCAGCGACAGTGGGAGATTGGTTCCTCTGTGTTGGGACCTGGTGTAATATGAGAGAGTGGGAGAGACAGAGGATAGTGACAGTGGGAGTTTGGTTCCTCTGTGTTGGGACCTGGTGTAATATGAGAGAGTGGGAGAGACAGAGGCAGTGACAGTGGGAGTTTGGTTCCTCTGTGTTGGGACCTGGTGTAATATGAGAGAGTGGGAGAGACAGAGGCAGTGACAGTGGGAGTTTGGTTCCTCTGTGTTAGGACCTGGTGTAATATGAGAGAGTGGGAGAGACAGAGGCAGTGACAGTGGGAGTTTGGTTCCTCTGTGTTAGGACCTGGTGTAATATGAGAGAGTGGGAGAGACAGAGGCAGTGACAGTGGGAGTTTGGTTCCTCTGTGTTAGGACCTGGTGTAATATGAGAGAGTGGGAGAGACAGAGGCAGTGACAGTGGGGGTTTCATACCTCTGTGTTCGGACGTGGTGTATATGAGAGAGTGGGAGAGACAGAGGCAGTGACAGTAGGAGTTTGGTTCCTCTGTGTTGGACTTGGTTTAGTATGAGAGAGTGGGAGAGACAGAGGCACTGACAGTGGGAGTTTGGTACCTCTGTGTTGGGAACTGGTGTAATGTGAGAGAGTGGGAGAGACAGAGGCAGTGACAGTGGGAGTTTGGTTCCTCTGTGTTAGGACCTAGTCTAATATGAGAGAGTGGGAGAGGCAGAGGCAGTGACAGTGGGAGTTTGGTTCCTCTGTGTTGGGATTTGTTGTAATATGAGAGAGTGGGAGAGACAGAGGCAGTGACAGTGGGAGTTTGGTACCTCTGTGTTGGGACCTGGTGTAATATGAGAGAGTGGGAGAGACAGAGGCAGTGACAGTGGGAGTTTGGTTTCTCTGTGTTAGGACCTGGTCTAATATGAGAGAGTGGGAGAGACAGAGGCAGTGACAGTGGGAGTTTGGTTCCTCTGTGTTGGGACCTGGTGTAATATGAGAGAGTGGGAGAGACAGAGGCAGTGACAGTGGGAGTTTGGTTCCTCTGTGTTGGGACCTGGAGTAATATGAGAGAGTGGGAGAGACAAAGGCAGTGACAGTGGGAGTTTGGTTCCTCTGTGTTGGGACCTGGTGTAATATGAGAGAGTGGGAGAGACAGAGGCAGTGACAGTGGGAGTTTGGTTCCTCTGTGTTAGGACCTGGTGTAATATGAGAGAGTGGAAGAGACAGAGGCAGTGACAGTGGGGGTCTCGTACCTCTGTGTTCAGACCTGGTGTATATGAGAGAGTGGGAGAGACAGAGGCAGTGACAGTGGGAGTTTGGTTCCTCTGTGTTGGACCTGGTTTAGTATGACAGAGTGGGAGAGACGGAGGCAGTGACAGTGGGAGTTTGGTTCCTCTGTGTTAGGACCTGGTGTAATATGAGAGAGTGGGAGAGAGAGAGGCAGTGACAGTGGGAGTTTGGTTCCTCTGTGTTGGGAACTGGTGTAACGTGAGAGAGTGGGAGAGACAGAGGCAGTCACAGTGGGAGTTTGGTCCCTCTGTGTTGGGACATGGTGTAATATGAGAGAGTGGGAGAGACAGAGGGAGTGACGGTGGGAGTTTGGTTCCTCTGTGTTGGGAACTGGTGTAATGTGAGAGAGTGGGAGAGAGAGAGGCAGTGACAGTGGGGGTTTGGTTCCTCTGTGTTAGGACCTGGTGTAATATGAGAGAGTGGGAGAGCCAGAGGCAGTGACAGAGGGAGTTTGGTTCCTTTGTGTTGGGACCTGGTGTAATATGAGAGAGTGGGAGAGACAGAGGTAGTGACCATGGGAGTTTGGTACCTCTGTGTTGGGACCTGGTGTAATATGAGAGAGTGGGAGAGACAGAGGCAGTGACAGTGGGAGTTTGGTTCCTCTGTGTTGGGACCTGCTGTAATATGAGAGAGTGGGAGAGACAGAGGCAGTGACAGTGGGAGTTTGGTTCCTCTGTGTTGGGACCTGATGTAATGTGAGAGAGTGGGAGAGACAGAGGCAGTCACAGTGGGAGTTTGGTTCCTCTGTGTTAGGACCTGGTCTAATATGAGAGAGTGGGAGAGACAGAGGCAGTGACAGTGGGAGTTTGGTTCCTCTGTGTTGGGACCTGATGTAATGTGAGAGAGTGGGAGAGACAGAGGCAGTCACAGTGAGAGTTTGGTTCCTCTGTGTTAGGACCTCGTCTAATATGAGAGAGTGGGAGAGACAGAGGCAGGGACAGTGGGAGTTTGGTTCCTCTGTGTTAGGACCTGGTGTAATATGAGAGAGTGGGAGAGACAGAGGCAATGACAGTGGGAGTTCGGGTCCTCTGTGTTGGGACCTGGTTTAATATGAGAGAGTGGGAGAGAGAGAGGCAGTGACAGTGGGAGTTTGGTCCCTCTGTGTTGGGACCTGGTGTAATATGAGAGAGTGGGAGTGACAGAGGCAGTGACAGTGGGAGTTTGGTTCCTCTGTGTTGGGACCTGGTGTAATATGAGAGAGTGGGAGAGACAGAGGCAGTGACAGTGGGAGTTTGGTTCCTCTGTGTTGGGAACTGGTGTAATGTGAGAGAGTGGGAGAGAGAGAGGCAGTGACAGTGGGGGTTTGGTTCCTCTGTGTTAGGACCTGGTGTAATATGAGAGAGTGGTAGAGAGAGAGGCAGTGACAGTGGGAGTTTGGTTCCTCTGTGTTGGGAACTGGTGTAACGTGAGAGAGTGGGAGAGACAGAGGCAGTCACAGTGGGAGTTTGGTTCCTCTGTGTTGGGACCTGGTGTAATATGAGAGAGTGGAAGAGACAGAGGCAGTGACAGTGGGAATTTGGTTCCTCTGTGTTGGGAACTGGTGTAATGTCAGAGAGTGGGAGAGAGAGAGGCAGTGACAGTGGGGGTTTGGTTCCTCTGTGTTAGGACCTGGTGTAATATGAGAGAGTGGGAGAGAGAGAGGCAGTGACAGTGGGAGTTCGGTTCCTCTGTGTTGGGAACTGGTGTAATGTGAGAGAGTGGGAGAGACAGAGGCAGTGACAGTGGGAGTTTGGTTCCTCTGTGTTAGGACCTGGTGTAATATGATAGAGTGGGAGAGACAGAGTCAGTGACAGTGGGAGTTTGGTTCCTCTGTGTTAGGACCTGGTGTAATATGAGAGCGTGGGAGAGACAGAGGCAGTTACAGTGGGAGTTTGGTTCCTCTGTGTTAGGACCTGGTGTAGTATGAGAGAGTGAGAGAGACAGAAGCAGTGACAGTGGGAGCTCGGTTCCACTGTGTTAGGACCTGGTGTAATATGAGAGAGTGGGAGAGACAGAGGCAATGACAGTGGGAGTTCGGGTCCTCTGTGTTGGGACCTGGTTTAATATGAGAGAGTGGGAGAGAGAGAGGCAGTGACAGTGGGAGTTTGGTCCCTCTGTGTTGGGACCTGGTGTAATATGAGAGAGTGGGAGTGACAGAGGCAGTGACAGTGGGAGTTTGGTTCCTCTGTGTTGGGAACTGGTGTAATATGAGAGAGTGGGAGAGTCAGAGGCAGTGACAGTGGGAGTTTGGTTCCTCTGTGTTGGGACCTGGTGTAATATGAGAGAGTGGGAGAGACAGAGGCAGTGACAGTGGGAGTTTGGTTCCTCTGTGTTAGGACCTGGTGTAATATGAGAGAGTGGGAGAGACAGAGGCAGTGACAGTGGGAGTTTGGTTCCTCTGTGTTAGGACCTGGTGTAATATGAGAGAGTGCGAGAGACAGAGGCAGTGACAGTGGGAGTTTGGTTCCTCTGTGTTAGGACCTGGTGTAATATGAGAGAGTGGGAGAGACAGAGGCAGTGACAGTGGGGGTTTCATACCTCTGTGTTCGGACGTGGTGTATATGAGAGAGTGGGAGAGACAGAGGCAGTGACAGTGGGAGTTTGGTTCCTCTGTGTTGGACTTGGTTTAGTATGAGAGAGTGGGAGAGACAGAGGCACTGACAGTGGGAGTTTGGTACCTCTGTGTTAGGACCTGGTGTAATATGAGAGTGTCGGAGAGACAGAGGCAGTGACAGTGGGAGTTTGGTTTCTCTGTGTTGGGAACTGGTGTAATGTGAGAGAGTGGGAGAGACAGAGGCAGTGACAGTGGGAGTTTGGTTCCTCTGTGTTAGGACCTAGTCTAATATGAGAGAGTGGGAGAGACAGAGGCAGTGACAGTGGGAGTTTGGTTCCTCTGTGTTGGGATTTGTTGTAATATGAGAGAGTGGGAGAGACAGAGGCAGTGACAGTGGGAGTTTGGTACCTCTGTGTTGGGACCTGGTGTAATATGAGAGAGTGGGAGAGACAGAGGCAGTGACAGTGGGAGTTTGGTTTCTCTGTGTTAGGACCTGGTCTAATATGAGAGAGTGGGAGAGACAGAGGCAGTGACAGTGGGAGTTTGGTTCCTCTGTGTTGGGACCTGGTGTAATATGAGAGAGTGGGAGAGACAGAGGCAGTGACAGTGGGAGTTTGGTTCCTCTGTGTTGGGACCTGGAGTAATATGAGAGAGTGGGAGAGACAGAGGCAGTGATAGTGGGAGTTTGGTTCCTCTGTGTTGGGACCTGGTGTAATATGAGAGAGTGGGAGAGACAGAGGCAGTGACAGTGGGAGTTTGGTTCCTCTGTGTTAGGACCTGGTGTAATATGAGAGAGTGGAAGAGACAGAGGCAGTGACAGTGGGGGTCTCGTACCTCTGTGTTCAGACCTGGTGTATATGAGAGAGTGGGAGAGACAGAGGCAGTGACAGTGGGAGTTTGGTTCCTCTGTGTTGGACCTGGTTTAGTATGAGAGAGTGTGAGAGACGGAGGCAGTGACAGTGGGAGTTCGGTTCCTCTGTGTTAGGACCTGGTGTAATATGAGAGAGTGGGAGAGAGAGAGGCAGTGACAGTGGGTGTTTGGTTCCTCTGTGTTAGGACCTGGTGTAATATGAGAGAGTGGGAGAGAGAGAGGCAGTGACAGTGGGAGTTCGGTTCCTCTGTGTTGGGAACTGGTGTAATGTGAGAGAGTGGGAGAGACAGAGGCAGTGACAGTGGGAGTTTGGTTCCTCTGTGTTAGGACCTGGTGTAATATGAGAGAGTGGGAGAGACAGAGGCAGTGACAGTGGTAGTTTGGTTCCTCTGTGTTAGGACCTGGTGTAATATGATAGAGTGGGAGAGACAGAGTCAGTGACAGTGGGAGTTTGGTTCCTCTGTGTTAGGACCTGGTGTAATATGAGAGCGTGGGAGAGACAGAGGCAGTTACAGTGGGAGTTTGGTTCCTCTGTGTTAGGACCTGGTGTAGTATGAGAGAGTGAGAGAGACAGAAGCAGTGACAGTGGGAGCTCGGTTCCACTGTGTTAGGACCTGGTGTAATATGAGAGAGTGGGAGAGACAGAGGCAATGACAGTGGGAGTTCGGGTCCTCTGTGTTGGGACCTGGTTTAATATGAGAGAGTGGGAGAGAGAGAGGCAGTGACAGTGGGAGTTTGGTCCCTCTGTGTTGGGACCTGGTGTAATATGAGAGAGTGGGAGTGACAGAGGCAGTGACAGTGGGAGTTTGGTTCCTCTGTGTTGGGAACTGGTGTAATATGAGAGAGTGGGAGAGACAGAGGCAGTGACAGTGGGAGTTTGGTTCCTCTGTGTTGGGACCTGGTGTAATATGAGAGAGTGGGAGAGACAGAGGCAGTGACAGTGGGAGTTTGGTTCCTCTGTGTTAGGACCTGGTGTAATATGAGAGAGTGGGAGAGACAGAGGCAGTGACAGTGGGAGTTTGGTTCCTCTGTGTTAGGACCTGGTGTAATATGAGAGAGTGCGAGAGACAGAGGCAGTGACAGTGGGAGTTTGGTTCCTCTGTGTTAGGACCTGGTGTAATATGAGAGAGTGGGAGAGACAGAGGCAGTGACAGTGGGGGTTTCATACCTCTGTGTTCGGACGTGGTGTATATGAGAGAGTGGGAGAGACAGAGGCAGTGACAGTGGGAGTTTGGTTCCTCTGTGTTGGACTTGGTTTAGTATGAGAGAGTGGGAGAGACAGAGGCACTGACAGTGGGAGTTTGGTACCTCTGTGTTAGGACCTGGTGTAATATGAGAGTGTCGGAGAGACAGAGGCAGTGACAGTGGGAGTTTGGTTTCTCTGTGTTGGGAACTGGTGTAATGTGAGAGAGTGGGAGAGACAGAGGCAGTGACAGTGGGAGTTTGGTTCCTCTGTGTTAGGACCTAGTCTAATATGAGAGAGTGGGAGAGACAGAGGCAGTGACAGTGGGAGTTTGGTTCCTCTGTGTTGGGATTTGTTGTAATATGAGAGAGTGGGAGAGACAGAGGCAGTGACAGTGGGAGTTTGGTACCTCTGTGTTGGGACCTGGTGTAATATGAGAGAGTGGGAGAGACAGAGGCAGTGACAGTGGGAGTTTGGTTTCTCTGTGTTAGGACCTGGTCTAATATGAGAGAGTGGGAGAGACAGAGGCAGTGACAGTGGGAGTTTGGTTCCTCTGTGTTGGGACCTGGTGTAATATGAGAGAGTGGGAGAGACAGAGGCAGTGACAGTGGGAGTTTGGTTCCTCTGTGTTGGGACCTGGAGTAATATGAGAGAGTGGGAGAGACAGAGGCAGTGACAGTGGGAGTTTGGTTCCTCTGTGTTGGGACCTGGTGTAATATGAGAGAGTGGGAGAGACAGAGGCAGTGACAGTGGGAGTTTGGTTCCTCTGTGTTAGGACCTGGTGTAATATGAGAGAGTGGAAGAGACAGAGGCAGTGACAGTGGGGGTCTCGTACCTCTGTGTTCAGACCTGGTGTATATGAGAGAGTGGGAGAGACAGAGGCAGTGACAGTGGGAGTTTGGTTCCTCTGTGTTGGACCTGGTTTAGTATGAGAGAGTGTGAGAGACGGAGGCAGTGACAGTGGGAGTTCGGTTCCTCTGTGTTAGGACCTGGTGTAATATGAGAGAGTGGGAGAGAGAGAGGCAGTGACAGTGGGTGTTTGGTTCCTCTGTGTTAGGACCTGGTGTAATATGAGAGAGTGGGAGAGAGAGAGGCAGTGACAGTGGGAGTTTGGTTCCTCTGTGTTGGGACCTGATGTAATGTGAGAGAGTGGGAGAGACAGAGGCAGTCACAGTGGGAGTTTGGTTCCTCTGTGTTAGGACCTGGTCTAATATGAGAGAGTGGGAGAGACAGAGGCAGTGACAGTGGGAGTTTGGTTCCTCTGTGTTGGGACCTGATGTAATGTGAGAGAGTGGGAGAGACAGAGGCAGTCACAGTGAGAGTTTGGTTCCTCTGTGTTAGGACCTCGTCTAATATGAGAGAGTGGGAGAGACAGAGGCAGGGACAGTGGGAGTTTGGTTCCTCTGTGTTAGGACCTGGTGTAATATGAGAGAGTGGGAGAGACAGAGGCAATGACAGTGGGAGTTCGGGTCCTCTGTGTTGGGACCTGGTTTAATATGAGAGAGTGGGAGAGAGAGAGGCAGTGACAGTGGGAGTTTGGTTCCTCTGTGTTGGGACCTGGTGTAATATGAGAGAGTGGGAGTGACAGAGGCAGTGACAGTGGGAGTTTGGTTCCTCTGTGTTGGGACCTGGTGTAATATGAGAGAGTGGGAGAGACAGAGGCAGTGACAGTGGGAGTTTGGTTCCTCTGTGTTGGGAACTGGTGTAATGTGAGAGAGTGGGAGAGAGAGAGGCAGTGACAGTGGGGGTTTGGTTCCTCTGTGTTAGGACCTGGTGTAATATGAGAGAGTGGTAGAGAGAGAGGCAGTGACAGTGGGAGTTTGGTTCCTCTGTGTTGGGAACTGGTGTAACGTGAGAGAGTGGGAGAGACAGAGGCAGTCACAGTGGGAGTTTGGTTCCTCTGTGTTGGGACCTGGTGTTATATGAGAGAGTGGAAGAGACAGAGGCAGTGACAGTGGGAGTTTGGTTCCTCTGTGTTGGGAACTGGTGTAATGTCAGAGAGTGGGAGAGAGAGAGGCAGTGACAGTGGGGGTTTGGTTCCTCTGTGTTAGGACCTGGTGTAATATGAGAGAGTGGGAGAGAGAGAGGCAGTGACAGTGGGAGTTTGGTTCCTCTGTGTTGGGAACTGGTGTAATGTGAGAGAGTGGGAGAGACAGAGGCAGTGACAGTGGGAGTTTGGTTCCTCTGTGTTAGGACCTGGTGTAATATGAGAGAGTGGTAGAGACAGAGGCAGTGACAGTGGGAGTTTGGTTCCTCTGTGTTGGGAACTGGTGTAATGTGAGAGAGTGGGAGAGACAGAGGCAATGACAGTGGGGGTTTGGTTCGTCTGTGTTAGGACCTGGTGTAATATGAGAGAGTGGTAGAGAGAGAGGCAGTGACAGTGGGAGTTTGGTTCCTCTGTGTTGGGAACTGGTGTAATGTGAGAGAGTGGGAGAGACAGAGGCAGTCACAGTGGGAGTTTGGTTCCTCTGTGTTAGGACCTGGTGTAATATGAGAGAGTGGGAGAGACAGAGGCAATGACAGTGGGAGTTCGGGTCCTCTGTGTTGGGACCTGGTTTAATATGAGAGAGTGGGAGAGAGAGAGGCAGTGACAGTGGGAGTTTGGTCCCTCTGTGTTGGAACCTGGTGTAATATGAGAGAGTCGGAGTGACAGAGGCAGTAAAAGTGGGAGTTTGGTTCCTCTGTGTTGGGACCTGGTGTAATATGAGAGAGTGGGAGAGACAGAGGCAGTGACAGTGGGAGTTTGGTTCCTCTGTGTTGGGAACTGGTGTAATGTCAGAGAGTGGGAGAGAGAGCGGCAGTGACAGTGGGAGTTTGGTTCCTCTGTGTTAGGACCTGGTCTAATATGAGAGAGTGGGAGAGAGAGAGGCAGTGACAGTGGGGGTTTTGTTCCTCTGTGTTAGGACCTGGTGTAATATGAGAGAGTGGGAGAGACAGAGGCAGTGACTGTGGGAGTTTGGTTCCTCTGTGTTGGGAACTGGTGTAATGTGAGAGAGTGGGAGAGACAGAGGCAGTGACAGTGGGGGTTTGGTTCCTCTGTGTTAGGACCTGGTCTAATATGAGAAAGTGGGAGAGACAGAGGCAGTGACAGTGGGAGTTTGGTTCCTCTGTGTTGGGACCTGGTGTAATATGAGAGAGTGGGAGAGAGAGAGGCAGTGACAGTGGGAGTTTGGTTCCTCTGTGTTAGGACCTGGTGTAATATGAGAGCGTGGGAGAGAAAGAGGCAGTTACAGTGGGAGTTTGGTTCCTCTGTGTTGGGACCTGGTGTAATATGAGAGAGTGGGAGAGAGAGAGGCAGTGACAGTGGGAGTTTGGTCCCTCTGTGTTGGGACCTGGTGTAATATGAGAGAGTGGGAGAGACAGAGGCAGTGACAGTGGGAGTTTGGTTCCTCTGTGTTGGGAACTGGTGTAATGTGAGAGAGTGGGAGAGACAGAGGCAGTCACAGTGGGAGTTTGGTTCCTCTGTGTTAGGACCTGGTCTAATATGAGAAAGTGGGAGAGACAGAGGCAGTGACAGTGGGAGTTTGGTTCCTCTGTGTTGGGACCTGGTGTAATATGAGAGAGTGGGAGAGACAGAGGCAGTTACAGTGGGAGTTTGGTTCCTCTGTGTTAGGACCTGGTGTAATATGAGAGCGTGGGAGAGTCAGAGGCAGTTACAGTGGGAGTTTGGTTCCTCTGTGTTAGGACCTGGTGTAGTATGAGAGAGTGGGAGAGACAAAAGCAGTGACAGTGGGAGTTTGGTTCCTCTGTGTTAGGACCTGGTGTAATATGAGAGAGTGGTAGAGAGAGAGGCAGTGACAGTGGGAGTTTGGTTCCTCTGTGTTAGGACCTGGTGTAATATGAGAGAGTGGTAGAGAGAGAGGCAGTGACAGTGGGAGTTTGGTTCCTCTGTGTTGGGAACTGGTGTAATATGAGAGAGTGGTAGAGAGAGAGGCAGTGACAGTGGGAGTTTGGTTCCTCAGTGTTGGGACCTGGTGTAATATGAGAGAGTGGGAGAGACAGAGGCAGTGACAGTGGGAGTTTGGTTCCTCTGTGTTGGGAACTGGTGTAATGTCAGAGAGTGGGAGAGAGAGAGGCAGTGACAGTGGGGGTTTGGTTCCTCTGTGTTAGGACCTGGTGTAATATGAGAGAGTGGTAGAGAGAGAGGCAGTGACAGTGGGAGTTTGGTTCCTCTGTGTTGGGAACTGGTGTAACGTGAGAGAGTGGGAGAGAAAGAGGCAGTGACAGTGGGAGTTTGGTTCCTCAGTGTTGGGACCTGGTGTAATATGAGAGAGTGGGAGAGACAGAGGCAGTGACAGTGGGAGTTTGGTTCCTCTGTGTTGGGAACTGGTGTAATGTCAGAGAGTGGGAGAGAGAGAGGCAGTGACAGTGGGGGTTTGGTTCCTCTGTGTTAGGACCTGGTGTAATATGAGAGAGTGGGAGAGAGAGAGGCAGTGACAGTGGGAGTTTGGTTCCTCTGTGTTGGGAACTGGTGTAATGTGAGAGAGTGGGAGAGACAGAGGAAGTGACAGTGGGAGTTTGGTTCCTCTGTGTTAGGACCTGGTGTAATATGAGAGAGTGGGAGAGACAGAGGCAGTGACAGTGGTAGTTTGGTTCCTCTGTGTTAGGACCTGGTGTAATATGAGAGAGTGCGAGAGACAGAGGCAGTGACAGTGGGAGTTTGGTTCCTCTGTGTTAGGACCTGGTGTAATATGAGAGCGTGGGAGAGACAGAGGCAGTTACAGTGGGAGTTTGGTTCCTCTGTTAGGACCTGGAGTAGTATGAGAGAGTGGGAGAGACAGAAGCAGTGACAATGGGAGTTCGGGTCCTCTGTGTTGGGACCTGGTTTAATATGAGAGAGTGGGAGAGAGAGAGGCAGTGACAGTGGGAGTTTGGTCCCTCTGTGTTGGGACCTGGTGTAATATGAGAGAGTGGGAGTGACAGAGGCAGTGACAGTGGGAGTTTGGTTCCTCTGTGTTGGGAACTGGTGTAATGTGAGAGAGTGGGAGAGAGAGAGGCAGTGACAGTGGGGGTTTGGTTCGTCTGTGTTAGGACCTGGTGTAATATGAGAGAGTGGTAGAGAGAGAGGCAGTGACAGTGGGAGTTTGGTTCCTCTGTGTTGGGAACTGGTGTAATGTGAGAGAGTGGGAGAGACAGAGGCAATGACAGTGGGAGTTTGGTTCCTCTGTGTTGGGAACTGGTGTAATGTGAGAGAGTGGGAGAGACAGAGGCAGTCACAGTGGGAGTTTGGTTCCTCTGTGTTAGGACCTGGTGTAATATGAGAGAGTGGGAGAGACAGAGGCAGTGACAGTGGGAGTTCGGTTCCTCTGTGTTGGGACCTGGTTTAATATGAGAGAGTGGGAGAGACAGAGGCAGTCACAGTGGGAGTTTGGTTCCTCTGTGTTAGGACCTGGTGTAATATGAGAGAGTGGGAGAGACAGAGGCAATGACAGTGGGAGTTCGGTTCCTCTGTGTTGGGACCTGGTTTAATATGAGAGAGTGGGAGAGACAGAGGCAGTGACAGTGGGAGTTCGGTTCCTCTGTGTTGGGACCTGGTTTAATATGAGAGAGTGGGAGAGACAGAGGCAGTGACAGTGGGAGTCTTGTCCCTCTGTGTTGGAACCTGGTGTAATATGTGAGAGTGGGAGTGACAGAGGCAGTAACAGTGGGAGTTTGGTTCCTCTGTGTTGGGACCTGGTGTAATATGAGAGAGTGGGAGAGACAGAGGCAGTGACCGTGGGAGTTTGGTTCCTCTGTGTTGGGACCTGGTGTAATATGAGAGAGTGGGAGAGACAGAGGCAGTGACAGTGGGAGTTTTGTCCCTCTGTGTTGGAACCTGGTGTAATATGTGAGAGTGGGAGTGACAGAGGCAGTAACAGTGGGAGTTTGGTTCCTCTGTGTTGGGACCTGGTGTAATATGAGAGAGTGGGAGAGACAGAGGCAGTGACCGTGGGAGTTTGGTTCCTCTGTGTTGGGACCTGGTGTAATATGAGAGAGTGGGAGAGACAGAGGCAGTGACAGTGGGAGTTTTGTCCCTCTGTGTTGGAACCTGGTGTAATATGTGAGAGTGGGAGTGACAGAGCCAGTAACAGTGGGAGTTTGGTTCCTCTGTGTTGGGACCTGGTGTAATATGAGAGAGTGGGAGAGACAGAGGCAGTGACCGTGGGAGTTTGGTTCCTCTGTGTTGGGACCTGGTGTAATATGAGAGAGTGGGAGAGACAGAGGCAGTGACAGTGGGAGTTTTGTCCCTCTGTGTTGGAACCTGGTGTAATATGTGAGAGTGGGAGTGACAGAGGCAGTAACAGTGGGAGTTTGGTTCCTCTGTGTTGGGACCTGGTGTAATATGAGAGAGTGGGAGAGACAGAGGCAGTGACCATGGGAGTTTGGTTCCTCTGTGTTGGGACCTGGTGTAATATGAGAGAGTGGGAGAGACAGAGGCAGTGACAGTGGGAGTTTGGTTCCTCTGTGTTGGGACCTGGTGTAATATGAGAGAGTGGGAGAGACAGAGGCAGTGACAGTGGGAGTTTGGTTCCTCTGTGTTAGGACCTGGTGTAATATGAGAGCGTGGGAGAGAAAGAGGCAGTTACGGTGGGAGTTTGGTTCCTCTGTGTTGGGACCTGGTGTAATATGAGAGAGTGGGAGAGAGAGAGGCAGTGACAGTGGGAGTTTGGTCCCTCTGTGTTGGGACCTGGTGTAATATGAGAGAGTGGGAGAGACAGAGGCAGTGACAGTGGGAGTTTGGTTCCTCTGTGTTGGGAACTGGTGTAATGTGAGAGAGTGGGAGAGTCAGAGGCAGTCACAGTGGGAGTTTGGTTCCTCTGTGTTAGGACCTGGTCTAATATGAGAAAGTGGGAGAGACAGAGGCAGTGACAGTGGGAGTTTGGTTCCTCTGTGTTGGGACCTGGTGTAATATGAGAGAGTGGGAGAGACAGAGGCAGTTACAGTGGGAGTTTGGTTCCTCTGTGTTAGGACCTGGTGTAATATGAGAGCGTGGGAGAGTCAGAGGCAGTTACAGTGGGAGTTTGGTTCCTCTGTGTTAGGACCTGGTGTAGTATGAGAGAGTGGGAGAGACAAAAGCAGTGACAGTGGGAGTTTGGTTCCTCTGTGTTAGGACCTGGTGTAATATGAGAGAGTGGTAGAGAGAGAGGCAGTGACAGTGGGAGTTTGGTTCCTCTGTGTTAGGACCTGGTGTAATATGAGAGAGTGGTAGAGAGAGAGGCAGTGACAGTGGGAGTTTGGTTCCTCTGTGTTGGGAACTGGTGTAATATGAGAGAGTGGTAGAGAGAGAGGCAGTGACAGTGGGAGTTTGGTTCCTCTGTGTTAGGACCTGGTGTAATATGAGAGAGTGGTAGAGAGAGAGGCAGTGACAGTGGGAGTTTGGTTCCTCTGTGTTGGGAACTGGTGTAACGTGAGAGAGTGGGAGAGAAAGAGGCAGTGACAGTGGGAGTTTGGTTCCTCAGTGTTGGGACCTGGTGTAATATGAGAGAGTGGGAGAGACAGAGGCAGTGACAGTGGGAGTTTGGTTCCTCTGTGTTGGGAACTGGTGTAATGTCAGAGAGTGGGAGAGAGAGAGGCAGTGACAGTGGGGGTTTGGTTCCTCTGTGTTAGGACCTGGTGTAATATGAGAGAGTGGTAGAGAGAGAGGCAGTGACAGTGGGAGTTTGGTTCCTCTGTGTTGGGAACTGGTGTAACGTGAGAGAGTGGGAGAGAAAGAGGCAGTGACAGTGGGAGTTTGGTTCCTCAGTGTTGGGACCTGGTGTAATATGAGAGAGTGGGAGAGACAGAGGCAGTGACAGTGGGAGTTTGGTTCCTCTGTGTTGGGAACTGGTGTAATGTCAGAGAGTGGGAGAGAGAGAGGCAGTGACAGTGGGGGTTTGGTTCCTCTGTGTTAGGACCTGGTGTAATATGAGAGAGTGGGAGAGAGAGAGGCAGTGACAGTGGGAGTTTGGTTCCTCTGTGTTGGGAACTGGTGTAATGTGAGAGAGTGGGAGAGACAGAGGAAGTGACAGTGGGAGTTTGGTTCCTCTGTGTTAGGACCTGGTGTAATATGAGAGAGTGGGAGAGACAGAGGCAGTGACAGTGGTAGTTTGGTTCCTCTGTGTTAGGACCTGGTGTAATATGAGAGAGTGCGAGAGACAGAGGCAGTGACAGTGGGAGTTTGGTTCCTCTGTGTTAGGACCTGGTGTAATATGAGAGCGTGGGAGAGACAGAGGCAGTTACAGTGGGAGTTTGGTTCCTCTGTTAGGACCTGGAGTAGTATGAGAGAGTGGGAGAGACAGAAGCAGTGACAATGGGAGTTCGGTTCCTCTGTGTTGGGACCTGGTTTAATATGAGAGAGTGGGAGAGACAGAGGCAGTGACAGTGGTAGTTTGGTTCCTCTGTGTTAGGACCTGGTGTAATATGAGAGAGTGCGAGAGACAGAGGCAGTGACAGTGGGAGTTTGGTTCCTCTGTGTTAGGACCTGGTGTAATATGAGAGCGTGGGAGAGACAGAGGCAGTGACAGTGGGAGTTTGGTTCCTCTGTGTTGGGAACTGGTGTAATGTGAGAGAGTGGGAGAGACAGAGGCAGTCACAGTGGGAGTTTGGTTCCTCTGTGTTAGGACATGGTCTAATATGATAGAGTGGGAGAGACAGAGGCAGTGACAGTGGGAGTTTGGTTCCTCTGTGTTGGGATTTGTTGTAATATGAGAGAGTGGGAGAGACATAGGCAGTGACAGTGGGAGTTTGGTTCATCTGTGTTAGGACCTGGTGTAATATGAGTGTGGGAGAGACAGAGGCAGTGACAGTGGTAGTTTGGTTCCTCTGTGTTGGGAACTGGTGTAATATGAGAGAGTGGGAGAGACAGAGGCAGTTACAGTGGGAGTTTGGTTCCTCTGTGTTAGAACCTGGTGTAATATGGGAGAGTGGGAGAGACAGAGGCAATGACAGTGGGAGTTTGGGACCTCTGTGTTGGGACCTGGTTTAATATGAGAGAGTGGGAGAGAGAGAGGCAGTGACAGTGGGAGTTTGGTCCCTCTGTGTTGGGACCTGGTGTAATATGAGAGAGTGGGAGTGACAGAGGCAGTGACAGTGGGAGTTTGGTTCTTCTGTGTTGGGACCTGGTGTAACATGAGAGAGTGGGAGAGACAGAGGCAGTGACAGTGGGAGTTTGGTTCCTCTGTGTTGGGAACTGGTGTAATGTGAGAGAGTGGGAGAGACAGAGACAGTGACAGTTGGAGTTTGGTTCCTCTGTGTTGGGACCTGGTGTAATATGAGAGAGTGGGAGAGAGAGAGGCAGTGACAGTGGGAGTTTGGTCCCTCTGTGTTGGGACCTGGTGTAATATGAGAGAGTGGGAGAGACAGAGGCAGTGACAGTGGGAGTTTGGTTCCTCTGTGTTAGGACCTGGTGTAATATGAGAGTGTGGGAGAGACAGAGGCAGTGACAGTGGGAGTTTGGTTCCTCTGTGTTTGGACCTGGTGTAATATGAGAGAGTGGGAGAGACAGAGACAGTGACAGTGGGAGTTTGGTTCCTCTGTGTTGGGAACTAGTGTAATGTGAGAGAGTGGGAGAGACAGAGGCAGTGACAGTGGGAGTTTGGTTCCTCTGTGTTGGGACCTGGTGTAATATGAGAGAGTGGGAGAGACAGAGGCAGTGACAGTGGGAGTTTGGTTCCTCTGTGTTGGGACCTGGTGTAATATGAGAGAGTGGGAGAGACAGAGGCAGTGACAGTGGGAGTTTGGTTCCTCTGTGTTGGGAACTGGTGTAATGTGAGAGAGTGGGAGAGACAGAGGCAGTCACAGTGGGAGTTTGGTTCCTCTGTGTTAGGACCTGGTCTAATATGAGAGAGTGGGAGAGACAGAGGCAGTGACAGTGGGAGTTTGGTTCCTCTGTGTTGGGACCTGGTGTAATATGAGAGAGTGGGAGAGAGAGAGGCAGTGACAGTGGGAGTTTGGTTCCTCTGTGTTGGGACCTGGTGTAATATGAGAGTGTGGGAGAGACAGAGGCAGTGACAGTGGGAGTTTGGTTCCTCTGTGTTGGGACCTGGTGTAATATGAGAGAGTGGGAGAGACAGAGGCAGTGACAGTGGGAGTTTGGTTCCTCTGTGTTAGGACCTGGTGTAATATAAGAGAGTGGGAGAGACAGAGGCAGTGACAGTGGGAGTTTGGTTCCTCTGTGTTAGGACCTGGTGTAATATGAGAGAGTGGGAGAGACAGAGGCAGTGACAGTGGGAGTTTGCTTCCTCTGTGTTGGGAACTGGTGTAATGTGAGAGAGTGGGAGAGACAGAGGCAGTCACAGTGGGAGTTTGGTTCCTCTGTGTTAGGACCTGGTGTAATATAAGAGAGTGGGAGAGACAGAGGTAGTGACAGTGGGAGTTTGGTTCCTCTGTGTTAGGACCTGGTGTAATATGAGAGTGTGGGAGAGACAGAGGCAGTGACAGTGGGAGTTTGCTTCCTCTGTGTTGGGAACTGGTGTAATGTGAGAGAGTGGGAGAGACAGAGGCAGTCACAGTGGGAGTTTGGTTCCTCTGTGTTAGGACCTAGTCTAATATGAGAGAGTGGGAGAGACAGAGGCAGTGACAGTGGGAGTTTGGTTCCTCTGTGTTGGGATTTGTTGTAATATGAGAGAGTGGGAGAGACAGAGGCAGTGACAGTGGGAGTTTGGTACCTCTGTGTTGCGACCTGGTGTAATATGAGAGAGTGGGAGAGACAGAGGCAGTGACAGTGGGAGTTTGGTTCCTCTGTGTTAGGACCTGGTCTAATATGAGAGAGTGGGAGAGACAGAGGCAGTGACAGTGGGAGTTTGATTACTCTGTGTTGGGACCTGGTGTAATATGAGAGAGTGGGAGAGACAGAGGCAGTGACAGTGGGAGTTTGGTTCCTCTGTGTTGGGACCTGGTGTAATATGAGAGAGTGGGAAAGACAGAGGCAGTGACAGTGGGAGTTTGGTTCCTCTGTGTTGGGACCTGGTGTAATATGAGAGAGTGGGAGAGACAGAGGCAGTGACAGTGGGAGTTTGGTTCCTCTGTGTTAGGACCTGGTGTAATATAAGAGAGTGGGAGAGACAGAGGCAGTGACAGTGGGAGTTTGGTTCCTCTGTGTTAGGACCTGGTGTAATATGAGAGAGTGGGAGAGACAGAGGCAGTGACAGTGGGAGTTTGCTTCCTCTGTGTTGGGAACTGGTGTAATGTGAGAGAGTGGGAGAGACAGAGGCAGTCACAGTGGGAGTTTGGTTCCTCTGTGTTAGGACCTGGTGTAATATAAGAGAGTGGGAGAGACAGAGGTAGTGACAGTGGGAGTTTGGTTCCTCTGTGTTAGGACCTGGTGTAATATGAGAGTGTGGGAGAGACAGAGGCAGTGACAGTGGGAGTTTGCTTCCTCTGTGTTGGGAACTGGTGTAATGTGAGAGAGTGGGAGAGACAGAGGCAGTCACAGTGGGAGTTTGGTTCCTCTGTGTTAGGACCTAGTCTAATATGAGAGAGTGGGAGAGACAGAGGCAGTGACAGTGGGAGTTTGGTTCCTCTGTGTTGGGATTTGTTGTAATATGAGAGAGTGGGAGAGACAGAGGCAGTGACAGTGGGAGTTTGGTACCTCTGTGTTGCGACCTGGTGTAATATGAGAGAGTGGGAGAGACAGAGGCAGTGACAGTGGGAGTTTGGTTCCTCTGTGTTAGGACCTGGTCTAATATGAGAGAGTGGGAGAGACAGAGGCAGTGACAGTGGGAGTTTGATTACTCTGTGTTGGGACCTGGTGTAATATGAGAGAGTGGGAGAGACAGAGGCAGTGACAGTGGGAGTTTGGTTCCTCTGTGTTGGGACCTGGTGTAATATGAGAGAGTGGGAAAGACAGAGGCAGTGACAGTGGGAGTTTGGTTCCTCTGTGTTGGGACCTGGTGTAATATGAGAGAGTGGGAGAGACAGAGGCAGTGACAGTGGGAGTTTGGTTCCTCTGTGTTGGGAACTGGTGTAATGTGAGAGAGTGGGAGAGAGAGAGGCAGTGACAGTGGGGGTTTGGTTCGTCTGTGTTAGGACCTGGTGTAATATGAGAGAGTGGTAGAGAGAGAGGCAGTGACAGTGGGAGTTTGGTTCCTCTGTGTTGGGAACTGGTGTAATGTGAGAGAGTGGGAGAGACAGAGGCAGTCACAGTGGGAGTTTGGTTCCTCTGTGTTAGGACCTGGTGTAATATGAGAGAGAGGGAGAGACAGAGGCAGTGACAGTGGGAGTTTGGTTCCTCTGTGTTAGGACCTGGTGTAATATGAGAGTGTGGGAGAGACAGAGGCAGTCACAGTGGGAGTTTGGTTCCTCTGTGTTAGGACCTAGTCTAATATGAGAGAGTGGGAGAGACAGAGGCAGTGACAGTGGGAGTTTGGTTCCTCTGTGTTGGGATTTGTTGTAATATGAGAGAGTGGGAGAGACAGAGGCAGTGACAGTGGGAGTTTGGTACCTCTGTGTTGTGACCTGGTGTAATATGAGAGAGTGGGAGAGACAGAGGCAGTGACAGTGGGAGTTTGGTTCCTCTGTGTTGGGAACTGGTGTAATGTGAGAGAGTGGGAGAGACAGAGGCAGTGACAGTGGGAGTTTGGTTCCTCTGTGTTAGGACCTGGTCTAATATGAGAGAGTGGGAGAGACAGAGGCAGTGACAGTGGGAGTTTGGTTCCTCTGTGTTGGGACCTGGTGTAATATGAGAGAGTGGGAGAGACAGAGGCAGTGACAGTGGGAGTTTGGTTCCTCTGTGTTGGGACCTGGTGTAATATGAGAGAGTGGGAGAGACAGAGGCAGTGACAGTGGGAGTTTGGTTCCTCTATGTTGGGACCTGGTGTAATATGAGAGAGTGGGAGAGACAGAGGCAGTGACAGTGGGAGTTTGATTCCTCTGTGTTAGGACCTGGTGTAATATGAGAGAGTGGGAGAGACACAGGCAGTGACAGTGGGGGTCTCGTACCTCTGTGTTCAGACCTGGTGTATATGAGAGAGTGGGAGAGACAGAGGCAGTGACAGTGGGAGTTTGGTTCCTCTGTGTTGGACCTGGTTTAGTATGAGAGAGTGTGAGAGACGGAGGCAGTGACAGTGGGAGTTTGGTTCCTCTGTGTTAGGACCTGGTGTAATATGAAAGAGTGGGAGAGAGAGAGGCAGTGACAGTGGGTGTTTGGTTCCTCTGTGTTAGGACCTGGTGTAATATGAGAGAGTGGGAGAGAGAGAGGTAGTGACAGTGGGGGTTTGGTTCCTCTGTGTTGGGACCTGGTGTAATATGAGAGAGTGGGAGAGAGAGAGGCAGTGACAGTGGGAGTTTGGCCCCTCTGTGTTGGGACCTGGTGTAATATGAGAGAGTGGGAGAGACAGAGGCAGTGACAGTGGGAGTTTGGTTCCTCTGTGTTGGGACCTGGTGTAATATGACAGAGTGGGAGAGACAGAGGCAGTGACAGTGGGAGTTTGGTTCCTCTGTGTTGGGAACTGGTGTAATATGAGAGAGTGGGAGAGACAGAGGCAGTGACAGTGGGAGTTTGGTTCCTCTGTGTTAGGACCTGGTGTAAAATGAGTGAGTGGGAGAGACAGAGGCAGTGACAGTGGGGGTCTCGTACCTCTGTGTTCAGACCTGGTGTAATATGAGAGAGTGGGAGAGACAGAGGCAGTGACAGTGGGAGTTTGGTTCCTCTGTGTTGGGAACTGGGGTAATGTGAGAGAGTGGGACAGACAGAGTCAGTAACAGTTGGAGTTTGGTTCCTCTGTGTTGGGACCTGGTGTAATATGAGAGAGTGGGAGAGAGAGAGGCAGTGACAGTGGGAGTTTGGTCCCTCTGTGTTGGGACCTGGTGTAATATGAGAGAGTGGGAGAGACAGAGGCAGTGACAGTGGGAGTTTGGTTCCTCTGTGTTAGGACCTGGTGTAATATGAGAGTGTGGGAGAGACAGAGGCAGTGACAGTGGGAGTTTGGTTCCTCTGTGTTGGGACCTGGTGTAATATGAGAGAGTGGGAGAGACAGAGGCAGTGACAGTGGGAGTTTGGTTCCTCTGTGTTGGGAACTGGTGTAATGTGAGAGGGTGGGAGAGACAGAGGCAGTGACAGTGTGAGTTTGGTTCCTCTGTGTTAGGACCTGGTCTAATATGAGAGAGTGGGAGAGACAGAGGCAGTGACAGTGGGAGTTTGGTTCCTCTGTGTTGGGACCTGGTGTAATATGAGAGAGTGGGAGAGACAGAGGCAGTGACAGTGGGAGTTTGGTTCCTCTGTGTTATGACCTGGTCTAATATGAGAGAGTGGGAGAGACAGAGGCAGTGACAGTGGGATTTTGGTTCCTCTGTGTTGGGACCTGGTGTAATATGAGAGAGTGGGAGAGAGAGAAGCAGTGACAGTGGGAGTTTGGTCCCTCTTTGTTGGGACCTGGTGTAATATGAGAGAGTGTGAGAGACAGAGGCAGTGACAGTGGGAGTTTGGTTCCTCTGTGTTGGGACCTGGTGTAATATGAGAGAGTTGGAGAGACAGAGGCAGTGACAGTGGGAGTTTGGTTCCTCTGTGTTGGGAACTGGTGTAATGTGAGAGAGTGGGAGAGACAGAGGCAGTGACAGTGGGAGTTTGGTTCCTCTGTGTTAGGACCTGGTCTAATATGAGAGAGTGGGAGAGACAGAGGCAGTGACAGTGGGAGTTTGGTTCCTCTGTGTTGGGACCTGGTGTAATATGAGAGAGTGGGAGAGACAGAGGCAGTGACAGTGGGAGTTTGGTTCCTCTGTGTTGGGACCTGGTGTAATATGAGAGAGTGGGAGAGACAGAGGCAGTGACAGTGGGAGTTTGGTTCCTCTGTGTTGGGACCTGGTGTAATATGAGAGTGTGGGAGAGACAGAGACAGTGACAGTGGGAGTTTGGTTCCTCTGTGTTGGTAATTGGTGTAATGTGAGAGAGTGGGAGAGACAGAGGCAGTCACAGTGGGTGTTTGGTTCCTCTGTGTTAGGACCTAGTCTAATATGAGAGAGTGGGAGAGACAGAGGCAGTGACAGTGGGAGTTTGGTTCCTCTGTGTTGGGATTTGTTGTAATATGAGAGAGTGGGAGAGACAGAGGCAGTGACAGTGGGGGTTTGGTACCTCTGTGTTGGGACCTGGTGTAATATGAGAGAGTGGGAGAGACAGAGGCAGTGACAGTGGGAGTTTGGTTCCTCTGTGTTGGGAACTGGTGTAATGTGAGAGAGTGGGAGAGACAGAGGCAGTGACAGTGGGAGTTTGGTTCCTCTGTGTTGGGACCTGGTGTAATATGAGAGAGTGGGAGAGACAGAGGCAGTGACAGTGGGAGTTTGGTTCCTCTGTGTTGGGACCTGGTGTAATATGAGAGAGTGGGAGAGACAGAGGCAGTGACAGTGGGAGTTTGGTTCCTCTGTGTTGGGACCTGGTGTAATATGAGAGAGTGGGAGAGACAGAGGCAGTGACAGTGGGAGTTTGGTTCCTCTGTGTTAGGACCTGGTGTAATATGAGAGAGTGGGAGAGACAGAGGCAGTGACAGTGGTAGTTTGGTTCCTCTGTGTTAGGACCTGGTGTAATATGAGAGAGTGGGAGAGACAGAGGCAGTGACAGTGGGAGTTTGGTTCCTCTGTGTTGGACCTGGTTTAGTATGAGAGAGTGTGAGAGACGGAGGCAGTGACAGTGGGAGTTCGGTTCCTCTGTGTTAGGACCTGGTGTAATATGAGAGAGTGGGAGAGAGAGAGGCAGTGACAGTGGGTGTTTGGTTCCTCTGTGTTAGGACCTGGTGTAATATGAGAGTGTGGGAGAGAGAGAGGTAGTGACAGTGGGGGTTTGGTTCCTCTGTGTTGGGACCTGGTGTAATATGAGAGAGTGGGAGAGAGAGAGGCAGTGACAGTGGGAGTTTGGCCCCTCTGTGTTGGGACCTGGTGTAATATGAGAGAGTGGGAGAGACAGAGGCAGTGACAGTGGGAGTTTGGTTCCTCAGTGTTGGGACCTGGTGTAATATGAGAGAGTGGGAGAGACAGAGGCAGTGACAGTGGGAGTTTGGTTCCTCTGTGTTGGGAACTGGTGTAATGTCAGAGAGTGGGAGAGAAAGAGGCAGTGACAGTGGGAGTTTGGTTCCTCAGTGTTGGGACCTGGTGTAATATGAGAGAGTGGGAGAGACAGAGGCAGTGACAGTGGGAGTTTGGTTCCTCTGTGTTGGGAACTGGTGTAATGTCAGAGAGTGGGAGAGAGAGAGGCAGTGACAGTGGGGGTTTGGTTCCTCTGTGTTAGGACCTGGTGTAATATGAGAGAGTGGGAGAGAGAGAGGCAGTGACAGTGGGAGTTTGGTTCCTCTGTGTTGGGAACTGGTGTAATGTGAGAGAGTGGGAGAGACAGAGGAAGTGACAGTGGGAGTTTGGTTCCTCTGTGTTAGGACCTGGTGTAATATGAGAGAGTGGGAGAGACAGAGGCAGTGACAGTGGTAGTTTGGTTCCTCTGTGTTAGGACCTGGTGTAATATGAGAGAGTGCGAGAGACAGAGGCAGTGACAGTGGGAGTTTGGTTCCTCTGTGTTAGGACCTGGTGTAATATGAGAGCGTGGGAGAGACAGAGGCAGTTACAGTGGGAGTTTGGTTCCTCTGTTAGGACCTGGAGTAGTATGAGAGAGTGGGAGAGACAGAAGCAGTGACAATGGGAGTTCGGGTCCTCTGTGTTGGGACCTGGTTTAATATGAGAGAGTGGGAGAGAGAGAGGCAGTGACAGTGGGAGTTTGGTCCCTCTGTGTTGGGACCTGGTGTAATATGAGAGAGTGGGAGTGACAGAGGCAGTGACAGTGGGAGTTTGGTTCCTCTGTGTTGGGAACTGGTGTAATGTGAGAGAGTGGGAGAGAGAGAGGCAGTGACAGTGGGGGTTTGGTTCGTCTGTGTTAGGACCTGGTGTAATATGAGAGAGTGGTAGAGAGAGAGGCAGTGACAGTGGGAGTTTGGTTCCTCTGTGTTGGGAACTGGTGTAATGTGAGAGAGTGGGAGAGACAGAGTCAGTGACAGTGGGAGTTTGGTTCCTCTGTGTTAGGACCTGGTGTAATATGAGAGAGTGGGAGAGACAGAGGCAATGACAGTGGGAGTTCGGTTCCTCTGTGTTGGGAACTGGTGTAATGTGAGAGAGTGGGAGAGACAGAGGCAATGACAGTGGGAGTTTGGTTCCTCTGTGTTGGGAACTGGTGTAATGTGAGAGAGTGGGAGAGACAGAGGCAGTCACAGTGGGAGTTTGGTTCCTCTGTGTTAGGACCTGGTGTAATATGAGAGAGTGGGAGAGACAGAGGCAGTGACAGTGGGAGTTCGGTTCCTCTGTGTTGGGACCTGGTTTAATATGAGAGAGTGGGAGAGACAGAGGCAGTCACAGTGGGAGTTTGGTTCCTCTGTGTTAGGACCTGGTGTAATATGAGAGAGTGGGAGAGACAGAGGCAATGACAGTGGGAGTTCGGTTCCTCTGTGTTGGGACCTGGTTTAATATGAGAGAGTGGGAGAGACAGAGGCAGTGACAGTGGGAGTTCGGTTCCTCTGTGTTGGGACCTGGTTTAATATGAGAGAGTGGGAGAGACAGAGGCAGTGACAGTGGGAGTCTTGTCCCTCTGTGTTGGAACCTGGTGTAATATGTGAGAGTGGGAGTGACAGAGGCAGTAACAGTGGGAGTTTGGTTCCTCTGTGTTGGGACCTGGTGTAATATGAGAGAGTGGGAGAGACAGAGGCAGTGACCGTGGGAGTTTGGTTCCTCTGTGTTGGGACCTGGTGTAATATGAGAGAGTGGGAGAGACAGAGGCAGTGACAGTGGGAGTTTTGTCCCTCTGTGTTGGAACCTGGTGTAATATGTGAGAGTGGGAGTGACAGAGGCAGTAACAGTGGGAGTTTGGTTCCTCTGTGTTGGGACCTGGTGTAATATGAGAGAGTGGGAGAGACAGAGGCAGTGACCGTGGGAGTTTGGTTCCTCTGTGTTGGGACCTGGTGTAATATGAGAGAGTGGGAGAGACAGAGGCAGTGACAGTGGGAGTTTTGTCCCTCTGTGTTGGAACCTGGTGTAATATGTGAGAGTGGGAGTGACAGAGGCAGTAACAGTGGGAGTTTGGTTCCTCTGTGTTGGGACCTGGTGTAATATGAGAGAGTGGGAGAGACAGAGGCAGTGACCGTGGGAGTTTGGTTCCTCTGTGTTGGGACCTGGTGTAATATGAGAGAGTGGGAGAGACAGAGGCAGTGACAGTGGGAGTTTTGTCCCTCTGTGTTGGAACCTGGTGTAATATGTGAGAGTGGGAGTGACAGAGGCAGTAACAGTGGGAGTTTGGTTCCTCTGTGTTGGGACCTGGTGTAATATGAGAGAGTGGGAGAGACAGAGGCAGTGACCATGGGAGTTTGGTTCCTCTGTGTTGGGACCTGGTGTAATATGAGAGAGTGGGAGAGACAGAGGCAGTGACAGTGGGAGTTTGGTTCCTCTGTGTTGGGACCTGGTGTAATATGAGAGAGTGGGAGAGACAGAGGCAGTGACAGTGGGAGTTTGGTTCCTCTGTGTTAGGACCTGGTGTAATATGAGAGCGTGGGAGAGAAAGAGGCAGTTACAGTGGGAGTTTGGTTCCTCTGTGTTGGGACCTGGTGTAATATGAGAGAGTGGGAGAGAGAGAGGCAGTGACAGTGGGAGTTTGGTCCCTCTGTGTTGGGACCTGGTGTAATATGAGAGAGTGGGAGAGACAGAGGCAGTGACAGTGGGAGTTTGGTTCCTCTGTGTTGGGAACTGGTGTAATGTGAGAGAGTGGGAGAGTCAGAGGCAGTCACAGTGGGAGTTTGGTTCCTCTGTGTTAGGACCTGGTCTAATATGAGAAAGTGGGAGAGACAGAGGCAGTGACAGTGGGAGTTTGGTTCCTCTGTGTTGGGACCTGGTGTAATATGAGAGAGTGGGAGAGACAGAGGCAGTTACAGTGGGAGTTTGGTTCCTCTGTGTTAGGACCTGGTGTAATATGAGAGCGTGGGAGAGTCAGAGGCAGTTACAGTGGGAGTTTGGTTCCTCTGTGTTAGGACCTGGTGTAGTATGAGAGAGTGGGAGAGACAAAAGCAGTGACAGTGGGAGTTTGGTTCCTCTGTGTTAGGACCTGGTGTAATATGAGAGAGTGGTAGAGAGAGAGGCAGTGACAGTGGGAGTTTGGTTCCTCTGTGTTAGGACCTGGTGTAATATGAGAGAGTGGTAGAGAGAGAGGCAGTGACAGTGGGAGTTTGGTTCCTCTGTGTTGGGAACTGGTGTAATATGAGAGAGTGGTAGAGAGAGAGGCAGTGACAGTGGGAGTTTGGTTCCTCTGTGTTAGGACCTGGTGTAATATGAGAGAGTGGTAGAGAGAGAGGCAGTGACAGTGGGAGTTTGGTTCCTCTGTGTTGGGAACTGGTGTAACGTGAGAGAGTGGGAGAGAAAGAGGCAGTGACAGTGGGAGTTTGGTTCCTCAGTGTTGGGACCTGGTGTAATATGAGAGAGTGGGAGAGACAGAGGCAGTGACAGTGGGAGTTTGGTTCCTCTGTGTTGGGAACTGGTGTAATGTCAGAGAGTGGGAGAGAGAGAGGCAGTGACAGTGGGGGTTTGGTTCCTCTGTGTTAGGACCTGGTGTAATATGAGAGAGTGGTAGAGAGAGAGGCAGTGACAGTGGGAGTTTGGTTCCTCTGTGTTGGGAACTGGTGTAACGTGAGAGAGTGGGAGAGAAAGAGGCAGTGACAGTGGGAGTTTGGTTCCTCAGTGTTGGGACCTGGTGTAATATGAGAGAGTGGGAGAGACAGAGGCAGTGACAGTGGGAGTTTGGTTCCTCTGTGTTGGGAACTGGTGTAATGTCAGAGAGTGGGAGAGAGAGAGGCAGTGACAGTGGGGGTTTGGTTCCTCTGTGTTAGGACCTGGTGTAATATGAGAGAGTGGGAGAGAGAGAGGCAGTGACAGTGGGAGTTTGGTTCCTCTGTGTTGGGAACTGGTGTAATGTGAGAGAGTGGGAGAGACAGAGGAAGTGACAGTGGGAGTTTGGTTCCTCTGTGTTAGGACCTGGTGTAATATGAGAGAGTGGGAGAGACAGAGGCAGTGACAGTGGTAGTTTGGTTCCTCTGTGTTAGGACCTGGTGTAATATGAGAGAGTGCGAGAGACAGAGGCAGTGACAGTGGGAGTTTGGTTCCTCTGTGTTAGGACCTGGTGTAATATGAGAGCGTGGGAGAGACAGAGGCAGTTACAGTGGGAGTTTGGTTCCTCTGTTAGGACCTGGAGTAGTATGAGAGAGTGGGAGAGACAGAAGCAGTGACAATGGGAGTTCGGGTCCTCTGTGTTGGGACCTGGTTTAATATGAGAGAGTGGGAGAGACAGAGGCAGTGACAGTGGTAGTTTGGTTCCTCTGTGTTAGGACCTGGTGTAATATGAGAGAGTGCGAGAGACAGAGGCAGTGACAGTGGGAGTTTGGTTCCTCTGTGTTAGGACCTGGTGTAATATGAGAGCGTGGGAGAGACAGAGGCAGTGACAGTGGGAGTTTGGTTCCTCTGTGTTGGGAACTGGTGTAATGTGAGAGAGTGGGAGAGACAGAGGCAGTCACAGTGGGAGTTTGGTTCCTCTGTGTTAGGACATGGTCTAATATGATAGAGTGGGAGAGACAGAGGCAGTGACAGTGGGAGTTTGGTTCCTCTGTGTTGGGATTTGTTGTAATATGAGAGAGTGGGAGAGACATAGGCAGTGACAGTGGGAGTTTGGTTCATCTGTGTTAGGACCTGGTGTAATATGAGTGTGGGAGAGACAGAGGCAGTGACAGTGGTAGTTTGGTTCCTCTGTGTTGGGAACTGGTGTAATGTGAGAGAGTGGGAGAGACAGAGGCAGTCACAGTGGGAGTTTGGTTCTTCTGTGTTAGAACCTGGTGTAATATGGGAGAGTGGGAGAGACAGAGGCAATGACAGTGGGAGTTTGGGACCTCTGTGTTGGGACCTGGTTTAATATGAGAGAGTGGGAGAGAGAGAGGCAGTGACAGTGGGAGTTTGGTCCCTCTGTGTTGGGACCTGGTGTAATATGAGAGAGTGGGAGTGACAGAGGCAGTGACAGTGGGAGTTTGGTTCTTCTGTGTTGGGACCTGGTGTAACATGAGAGAGTGGGAGAGACAGAGGCAGTGACAGTGGGAGTTTGGTTCCTCTGTGTTGGGAACTGGTGTAATGTGAGAGAGTGGGAGAGACAGAGACAGTGACAGTTGGAGTTTGGTTCCTCTGTGTTGGGACCTGGTGTAATATGAGAGAGTGGGAGAGAGAGAGGCAGTGACAGTGGGAGTTTGGTCCCTCTGTGTTGGGACCTGGTGTAATATGAGAGAGTGGGAGAGACAGAGGCAGTGACAGTGGGAGTTTGGTTCCTCTGTGTTAGGACCTGGTGTAATATGAGAGTGTGGGAGAGACAGAGGCAGTGACAGTGGGAGTTTGGTTCCTCTGTGTTTGGACCTGGTGTAATATGAGAGAGTGGGAGAGACAGAGACAGTGACAGTGGGAGTTTGGTTCCTCTGTGTTGGGAACTAGTGTAATGTGAGAGAGTGGGAGAGACAGAGGCAGTGACAGTGGGAGTTTGGTTCCTCTGTGTTGGGACCTGGTGTAATATGAGAGAGTGGGAGAGACAGAGGCAGTGACAGTGGGAGTTTGGTTCCTCTGTGTTGGGACCTGGTGTAATATGAGAGAGTGGGAGAGACAGAGGCAGTGACAGTGGGAGTTTGGTTCCTCTGTGTTGGGAACTGGTGTAATGTGAGAGAGTGGGAGAGACAGAGGCAGTCACAGTGGGAGTTTGGTTCCTCTGTGTTAGGACCTGGTCTAATATGAGAGAGTGGGAGAGACAGAGGCAGTGACAGTGGGAGTTTGGTTCCTCTGTGTTGGGACCTGGTGTAATATGAGAGAGTGGGAGAGAGAGAGGCAGTGACAGTGGGAGTTTGGTTCCTCTGTGTTGGGACCTGGTGTAATATGAGAGTGTGGGAGAGACAGAGGCAGTGACAGTGGGAGTTTGGTTCCTCTGTGTTGGGACCTGGTGTAATATGAGAGAGTGGGAGAGACAGAGGCAGTGACAGTGGGAGTTTGGTTCCTCTGTGTTAGGACCTGGTGTAATATAAGAGAGTGGGAGAGACAGAGGCAGTGACAGTGGGAGTTTGGTTCCTCTGTGTTAGGACCTGGTGTAATATGAGAGAGTGGGAGAGACAGAGGCAGTGACAGTGGGAGTTTGGTTCCTCTGTGTTAGGACCTGGTGTAATATGAGAGTGTGGGAGAGACAGAGGCAGTGACAGTGGGAGTTTGCTTCCTCTGTGTTGGGAACTGGTGTAATGTGAGAGAGTGGGAGAGACAGAGGCAGTCACAGTGGGAGTTTGGTTCCTCTGTGTTAGGACCTAGTCTAATATGAGAGAGTGGGAGAGACAGAGGCAGTGACAGTGGGAGTTTGGTTCCTCTGTGTTGGGATTTGTTGTAATATGAGAGAGTGGGAGAGACAGAGGCAGTGACAGTGGGAGTTTGGTACCTCTGTGTTGCGACCTGGTGTAATATGAGAGAGTGGGAGAGACAGAGGCAGTGACAGTGGGAGTTTGGTTCCTCTGTGTTAGGACCTGGTCTAATATGAGAGAGTGGGAGAGACAGAGGCAGTGACAGTGGGAGTTTGGTTCCTCTGTGTTGGGACCTGGTGTAATATGAGAGAGTGGGAAAGACAGAGGCAGTGACAGTGGGAGTTTGGTTCCTCTGTGTTGGGACCTGGTGTAATATGAGAGAGTGGGAGAGACAGAGGCAGTGACAGTGGGAGTTTGGTTCCTCTGTGTTGGGAACTGGTGTAATGTGAGAGAGTGGGAGAGAGAGAGGCAGTGACAGTGGGGGTTTGGTTCGTCTGTGTTAGGACCTGGTGTAATATGAGAGAGTGGTAGAGAGAGAGGCAGTGACAGTGGGAGTTTGGTTCCTCTGTGTTGGGAACTGGTGTAATGTGAGAGAGTGGGAGAGACAGAGGCAGTCACAGTGGGAGTTTGGTTCCTCTGTGTTAGGACCTGGTGTAATATGAGAGAGTGGGAGAGACAGAGGCAGTGACAGTGGGAGTTTGGTTCCTCTGTGTTAGGACCTGGTGTAATATGAGAGTGTGGGAGAGACAGAGGCAGTCACAGTGGGAGTTTGGTTCCTCTGTGTTAGGACCTAGTCTAATATGAGAGAGTGGGAGAGACAGAGGCAGTGACAGTGGGAGTTTGGTTCCTCTGTGTTGGGATTTGTTGTAATATGAGAGAGTGGGAGAGACAGAGGCAGTGACAGTGGGAGTTTGGTACCTCTGTGTTGTGACCTGGTGTAATATGAGAGAGTGGGAGAGACAGAGGCAGTGACAGTGGGAGTTTGGTTCCTCTGTGTTGGGAACTGGTGTAATGTGAGAGAGTGGGAGAGACAGAGGCAGTGACAGTGGGAGTTTGGTTCCTCTGTGTTAGGACCTGGTCTAATATGAGAGAGTGGGAGAGACAGAGGCAGTGACAGTGGGAGTTTGGTTCCTCTGTGTTGGGAACTGGTGTAATGTCAGAGAGTGGGAGAGAGAGAGGCAGTGACAGTGGGGGTTTGGTTCCTCTGTGTTAGGACCTGGTGTAATATGAGAGAGTGGGAGAGAGAGAGGCAGTGACAGTGGGAGTTTGGTTCCTCTGTGTTGGGAACTGGTGTAATGTGAGAGAGTGGGAGAGACAGAGGAAGTGACAGTGGGAGTTTGGTTCCTCTGTGTTAGGACCTGGTGTAATATGAGAGAGTGGGAGAGACAGAGGCAGTGACAGTGGTAGTTTGGTTCCTCTGTGTTAGGACCTGGTGTAATATGAGAGAGTGCGAGAGACAGAGGCAGTGACAGTGGGAGTTTGGTTCCTCTGTGTTAGGACCTGGTGTAATATGAGAGCGTGGGAGAGACAGAGGCAGTTACAGTGGGAGTTTGGTTCCTCTGTTAGGACCTGGAGTAGTATGAGAGAGTGGGAGAGACAGAAGCAGTGACAATGGGAGTTCGGGTCCTCTGTGTTGGGACCTGGTTTAATATGAGAGAGTGGGAGAGACAGAGGCAGTGACAGTGGTAGTTTGGTTCCTCTGTGTTAGGACCTGGTGTAATATGAGAGAGTGCGAGAGACAGAGGCAGTGACAGTGGGAGTTTGGTTCCTCTGTGTTAGGACCTGGTGTAATATGAGAGCGTGGGAGAGACAGAGGCAGTGACAGTGGGAGTTTGGTTCCTCTGTGTTGGGAACTGGTGTAATGTGAGAGAGTGGGAGAGACAGAGGCAGTCACAGTGGGAGTTTGGTTCCTCTGTGTTAGGACATGGTCTAATATGATAGAGTGGGAGAGACAGAGGCAGTGACAGTGGGAGTTTGGTTCCTCTGTGTTGGGATTTGTTGTAATATGAGAGAGTGGGAGAGACATAGGCAGTGACAGTGGGAGTTTGGTTCATCTGTGTTAGGACCTGGTGTAATATGAGTGTGGGAGAGACAGAGGCAGTGACAGTGGTAGTTTGGTTCCTCTGTGTTGGGAACTGGTGTAATGTGAGAGAGTGGGAGAGACAGAGGCAGTCACAGTGGGAGTTTGGTTCTTCTGTGTTAGAACCTGGTGTAATATGGGAGAGTGGGAGAGACAGAGGCAATGACAGTGGGAGTTTGGGACCTCTGTGTTGGGACCTGGTTTAATATGAGAGAGTGGGAGAGAGAGAGGCAGTGACAGTGGGAGTTTGGTCCCTCTGTGTTGGGACCTGGTGTAATATGAGAGAGTGGGAGTGACAGAGGCAGTGACAGTGGGAGTTTGGTTCTTCTGTGTTGGGACCTGGTGTAACATGAGAGAGTGGGAGAGACAGAGGCAGTGACAGTGGGAGTTTGGTTCCTCTGTGTTGGGAACTGGTGTAATGTGAGAGAGTGGGAGAGACAGAGACAGTGACAGTTGGAGTTTGGTTCCTCTGTGTTGGGACCTGGTGTAATATGAGAGAGTGGGAGAGAGAGAGGCAGTGACAGTGGGAGTTTGGTCCCTCTGTGTTGGGACCTGGTGTAATATGAGAGAGTGGGAGAGACAGAGGCAGTGACAGTGGGAGTTTGGTTCCTCTGTGTTAGGACCTGGTGTAATATGAGAGTGTGGGAGAGACAGAGGCAGTGACAGTGGGAGTTTGGTTCCTCTGTGTTTGGACCTGGTGTAATATGAGAGAGTGGGAGAGACAGAGACAGTGACAGTGGGAGTTTGGTTCCTCTGTGTTGGGAACTAGTGTAATGTGAGAGAGTGGGAGAGACAGAGGCAGTGACAGTGGGAGTTTGGTTCCTCTGTGTTGGGACCTGGTGTAATATGAGAGAGTGGGAGAGACAGAGGCAGTGACAGTGGGAGTTTGGTTCCTCTGTGTTGGGACCTGGTGTAATATGAGAGAGTGGGAGAGACAGAGGCAGTGACAGTGGGAGTTTGGTTCCTCTGTGTTGGGAACTGGTGTAATGTGAGAGAGTGGGAGAGACAGAGGCAGTCACAGTGGGAGTTTGGTTCCTCTGTGTTAGGACCTGGTCTAATATGAGAGAGTGGGAGAGACAGAGGCAGTGACAGTGGGAGTTTGGTTCCTCTGTGTTGGGACCTGGTGTAATATGAGAGAGTGGGAGAGAGAGAGGCAGTGACAGTGGGAGTTTGGTTCCTCTGTGTTGGGACCTGGTGTAATATGAGAGTGTGGGAGAGACAGAGGCAGTGACAGTGGGAGTTTGGTTCCTCTGTGTTGGGACCTGGTGTAATATGAGAGAGTGGGAGAGACAGAGGCAGTGACAGTGGGAGTTTGGTTCCTCTGTGTTAGGACCTGGTGTAATATAAGAGAGTGGGAGAGACAGAGGCAGTGACAGTGGGAGTTTGGTTCCTCTGTGTTAGGACCTGGTGTAATATGAGAGAGTGGGAGAGACAGAGGCAGTGACAGTGGGAGTTTGGTTCCTCTGTGTTAGGACCTGGTGTAATATGAGAGTGTGGGAGAGACAGAGGCAGTGACAGTGGGAGTTTGCTTCCTCTGTGTTGGGAACTGGTGTAATGTGAGAGAGTGGGAGAGACAGAGGCAGTCACAGTGGGAGTTTGGTTCCTCTGTGTTAGGACCTAGTCTAATATGAGAGAGTGGGAGAGACAGAGGCAGTGACAGTGGGAGTTTGGTTCCTCTGTGTTGGGATTTGTTGTAATATGAGAGAGTGGGAGAGACAGAGGCAGTGACAGTGGGAGTTTGGTACCTCTGTGTTGCGACCTGGTGTAATATGAGAGAGTGGGAGAGACAGAGGCAGTGACAGTGGGAGTTTGGTTCCTCTGTGTTAGGACCTGGTCTAATATGAGAGAGTGGGAGAGACAGAGGCAGTGACAGTGGGAGTTTGGTTCCTCTGTGTTGGGACCTGGTGTAATATGAGAGAGTGGGAAAGACAGAGGCAGTGACAGTGGGAGTTTGGTTCCTCTGTGTTGGGACCTGGTGTAATATGAGAGAGTGGGAGAGACAGAGGCAGTGACAGTGGGAGTTTGGTTCCTCTGTGTTGGGAACTGGTGTAATGTGAGAGAGTGGGAGAGAGAGAGGCAGTGACAGTGGGGGTTTGGTTCGTCTGTGTTAGGACCTGGTGTAATATGAGAGAGTGGTAGAGAGAGAGGCAGTGACAGTGGGAGTTTGGTTCCTCTGTGTTGGGAACTGGTGTAATGTGAGAGAGTGGGAGAGACAGAGGCAGTCACAGTGGGAGTTTGGTTCCTCTGTGTTAGGACCTGGTGTAATATGAGAGAGTGGGAGAGACAGAGGCAGTGACAGTGGGAGTTTGGTTCCTCTGTGTTAGGACCTGGTGTAATATGAGAGTGTGGGAGAGACAGAGGCAGTCACAGTGGGAGTTTGGTTCCTCTGTGTTAGGACCTAGTCTAATATGAGAGAGTGGGAGAGACAGAGGCAGTGACAGTGGGAGTTTGGTTCCTCTGTGTTGGGATTTGTTGTAATATGAGAGAGTGGGAGAGACAGAGGCAGTGACAGTGGGAGTTTGGTACCTCTGTGTTGTGACCTGGTGTAATATGAGAGAGTGGGAGAGACAGAGGCAGTGACAGTGGGAGTTTGGTTCCTCTGTGTTGGGAACTGGTGTAATGTGAGAGAGTGGGAGAGACAGAGGCAGTGACAGTGGGAGTTTGGTTCCTCTGTGTTAGGACCTGGTCTAATATGAGAGAGTGGGAGAGACAGAGGCAGTGACAGTGGGAGTTTGGTTCCTCTGTGTTGGGACCTGGTGTAATATGAGAGAGTGGGAGAGACAGAGGCAGTGACAGTGGGAGTTTGGTTCCTCTGTGTTGGGACCTGGTGTAATATGAGAGAGTGGGAGAGACAGAGGCAGTGACAGTGGGAGTTTGGTTCCTCTATGTTGGGACCTGGTGTAATATGAGAGAGTGGGAGAGACAGAGGCAGTGACAGTGGGAGTTTGATTCCTCTGTGTTAGGACCTGGTGTAATATGAGAGAGTGGGAGAGACACAGGCAGTGACAGTGAGGGTCTCGTACCTCTGTGTTCAGACCTGGTGTATATGAGAGAGTGGGAGAGACAGAGGCAGTGACAGTGGGAGTTTGGTTCCTCTGTGTTGGACCTGGTTTAGTATGAGAGAGTGTGAGAGACGGAGGCAGTGACAGTGGGAGTTTGGTTCCTCTGTGTTAGGACCTGGTGTAATATGAGAGAGTGGGAGAGAGAGAGGCAGTGACAGTGGGTGTTTGGTTCCTCTGTGTTAGGACCTGGTGTAATATGAGAGAGTGGGAGAGAGAGAGGTAGTGACAGTGGGGGTTTGGTTCCTCTGTGTTGGGACCTGGTGTAATATGAGAGAGTGGGAGAGAGAGAGGCAGTCACAGTGGGAGTTTGGCCCCTCTGTGTTGGGACCTGGTGTAATATGAGAGAGTGGGAGAGACAGAGGCAGTGACAGTGGGAGTTTGGTTCCTCTGTGTTGGGACCTGGTGTAATATGAGAGAGTGGGAGAGACAGAGGCAGTGACAGTGGGAGTTTGGTTCCTCTGTGTTGGGAACTGGTGTAATATGAGAGAGTGGGAGAGACAGAGGCAGTGACAGTGGGAGTTTGGTTCCTCTGTGTTAGGACCTGGTGTAAAATGAGTGAGTGGGAGAGACAGAGGCAGTGACAGTGGGGGTCTCGTACCTCTGTGTTCAGACCTGGTGTAATATGAGAGAGTGGGAGAGACAGAGGCAGTGACAGTGGGAGTTTGGTTCCTCTGTGTTGGGAACTGGGGTAATGTGAGAGAGTGGGACAGACAGAGTCAGTAACAGTTGGAGTTTGGTTCCTCTGTGTTGGGACCTGGTGTAATATGAGAGAGTGGGAGAGAGAGAGGCAGTGACAGTGGGAGTTTGGTCCCTCTGTGTTGGGACCTGGTGTAATATGAGAGAGTGGGAGAGACAGAGGCAGTGACAGTGGGAGTTTGGTTCCTCTGTGTTAGGACCTGGTGTAATATGAGAGTGTGGGAGAGACAGAGGCAGTGACAGTGGGAGTTTGGTTCCTCTGTGTTGGGACCTGGTGTAATATGAGAGAGTGGGAGAGACAGAGGCAGTGACAGTGGGAGTTTGGTTCCTCTGTGTTGGGAACTGGTGTAATGTGAGAGGGTGGGAGAGACAGAGGCAGTGACAGTGTGAGTTTGGTTCCTCTGTGTTAGGACCTGGTCTAATATGAGAGAGTGGGAGAGACAGAGGCAGTGACAGTGGGAGTTTGGTTCCTCTGTGTTGGGACCTGGTGTAATATGAGAGAGTGGGAGAGACAGAGGCAGTGACAGTGGGAGTTTGGTTCCTCTGTGTTATGACCTGGTCTAATATGAGAGAGTGGGAGAGACAGAGGCAGTGACAGTGGGATTTTGGTTCCTCTGTGTTGGGACCTGGTGTAATATGAGAGAGTGGGAGAGAGAGAAGCAGTGACAGTGGGAGTTTGGTCCCTCTTTGTTGGGACCTGGTGTAATATGAGAGAGTGTGAGAGACAGAGGCAGTGACAGTGGGAGTTTGGTTCCTCTGTGTTGGGACCTGGTGTAATATGAGAGAGTTGGAGAGACAGAGGCAGTGACAGTGGGAGTTTGGTTCCTCTGTGTTGGGAACTGGTGTAATGTGAGAGAGTGGGAGAGACAGAGGCAGTCACAGTGGGAGTTTGGTTCCTCTGTGTTAGGACCTGGTCTAATATGAGAGAGTGGGAGAGACAGAGGCAGTGACAGTGGGAGTTTGGTTCCTCTGTGTTGGGACCTGGTGTAATATGAGAGAGTGGGAGAGACAGAGGCAGTGACAGTGGGAGTTTGGTTCCTCTGTGTTGGGACCTGGTGTAATATGAGAGAGTGGGAGAGACAGAGGCAGTGACAGTGGGAGTTTGGTTCCTCTGTGTTGGGACCTGGTGTAATATGAGAGAGTGGGAGAGACAGAGGCAGTGACAGTGGGAGTTTGGTTCCTCTGTGTTAGGACCTGGTGTAATATGAGAGAGTGGGAGTGACAGAGGCAGTGACAGTGGGAGTTTGGTTCCTCTGTGTTAGGACCTGGTGTAATATGAGAGAGTTGGAGAGACAGAGGCAGTGACAGTGGGAGTTTGGTTCCTCTGTGTTAGGACCTGGTGTAATATGAGAGAGTGGGAGAGACAGAGGCAGTGACAGTGGGGGTCTCGTACCTCTGTGTTCAGACCTGGTGTATATGAGAGAGTGGGAGAGACAGAGGCAGTGATAGTGGGAGTTTGGTTCCTCTGTGTTGGACCTGGTTTAATATGAGAGAGTGTGAGAGACGGAAGCAGTGACAGTGGGAGTTTGGTTCCTCTGTGTTGGGACCTGATGTAATGTGAGACAGTGGGAGAGACAGAGGCAGTCACAGTGGGAGTTTGGTTCCTCTGTGTTAGGACCTGGTCTAATATGAGAGAGTGGGAGAGACAGAGGCAGTGACAGTGGGAGTTTGGTTCCTCTGTGTTGGGAACTGGTGTAATATGAGAGAGTGGGAGAGAGAGAGGCAGCGACAGTGGGAGTTTGGTTCCTCTGTGTTATGACCTGGTCTAATATGAGAGAGTGGGAGAGACAGAGGCAGTGACAGTGGGAGTTTGGTCCCTCTGTGTTGGGACCTGGTGTAATATGAGAGAGTGGGAGAGACAGAGGCAGTGACAGTGGGAGTTTGGTTCCTCTGTGTTGGGAACTTGTGTAATGTGAGAGAGTGGGAGAGACAGAGGCGGTCACAGTGGGAGTTTGGTTCCTCTGTGTTAGGACCTGGTCTAATATGAGAGAGTGGGAGAGATAGAGGCAGTGACAGTGGGAGTTTGGTTCCTCTGTGTTGGGACCTGATGTAATGTGAGACAGTGGGAGAGACAGAGGCAGTCACAGTGGGAGTTTGGTTCCTCTGTGTTAGGACCTGGTCTAATATGAGAGAGTGGGAGAGACAGAGGCAGTGACAGTGGGAGTTTGGTTCCTCTGTGTTGGGACCTGGTGTAATATGAGAGAGTGGGAGAGACAGAGGCAGTGACTGTGGGAGTCTGGTTCCTCTGTGTTGGGACCTGGTGTAATATGAGAGAGTGGGAGAGACAGAGGCAGTGATAGTGGGAGTTTGGTTCCTCTGTGTTAGGACCTGGTGTAATATGAGAGAGTGGGAGAGACAGAGGCAGTGACAGTGGGAGTTTGGTACCTCTGTGTTAGGACCTGGTGTAATATGAGAGAATGGGAGAGACAGAGGCAGTGACAGTGGGAGTTTGGTACCTCTGTGTTAGGACCTGGTGTAATATGAGAGTGGGAGAGACAGAGGCAGTGACAGTGGGAGTTTGGTTCCTCTGTGTTGGGACCTGGTGTAGTATGAGAGAGTGGGAGAGACGGAGACAGTGACAGTGGGAGTTTGGCTCCTCTGTGTTGCGACCTGGTGTAATATGAGAGAGTGGGAGAGACAGAGGCATTGACAGGGGGAGTTTGGTACCTCTGTGTTAGGACCTGGTGTAATATGAGAGAGTGGGAGAGACAGAGGCAGTGACAGTGGGAGTTTGGTACCTCTGTTTTCGGACCTGGTGTAATATGAGAAAGTGGGAGAGACAGAGGCAGTGACAGTGGGAGTTTGGTTCCTCCGTGTTAGGACCTGGTGTAATATGAGAGAGTGGGAGAGACAGAGGCAGTGACAGTGGGAGTTTGGTTCCTCTGTGTTCGGACCTGGTGTAATATGAGAGAGTGGGAGAGACAGAGGCAGTCACAGTGGGACTTTGGTTCCTCTGTGTTGGGACCTGGTGTAATATGAGAGAGTGGGAGAGAGAGAGGCAGTGACAGTGGGAGTTTGGTACCTCTGTGTTGGGACCTGGTGTAAGATGAGAGAGTTTGAGAGACAGAGGCAGTGATAGTGGCAGTTTGGTTCCTCTGTGTTGGGACCTGGTGTAATATGAGAGAGTGGGAGAGAGAGAGGCAGTGACAGTGGGAGTTTCGTTCCTCTGAGTTGGTACTTGGTGTAGTATGAGAGAGAGGGAGAGACAGAGGCTGTGACAGTGGGAGTTTGGTTCCTCTGTGTTGGGACCTGGTGTAATATGAGAGCGTGGGAGAGACAGAGGCAGTGACATTGAGAGTTTGGTTCCTCTGTGTTGGGACCTGGTGTAATATGAGAGAGTGGTAGAGACAGAGGCAGTGACAGTAGGAGTTTGGTTCCTCTATGTTGGGAACTGGTATAATATGAGAGAGTGGGAGAGAGAGAGGCAATGACAGTGGGAGTTTGGTTCCTCTGTGTTCGGACCTGGTGTAATATGAGAGAGTGGGAGAGACAGAGGCAGTGACAGTGGGAGTTTGGTTCCTCTGTGTTCGGACCTGGTGTATATGTATATATTTATTTACCATACCATATTTTATTCCCCTGACATATACACATTCATAATGATAATGGATTATAAATAATTTTACTTGTTACAATACATTGTATTATATAATTGTTTTAATGTATAGTTTACTGTCGTGTTTTTCATTGTGTTTACGCAGAAGATTGTTCACTGCATATCGTACATGGTGCTCTTCTTCAGCAACACAGTTCCTTACCTGCACAAGTTCTATCATTCGTTGATTGTCTATTTACCTGTTATGATAACTCCACATGCTCTACTATCACCTACAACACCCAATCAAGTACTTGCATCTTTAGTAATTATACGTCTAACGACACCTCTCTACAACTTGGTACTTCCTGGCATTACGTTGGAGTTAATAGATGTAAGTAGACATTTCTAATTCTTTCTAGCAGGGGGGGGGGAGATTTTGCGCCGTGTCTGACCTGGTGTCTGAAATACAGTCACAGTGTGCCAAATATATTCCATCAGGTAAACAGAAACATGGTCCGCAACGTGGTTTGAAACAAATAGAGAAGCTCAAACTTAACGTATGTGAGTATGCGGATGCCCTCATATAAATATATATAAATATATATATATATATATATATATATATATATATATATATATATATATATATATCATACAATAATTTTACACATTCTGAATCCATCCACCAAAACCGGGGTTACCTCCCTTGCATGGTAAACACGTGGGGTAATCACTCCAACACTACTAATGCATGGAAACCCGCTCCCCGTCTGAGAACAAAATACCTGTTGACGAAATGGCAGCCTTGTTCGATCCTTATACAAAAAGCTTACAATGAAAGCAGGCAGTATAATTGATTTAGCTGTCACAGAAACCTCCCGCTGGATTACATCATCAATTTCCAGGAGATCCAGGTAAATTCTTTTGTTTAACCTGTTTGGCTTGCTTCGTATTTTTGGCTCCAGTGGCTGATAGCTTCATGACCGCCATTTTCAGTTTGTATGGCCTCTATAACGTATGTTAATTGCTCTGGTCTTCTGTTAATCCATTGAGCGCTTTCCGCATATCCCGAAAATTGCGTTTCGCTTTGTTTTTGACCAAAGCCGAAATACGATCTTGCTAAAATTATATTTATATATATATATATATATATATATATATATATATATATATATATATATAGATAGATAGATAGACATAAATATATATACATAAACATATATATATATATATATATATATATATATATATATATATATATATATATATATATATATATACATAGTTTTAATATAGATGAGATTCTACAGGACTAGAACTGTTTCATTCTTGAGAAATCAAGATTTTTTAAGAATGAATCAGTTCTTGTCCTGTAGAATCTCATCTATATTAAAACTTTTATACTCTACTATGTATTGAGTACCTTACTTACTGTAGTTACCTCCGATTCAACCCGGAATAACTTACCTTATATATATATATATCTTATCAAATGATTCTATGGACATATGTTATAGTATATATATATATATATATATATATATATATATATATATATATATATATACAATGATATTAAATAAATGGAAACTATATTTATAAAGCCATATTTATTTTATTATATATATTTCAAGGGCAACCAAGACAACATTGGTACGCTTTCATCAGATAAAATACCAAGTTTGTTTTATAAATAGAGACATACCCATGAAAATCATACCTTATTGGTTCGAAATTCACTGGATAGTGGAAATATATTAGGGATTATTCAAACTTATGTGTGAATATGCAAATGAATATGTAAATAATTGAAAAACAACCGTTTATTTAAATGACACTAGAGAAAGAGAGAGGGGAAAAAATATTACGAGAGAGATTGAGAGAAGAAATTAACAAGAGGATGAATAAAACTCATATAACGTAATTTGGGGGAAATATATTCAATGGTACGTGTATTTACGATTTATTAGTTAAAATTATTTTCTAATATAATATTTACTGTTATAAGTAGATAGAAAAATAAATAGATAGAAGAATAGATTTGAAAAATAATTAAATAAATAAAAAATAAAAAATAAATAAATAAATAAATAAATGGATAAATGGATAAATAGATAAATAAATGAATAGATTTGTATATTGTGTTATAGATAACTGTTTTAATGAGTTATGAGAGATATTGGTTTTGTATTTAATGTAAGTAAATAGTAAGTTAAATTAAATTAAGTTAACTGAGTTAATAAGAATATTTATGTTTATATATTTTAAAATGGGAAGATACGGAAAAAACTCCAGTTTTGTTTATTTATTCGTTAGTAGGAGACTATTTTGTCAAAATAAGTATAAATGTTAAAGATATATTTAGCCAGAATTAGTTAGTGTTTATAAATCTAATAAAAGATATTGAAAAAATATTTAAAATTCTGGAAAATTCTTTTTTTTTAATATTTTATAAGAGATAAGTAATTTTAAAAAAAAAAGTAATTTTTAAAAATAAGTAAAAAATAAAATAAATAAAAAATATAAAGAATTAAAAATTATTAAGATTAAAATTACAATTAAAATTAAAATTAAGATTAAAATTAAAATTTAACACAAACACACACACACACACACACACACATATATATATATATATATATATATATATATATATGCATACATCATACATAGCGTTTCTGATCGGATTTTCGAGACTAAAAACAGGTAGTGACTTAACCACTACCATGGTAATAAATACATGGATCTCCACCGATCAACCGACCCTCCGAAACGATCGTAAAACAATGAACTAACTCTCTACCTACACCTGACTTCTGTTTTTATTGCTCAAACACACACTGACACACACACACACACACACACACACACACACACATATATATATATATATATATATATATATATATATATATATATATATATATATATGCATACATCATACATAGCGTTTCTGATCGGATTTTCGAGACTAAAAACAGGTAGTGACTTAACCACTACCATGGTAATAAATACATGGATCTCCACCGATCAACCGACCCTCCGAAACGATCGTAAAACAATGAACTAACTCTCTACCTACACCTGACTTCTGTTTTTATTGCTCAAACACACACTGACACACACACACACACACATACACACACACACACACACACACACACACACACACACACACACACACACACACACACACACACACATATATATATATATATATATATATAATGATTATTAGGGTAAACATTGATGCAATTCAATTCAACCACTCAACGTACTTTTTCCACATAGGAGTGACGGAGTAAATATCGAATAAGGAAAAGCGAAGTACTTTCAGATGTTCAAGTCCTTTAATAATAATGCTGTGATATATATTCCAATGACGACACTGGCCACACTGTTTTGTGTGCGAGTGTCGTGACATCATCAGACAGCTTGTTACATAATAAGGTTATGTTTCCGAGGCAATCCAAATTGAATCGACATGGAAACGGATGAAGTGTGTGCTTTTGGGTTCTTCATCCGTTCCTCTGTGAGTACCAATTCACCCCCACCGGTCTGCGCAGGCGCATGTCCGAAGGAAGTTGACCATTAGCTACCGCAGATTTCAACGAAATTCGCTTAGTCAGTTCACCCTCTCAGCCAAACAATGGCCCACCTAGGCCTGTACCATAGTTTACTGCTACCCATCCCGACTGTGGCAGTCAGATATATCACAGCATTATTATTAAAGGACTTGAACATCTGAAACTACTTCGCTTTTCCTTATTCTATAAAATACGGATGACGGAGTTACCTTTTACTCAGTTATACTTATTATATATATATATATTTATATATATATATATATATATATATATATATATATATATATATATATATATATATATATATATATATGTAGATAAATCTACCAAAAGTTTACGGTAGTGTCCAATCCGTATGAAGAACTCAATGTATTCCGGATATCATGGAAAGAAGAGATGTAATGAAAAATCACTTTCGGTGAAAGATAAACGGAATACAGAGTCAAGATAAAATATTAAACAAATAATGAATAAAACAATGAAACAGTTCCGTATATTAAACAAAAAAAGTTCATTATTTAACGATCGTTTCTAGGATATATATGTGTTAGAATTGGTATGCATATTCAACAGATCTATGTACAAAATTATACAAAATTATACAAACTATCAAGATTAAATATACATACCAAACACACATATATGCCGTCTTCAGAAATAATATATATATATATATATATATATATATATATATATATATATATATATATATATATATATATATATATATATAGAGAGAGAGAGAGAGAGAGAGAGAGAGAGAGAGAGAGAGAGAAATATACACGGGTGTGTATGATTGTATATAGAAGATTATATTAATAAAAGGAATTATTACTGAAGATTTTTTATAAAAACCCTAGAAAATGCTATTTTCATCATTTCTAGAAATAGCAAAACAATTGATGCTTTGGATAGGGTCAAATAGAAGTCGTTAGACTTGCTCAACCAACCGTGACACCTAAACCGATCAGCTTTAGTAATCTAGTGAAACTACACACCGATTGGTCGAAATACAGTTTGCATTCTGTAGCCCCTTTTTACTGTATATAAGGCACAGAATTTATCCATCTCATTACAGTTGAAAATTGCAAACTTGACTGTCACCACTGAATATGAACCTGAAGATTGCGAAAGCATGAAAGTACTTGTTCAATTAACACTTAATATTTAATATTCTACCATATAATATCATTATAATTTTAAAGGATTGTAAATAAAACGAGTAAATCGGACAAAGTTGGAATTCCTTTTATTAATATATATATATACATATATATATATATATATATATATATGAATATTTTATTTATTTTTTAGTTCTTTTCATGGAAAACAATCGAAGCCAGCTCCCAGTGTTAAATGACAAAACATGTGATTTAAAATTCTTATACAAATTCTACTTCATAGAAAGTAAATATATTTTGCTTTGTTTATTCTCTGTTTCTCTCGCTCTTTCCCTTCTTCTCTCACTGTTCTTCCGCTCATATCAGCTTATATTTTGCTAATTATAATTGTTTCTACTTTTGGCCAGCCATTACCCCAGTACGGTACTGGTACTTTATTTTATCGACCCCATTAGGATGAGACACAAAGTTAACCTCGATGGGATTTAAACTCAGACTTTTGCTATTTATAATAACAGCTGATTGAGTTCTACAATTTTATAAAATGATTATATTTTTAAAATGGGTCGCAGCCGAAACACCACTCTGACTTGGGTGTAGAGTATGTTACCTTCTCCCCTTCACCCTTTCTTTCGTTGCTTAACAATCCTTGCACTTTCTCTCCTTTCCTCTCTGTTGTTTTCTTCAACACAACTTGCTTAAAGGACAAACACAGAAAAATACCTGCACGACCCCCCTCCCCAACACACACCATTTAATACCTTATAAAATATCGTTTTCTGAAGTTTTAATGGAGTTGCGTCCGATAGATAGTATTAGCAATTAAAAAGACCAATGGAGACATTGTTTCCTCGGTCCGATTTGACGAAAGTCCGTCGTTCCTTTTTTTTATATATTAACAATCAATATTTTTTTAACGGAGCGGGATATTGCTTGATCTGCGAGAAATAGTAATCAACTTTGCCTCCTTAGTTCCTTCCTGGGTCGATATAATAAAGTACCAGTAACGCACTGGGGTCGATTTAATCGATCCTCGACCCCCTTAATTGTTTGTCTAAATCATAAATCCTTATTTCTGGGTCGATAATAAAGTACCAAGACGGTGATGGATTTAGAGAATTGTTCGTGCATTGGATGGCTTATCTGCAAGATGAAGTTCTCTAAAGAAAACTCAGCGCATCTTACCACCCTCCGGAATAACTCATTCGTCATTTTTGTCCGATATGCATTATATATCAATGGATATACATTATATATCAATCCCGCCGAGGTTAACTTTGCCTTTCATCCTTACGGGGTCGATAAAATAAAGTACCAGTAATGCTCTGGGTAATTGCTGGCCTTGTGCCAAACGTAGAATCAATTATATATCAATACAACTTAACTGGTCAGTGTTGTTTGTCTCTCAAGTTAATCTAGATATGTTTTCAGCTTATATGACACAAACCTCATGTTTATATTATCGTTTTATGTATTCAGTTACCATACATACACGAGTGTATATATATATATATATATATATATATATATATATATATATATATATATATATATATATATATATATATATATATATGCATGTGTATATAAGCATGTTCACAAACATATATGTGTGTATACATGCATAAATATATATATATCAATGATATTAATAAATGGAAACTATATTTATAAAACCATATTTATTCTATTATATATATTTCAAGGGTACCAAAACTTTGGTACGCACTCATCAGATAAAATATAAAGTTTGGTTTATAAATACTGACATATCCAGGAATGAGACCTTAACGGTTCATGTTTCACCTGGATAGTGAAAAGAAAAAGAGAAAAAAGGGAAAACGAGGAAGAGAAGAAAAAAAAACAAATATTTCAAATTATTTTGATGAATATGCAAATGAGGTTGAGGTATAGGGTTGAAATTTTTTTTATTTTTAGACGCTAGGTAGATTTAAATAATTATTAGGGTGTATATATGTACAAATAGGAAGAAGAAAGAAAGTAAAGCTTGTATTTATATACGCACGTATATATATATATACGTGCATTCAAAAAGATTGAAACGTTAAAAATTAAAAGTGTGTTGGAGTAGTGGAATATCAATCGAGAATTAAAAAAATATTTAGCTAAATCATGAGTTATAATATTATATATGTAATCATTACAATTAGATTATATGAAGAATTATGGTTCAAGTACATTTTATCTTATTATATTACAATATGTAAGTATATAAATATCTATATAGATTAATAAGTGTATAAATATAAATATTATTGGTGATTATACACATATAAAACACACGTATTAATTTGTTTACATTTCTAATATGAGTTACGAAGGATGTTGATTTTACATTTTAAATATATATTTAAGAAAAAGACGTAGTTCAAATTTTAAGAGAACAATTTGTAGATTCAAATAGTTTCACCAAAAATTGAAAATATTTACAGAACATTATTAAGTTAGCGAAATTACATAGAATTTAACATTCAAGTTATGTCTATGTTTGCTCAATTGTAAAGGAAAAGATAACTCCAATATTATTTGTTAAACTACTAATATTAGATTTGATGAATAATTTTCTTAGAAAATGCGGAAATTATATATTATTTTGTGTGAGATTATAAGGTATTTTATATTACATGTTTTCAAGGATGAGAATTTCAATTATATATGTATTTGGATAATTATCTACGTCGAAAGATGTGTGAACATTTTAAAAATTAAAGAGAGGAAAAATATATTATTAGATAAGTCAAGAGTGCATTTAGAAGAGCTATCGTAAAGAGGATATCTTTCAGAATATCAATTAAAAAGAATCAATCTAAAAATAAAAAAATATCAATCTAAAAAAAATAGATTATGAAGAGTATCATTAGAAAAAGAATATCATTTGTAAAAATATTAAATTTAAGAAGAAAAAGATCATTAAAAAATTTTTTTTAAATAAAAAAAAACCTCACTAAACAACAGAAGCATTTTAAAGATGTATAAGATGTAGTCAAGTGTAATGAATATTATAGATTAAAAATACTTCGGAAAGTGGATCTTTGGCGATATCTGCAAGTACTGAATAATTCGCTTTTTAAATTAATAGAATGTTGACAGTTAAGTATATAAAAAATTTCATCGATACACAAATGACAGATTCTTGAGAAAGCCATATTTCGGTATGCAGGTGCTTTCGAAATCGTTCCCAAGATATTGAATAGTCTATATTATTGTCCTTTAAATTTCAAATTAGATGTGAAAGTGAAGTGGAAGATTTTTTAACGGACCTATTAAATGTATGTTTGTGATTATACCAGCGTTCTTTGAATTTTGTAGAAGTGGCACCTATATAGTTAAATATTTTGTTTCTAGTTTTTACTGTGCATTTATATATTAAGTTTTTGTCTAAGCAGTTGTTTTGTAAAGGGCAGTTTGATTCAATTCTACAGTTACATTTTCGGGAGTTGTTGTTACTAGAAACGGTACTATTAGTATGAATATTGTTATTAGAAATATTATTATTGTTATTTTGGTGTGTTTGGTTAGGTTTAAATTTTAGTTTCTATTAATAATTCTATTTATGTTTTGTGCTATCTTCATAGTAGTAGAGTAAGATAGTTTTATAGTGAGTCTGTTAAAAATAGAGTGGTATCTGTGGGCTTTAGGAAAACACTTATCCAGTGCTTTGAAAATTAGTTTTGCTACAGATGTTTTAACACCTAATGAGAATGTGGGAGAGTACCAAATAATATTTCTAGTTCTAGTTTTTTTGTTTCGTTTATTATTTAAGTTGAATTGCTTATTATTATTATAATGAATTTTAGGACGATTTAGCATGTTATTAAGTATTTAATTTTATTCGAGTATCCTGCTCTATGTAAAACCTCATTGTAATATTCTGCCTTATTATCAAAATATTTTTATTAGCAGAGATGCGTGAAATCCGTTGCTGGACGCTATTGACAATAGTGTTTTTTTATATTTCTAGGATGATTAGAATTGAAACTTACGTAATTTAGATTTTCATTAATTTTATGGAATGGATAATAAAGACCTGAGCTAAGGTTTAAAGTTACATCTAAGAAGTTAACGATTTTATAATTATTCTCGATTTCTAAATTAAGGTTGTAGTTGTTGAAAAACTGTATTATGGATTTCTTTTTCCTATTAATTTCACTATTGCTATGGTTTTCGATTAAAAGTAACATATCGTCACGATATAAACCTCCGGTCATCTCTGGGATTTTTCTATGCAGTACATTGATAATAAATAATCCAACGAGGTCTGTTACCTGAGCTGAATCAGATGATCCCATAGTAATATCAAAATGGTTTTGTCTGTCAGTTCTTGTCCAGCGATGGTTATATATATATATAAGGAAAAGAAATTGAAAATGCAACTGGAGTCTTTTAAGAGTATTTATTTACTTGAAAACTGGGAGCCGGTAAAGTAAATAAATAAATATTCTTAAAAGACTCCAGTTGCATTTTCATTTTCTTTCACCCGTGTGGGACATCTCGTTTTTTTTATACCTCATTTTCTGATACCTACACACACACACACACACACACACACACACACACACACACACACACACACACACACACACACACACACACACACACACACACGCACACACACACACACACACACACATATATATATATATATATATATATATATATATATATATATATATATATATATATACATATAGTATTTACTAACATATATATGCCACACATATATGCATACTCAATTAAATTGTAAGCTTCCATTCTTTATTTTCATTTTCTTCTTCACAGACAAGCAAGAAACCTTCTTCAGGAGATCAACCGACTTTCTACTGACATGGAACTCACACGTGTATATCAAATCATTCTCCGACTTTTACTCTATCTCTCCAATTTCCTGCTCTTTGGGTTGTATATCAGATCCAGTGTGTTTCGCAATTCAATATAACAATTATACTTGTTCTCTCTTAACTTTGTTCTGAGACATTAAAACCCTTTATTTAAAAATATATCTTCTATGTAAGAAAACCCTTTATTTAAAAATATATCTTCTGTGTTAGAAAACCCTTTATTTAAAAATACATCTTCTGTGTTAGAAAACACTTTATTTAAAAATATATCTTCTGTGTTAGAAAACCCTTTATTTAAAAATACATCTTCTGTGTTAGAAAACCCTTTAAACCTTTTATTTAAAAAAAGAAATTCTTCTCTAACTCAAAAATCATTTTTTTTAAATTTCTTTTGCAACTCAGAAATATTTTGTTAAATATTATTCTGGGTCTCAAACCTTTTTCTAAAATTCGTCTGGGTCTCAAGATTTAAAAAAAAATTCTTCTAGGTCTCAAAATTTTGAAATAATTCTTCCCTATCTCAAATTTTTTTTTAAATTCTTCTGGGTCTGCAAAACATTTTTCTAAATATTTTTCTGCGTCTCAAAAACTTTTTAAAATATTTTTCTGAGACTAAAACACAATTTTTTAAAATGCTATTTATAGAACTTGTAGTTCAATTCTGTAATAATGTCACCTTATTTTGATTATATCAGCCTCTAAGTGTGTAGTGTTTGTCAATAATGTGTTGGACATCCACCTGTTCCAACGATGACTGTTCCAATTGTTTGAACATTGTAATAGCTTTCTTGTAAAATTACAAGATTCGTTCTCGCTTAACGTAGTTCTCCGGGAGATACCGACTGGCACTTATGTCAAGCCCGGTCCTTTCAATTATAGGTTCAACTCCCTTTTTCCAGATGAGTGGACTGAATCAAAGTGAAATGAAGTGTCTTTCTTGCTCAAGGACACAATATGCGACCCAGTTCATGAATCGAACTTATGAACTTATGGTCGTAAGCCGAACATCCTAACCATCAAGTCACGCACCTTGTAGATATGAAATATGGTCAGTTCTTCCTGGACTTCACAAGAGTTGATATCCAGTTTGTAACTGTTTCACTGCTCTTACGTAACTAAACTTATTCGGAAAGTCCTATACATCGCAACATTCTCTTTCTTCTGCACAAACTAAAGATATTGGAATCCATTCCGATGTGAAAAACATTTGGGATGATTTTTTGGCGGTTTTCCACATGATTTTCATTGATTACCAATCTAGACTCTCTTATACATTTTAGGGGGACATATATATTTCTTTAGTTTTCTATTTACTCTGCGCTGTAAATTAACGATTCGTGTTTAACGACAGAAATGATGTCTGAGTTAATATCATTCAATGTCATATTGTAGATTGTGAAATAGAATTGACTAATATTAATAAGGTCAGTAATTTGTGGGGAGGGGGAAGGCGATTCTAGGGCATGTTTAAACCTGACGAAACCCCTCCCTCTCTATGTCTGATGAACTCCTGGGCTTGAGATAGACTTTAGGCTATGATATATAATGGCTGTATCCTTTAGCGTATTAAATTGTTTTCATTTTAAATCCTTGGGGCCAGTTTAGAACAGATACAGTCTTCTGCTAATTAGAAATATCGAACCCCAGCTGATAAATAACAACCAAGTCACAAATTCTAGGTTGGTCACATTATACGTATATCAGACGTATTAGAAGGAGAGTGGTTAGAACGTCAGATAGAATAGAGGGGGGGGGCGTAAGCAGAGATGTTAGAACGTCAGATAGAATAGAGAGGGGTGCGTAAGCAGAGTGGTTAGAACGTCAGATAGAATAGAGGGGGGGGGGGCGTAAGCAGAGATGTTAGAACGTCAGATAGAATAGAGGGGGGTGCGTAAGCAGAGTGGTTAGAACGTCAGATAGAATAGAGGGGGTGCGTAAGCAGAGTGGTTAGAACGTCAGATAGAATAGAGGGGGGTGCGTAAGCAGAGTGGTTAGAACGTCAGATAGAATAGAGGGGGGGTGCGTAAGCAGAGTGGTTAGAACGTCAGATAGAATAGAGGGGGGTGCGTAAGCAGAGTGGTTAGAACGTCAGATAGAATAGAGGGAGTGCGTAAGCAGAGTGGTTAGAACGTCAGATAGAATAGAGGGGGGTGCGTAAGCAGAGTGGTTAGAACGTCAGATAGAATAGAGGGGGGTGCGTAAGCAGAGTGGTTAGAACGTCAGATAGAATAGAGGGGGGTGCGTAAGCAGAGTGGTTAGAACGTCGGATAGAATAGAGGGGGATGCGTAAGCAGAGTGGTTAGAACGTCAGATAGAATAGAGGGGGTTGCGTAAGCAGAGTGGTTAGAACGTCAGATAGAATAGAAGAGGGGGCGGCGTAAGCAGAGTGGTTAGAACGTCAGATAGAATAGAGGGGGGTGCGTAAGCAGAGTGGTTAGAACGTCAGATAGAATAGAAGGCGGGGCGTAAGCAGAGTGGTTAGAACGTCAGATAGAATAGAAGGGGGGGGCGTAAGCAGAGTGGTTAGAACGTCAGATAGAATAGAAGGGGGGGGGGCGTAAACAGAGTGGTTAGAACGTCGGATAGAATAGAAGGCGGGGCGTAAGCAGAGTGGTTAGAACGTCAGATAGAATAGAAGGCGGGGCGGGGCGTAAGCAGAGTGGTTAGAACGTCAGATAGAATAGAAGGGGGGGGCGTAAACAGAGTGGTTAGAACGTCGGATAGAATAGAGGGGGGGGCGTAAGCAGAGTGGTTAGAACGTCAGATAGAATAGAAGGGGGGGGGGGCGTAAACAGAGTGGTTAGAACGTCGGATAGAATAGAAGGGGGGGCGTAAACAGAGTGGTTAGAACGTCAGATAGAATAGAAGGCGGGGCGGGGCGTAAGCAGAGTGGTTAGAACGTCAGATAGAATAGAGGGTGGGCGTAAGCAGAGTGGTTAGAACGTCAGATAGAATAGAAGGGGGGGGCGTAAACAGAGTGGTTAGAACGTCGGATAGAATAGAAGGCGGGGCGTAAGCAGAGTGGTTAGAACGTCAGATAGAATAGAAGGGGGGGGCGTAAGCAGAGTGGTTAGAACGTCAGATAGAATAGAAGGGGGGGGGGGCGTAAACAGAGTGGTTAGAACGTCGGATAGAATAGAAGGCGGGGCGTAAGCAGAGTGGTTAGAACGTCAGATAGAATAGAAGGCGGGGTGGGGCGTAAGCAGAGTGGTTAGAACGTCAGATAGAATAGAAGGTGGGGCGTAAGCAGAGATGTTAGAACGTCAGATAGAATAGAAGGCGGGGCGTAAGCAGGGTGGTTAGAACGTCAGATAGAATAGAAGGCGGGGCGTAAGCAGGGTGGTTAGAACGTCAGATAGAATAGAAGGGGGGGGGGGCGTAAGTAGAGTGGTTAGAACGTCAGATAGAATAGAAGGCGGAGTGGTTAGAACGTCGGATACTTTGTGGTATTTTCCTATATTGTATTTATGATTCCATCAGTAAAGGGATTATGAAATCTATATATATAAAACTGTGGTTGTCTGTCTGTCTATCGATTTTTGGCACACATCTCCTCTTAGAATCTCTCACGGAATTGCACCGAAATTGCTATACTTGTACATTGAGCCCTAGCGAAGACATCGGAAAAAAAAATATTTCAAATTGACCCACCCTATGTGACGAAATCGAATATAATGTATCGATTTTTGAGCGTAAGTTATCAGTTATTTCCCTTTGTTCTGTTTACATTGAGCGTCTTACGTAAAAAATTACGCTGGCTTTAACAGTTGTCGAGCCAGCAAAATATTGACCTGCAAAATTCATCAGTTCGAACACTAAGCTTCCGTTTTGCTTCATTTCCATTTAAAAGCATTTTAAAACAATATTTTTACTTGAAAACAAGTCTATTTAAAGACTACGTAAAACAAGCAAATATTTCGTCGTTAGGCGTGCAGACAGACAGTCGTGCAGACAGACAGTCGTACAGAGAGGTGATATAGGCGTGCAGACAGACAGTCGTGCAGAGAGGTGATATAGTCGTGCAGACAGACAGTCGTGCAGAGAGGTGATATACGCGTGCAGACAGATAGTCGTGCAGAGAGGTGATATAGGCGTGCAGACAGACAGTCGTGCAGAGAGGTGATATAGGCGTGCAGACAGACAGTCGTGCAGAGAGGTGATATAGGCGTGCAGACAGACATAACTGATAATTTGGTTACGCTAATGTTTTTCTCTGCGTTGCAGTGTTTACATTTTCGATCTTTGTTAATAAATAACCAGTGCAGTTTCTAACCCCAGCATCCTCTTTTGTTATAACATTCGGGTTATCGTTATGTTTTCTTAACTTCATAAGGCATATTGTTGGTTGAGGGAATATTAATCAAAAACACCACATGCAAGTCTGCACAGTAGACACTACAGTTTTTAAGCCAAGAAAGAAACTTAACATTGTAACTTTAACACAGCTTCATCAGTTCGAACACTAAGCTTCCGTTTTGCTTCATTTCCATTTAAAAGCCTTTTAAAACAATATGTTTACTTGAAAACAAGTCTATTTAAAGACTACGTAAAACAAGCAAATATTTCGTAAAAAAAAAGCAAAAATTATATAAGTTTATTTAAAATATATGTATCTGTAAATTTCGTTAGGCATGCAGACAGACAGTCGTGCAGAGAGGTGATATAGGCGTGCAGACAGACAGTCGTGCAGAGAGGTGATATAGGCGTGCAGACAGACATAACTGATAATTTGGTTACGCTAATGTTTTTCTCTGCGTTGCAGTGTTTACATTTTCGATCTTTGTTAATAAATAACCAGTGCAGTTTCTATCCCCAGCATCCTCTTTTGTTATAACATTCGGGTTATCGTTATGTTTTCTTAACTTCATAAGGCATATTGTTGGTTGAGGGAATATTAATCAAAAACACCACATGCAAGTCTGCACAGTTTTTAAGCCAAAAAAGAAACTTAACATTGTAACTTTAACACAGCTACTGAGCGACCCCGAGCAACGCCGGGCTTTACTGCTAGTTATATATAAATCAGAAACCTGTGTAAATATATAATTGTATTCTATTATTTTATGTATGTTCAAATATCAGTAATGTACTGGGGTCGATTTAATCGACTTTCCCTTCCCCAAAAAATTGTTAGCCTAGAAACCAATATCTATTAACTATTATAGTTCTTTCCTTGCTGCATAAAGTTTAACTGACCTTTTTAAAACGGAATAACATTTACGAATTTTTTTCGACCTTTTTAAAACTCATTAGCAGAGTTCATATTGCTATAAATATAATTTTTCTTTCAATGTACGACCAACATAAACTTCACTGAGATAGCATGAATAGCCGAAACGACTGTCTCCGAATTTATTATTAATATCATTAAATACTTATAAAATATATTCATCTTGTTTGTTATTATTTTTCAACTTATGGAGTGAAATAAGTTTAAAAAACAATTGTAATCACTTCCTTCCCTCTATGCCTTACAAAATATGATTGAACTTCGATGTATCGAGTTGAACACAGAAAATATTTAACTTCAATCTGAAGCAGGTTTTGTTTTCTTACAATGGCGTCACAGTCACCTTCTGAGTTCAAACGCTTGTTTAGAAGACGTAACGAGAACCACTGATGCTTCTCGGGAAATCTTCCTCCTGTGTATACGCCGATAAAATTGTATTATGTTTTTTTATATGAATATATTCTGTCTAAACCAACTTGTTACAATTCTTTTGCGGGAATATTGTCCGTAAAATATAGGTATGGTTTTCACGGTGTTTTAGAAGTCGTATTAAGATCCCGCCATGGTTAACTTTGCCTTTCATCCTTACGGGGTCGATAAAATAAAGTACCGGTAATACACTGGGATAATTGCTGGCCTTGTGCCAAATGTAGAAACAATTAAGTTTCGGTGACATAACATTGGAGCTGTCGACTGCTGCTGATTAATAAGCCTGTTTTTCTTTACAGGCTTTTTGCTAGATTTTCAAAATATGTTGCCTGCTTGCCTGCTCTTGATCGCAATTAAATTTACTTCAATTATTCTCAACAAAGAAAAAATAAAAATAAAAATAATAATGATAAAACAAGCCTCTCTATTTTCTAATATTGTCTGTACAACTTTAAACTGACAATTATTTTATTAAAATCTAAATTCTCTCTATTTTCTTTTAATAAAACTTCCAGGTAAATACAAAAGTTACACTAGTTTAATACAGATATAATTTGCTGTTGTTCGTCATTTTAGCGTTTAGAAATGAAAGCTTTTGTTGTTATTTCTTAGTCACTAAATAGATTAGGTCAGAATGCCGTTTGACCTTTTGCCGTCCCTTCGGTCCAGCTCCGCCGGTTCGAACTGGGAGGAGAAGCTGTAGCATCCAAGCCATGCGTTATGATATCGTTGAGAGCAGTATGGCGTGGAAGGAAGCCGGCACTGTAGTGACAGGTCAGCGGGTGGAGGCCGAAAGAGTGAACGGTGGGTGTGTAGCGATATTTGTGTGGCTCGTAGATCCGGAGGCCGAGCCCAGGGAAACCTTGATTTGCAGGCTATCGTTGGGGTCCAGCCAAGCCCCTCCTATTCCACCACAGGTCGAGAAACAAAGTGTCTAGTGGCCAAAAGCAAAGCATGAGACTTTAAACTAAAAACATTCTTCAATTTCTGGAGTAAATGTTTAATGAAATGTTTAGTACAGTTTAGTGAAAACTAATTTGATTAGTCAAAAATGTGAACTCTAAATCACGTCCCTATTAGTAGTAAAATTGCGCCTAAATTTTGTAAAGACACCATGGCAGGTTCAAGTTGCAAATTGTTGAGGACGGCAAAATGTCGTCAGACGGTGTCGTCATCAATTTTAACAACTTGCATGAACGTGTGGTGTACGTGGGTGTTACACCGAGGCCAATATACAACTAATGACTGCAATCGTTAATCAGTTTAAACCTTACCTGTTCTAATTCCAGTTCTTTCGTAACTTGTTTATTTATTAATATAGTATATTATTATTGATCCCACAGTTATCTGTTTATGATAGCAACCAACAGTTGTTTGTTTAGCCTTGTTGAATCTCGGCGGGATTTGAACTCAGATTATAAAGGGGCGTAACTCTATGCTGCAAAGCAAGGCGTCCGACCTTCTACCGATACTGCCAATATATTAAACTATATTTGAAATAAAATATATTAAACTATATTTGAAATAAAAATATTTTATGTATTGCTAAAATATTTCAAGATAAACTTCATCTAAACATATCATTTACAAACTAAACTTTTATTTTCTAATTTAGAGAATTTCTTTCATAAATTCTTTCAAGAGTTGACCTTGGTGGGATTTGAACTCCGAATGTAAAGAACCAGTATACACAAGACAAAGGTATTTCATCCGACGGGCGCTCTACCGATTCTACTAACCCAACCATATAATCTTTATATTAAACACATATTGAACAAATATTGAACACATATTAAACACATATTGAACACATATTGAACAAATATTGAACACATATTAAACACATATTGAACACATATTAAACATATATTGAACACAATCCTACTCTAGCCAATGCTGTAGGCTCTTTATTGTTATTTTTATTTCAGTTTGACGATCAAATAAAGTACCAGTAAAATAGATAGATAGATAGAGAGAGAGAGAGAGAGAGAGAGAGAGAGAGAGAGAGAGAGAGAGAGAGAGAGAGAGAGATTTCTTTATTAGCCACAAGGGCGCACAAGAAAAGGGGACAATACAAAGACATGCCGGGGATTTTACATACAGTCGTGTAAAAAATATAAAAACAAACAATTACAACAATCGAAATCCCCAATAGGGGGGAGGCGCCACAAATGGGTTGTTTAATACCCCGTCGATAGAACAACCCTCAACTCCAGGAGCGTGTTGTGCAACTGCTCCTTTCTTCCTTTTGCTCTCTTCCTCAACCTACAGGCTTATAAACACCCACCATTCAGTAAATTTATTGGGGTGCAGTGCCTCTCTCTCCACCCTGATTCTCCTTCTAAAGTGATACTTAAAGAAGGGAATCAATTGTTGTCCGGAGAGAAAGGTATCTGTCTTCAGTCCTCTCAACCTCGTCCACCATATAACTTCTTTCACAATAGCCACCGTACAGAGGAAAACCGCCTCTCTTTCGTTTTTGAAAGAGGCTGGCGGTTTGATCCTTACTATGGACTCGGCGGTCAACTGGATTTGTCCCATACGCGACAGCAGTTGTTCTGCATAGTTCCACAGGTCGGTTACGCCCGGGCAGTGTACAATTGCGTGCAGGACTGTTTCAATGTCCTGCGCGCATCTTGGACACGTCCTCTTGGAAGGATCCCTGCCGGGGCGTCCGTGCCTGTCGATCTTGTCACGAACCGATAGAGCTCCTCAGTAGCACTGCCAGGCCAGGGACCTCTGGAAGTTGTCCATAGGTCCCGGGCGGAAAGTCCTACCAAATAGACTGGTGAGCTCATCGTCTTCGACGCCCAGAGTCTCTCCGAGCACGTCGTCGCCCTTGTAACGTACAATCCCTCTATAGAATGTCGAAGTGGAGTCTCCACTGATTGCTGCGCCCGCTTGCCAGAGGACTGTGAGCGCCTGAGCGCATTCAATGTGCCAGGCGCCCATCGTTTTCGGTCTTTTCTTCACCCAGGACTGCAGCTCCGTCAGCGAGACTAGTTGTGGGAAAGCCTGTCTCACAAACGGTGCCCACACCGGTTGGGGGTCAGTGAGGAATACCTGGAGATGCCGCAGCCTCAGCGCATGTTTGCGCATCATCAGCCACGGCATTCCCATCCCTCCGTTGGAAGGGTGCTGACAGCAGACGGATCTCCTCACCAGCGGAGCCTGCTTCTTCCACAGAAACTGGAAGAGCATGCGTTCCATCTTGGCGAGGTGTTCACGGGGACAAGGCACGACAGTCAAGCGGTAGTAGGTGACGGACGCTATGAAAGTGTTCGCCACCTCCGCTCGACCTTTCAAGGACAGTTTGCACTCTGCCCACTTCTGGGTGAGTGCAAATACCTTGGCCGTGACCGAACCAGACCCCGAACAATTTCACCGGTCCGTCCGTCCAGCGTCCAACGACGCTGTCGGACGTCATCGGTTTGTCTCTCCACGTACCGAGTTGCAAACTGACAGACTTGTCCGGGTTTAGTTTTGCTCTCGTCAACGTTTCGTATTCTTTCAGTAAGTTGCCGATCACCCCGATTTCCGAGGTGCTTAACACCATTACCGTCACATCGTCGGCATAAGCCGACGCCGTTTTGCGCAGTCCCGGTTCTAGAGAGATGCCCTGCAACGGCTCCAATTTCCGCAGTAGTGGCTCTAGAGTCAATACATACAGAATGGAGGAGAGAGGGCACCCCTGTCGAATGGAACGCGTGATTGCGAACTGCTCCGATAGGTAGCCGTTCACCTTGACCCTCGAGCAGATGCTGGTGTGCATCGCCTCGATCCATCTTCTGAACACGGGACCGAAACCGGCCGCCTTGAGAACCACTTCCAAGTATCGATGGTCGACTCTATGGAATACCTTAGACTGATCCAAATTGATCAGAGCCCCACCGAAGCCGGGTTTACTACCCACCCTCTCTATGATGTATCGCATGAGGTGGAGGTTGTCGTGTATGGACCTGGTCGGGATTGCACACGTTTGCGCTTTCCCTACCAGGTTCTCGACGACAAGCGCCAACCTCGTCGCTAGCACCTTGGCCAAAATCTTTAACTCTGTGTTGAGCAGAGTTATGGGCCTGAAGTTGTTAATTTCGTCCCCTTTATTCTCGTCTTTCCTGATCAGTGTTACTACTCCCTTGCCTGCAGAACTGGGAATTCTCCCGTTCTGCTGCCAATTGCAGTAGACGGCTTAGAGGACGCCAGAGAACAAGTCCGGCATGCCTATGTAAAATTCGTAGGGCAGACCATCTAGACCGGGTGACTTGCGTTTCCCGCAGCGGCCCAGAGTGTCCCGTATCTCAGTGTCCGTGATCGAGAGACGCGGCAGGCCGTCGAGGTATGAACTAAAGTCCATTGCCCCGTTCGGTTCACCGTCGTTCTGCTCAAACAGTCGCGCAAAGTGCCGCTGAAAGGCCGCGCACATTTGCTTGGGGTCAAGTAGCACGCGTCCGTTTTGGTCTTTCAAAGACCGAATCGTGGACTTGTTGCCACTTTTTGCCTCCGCCACTCGGGCCCAGCTGACAGCTTTCCTAGAGCACGTGTTTTGCTTCTGACCACGCAGCCTTCGTGTTTCGCATCGAAGAACTTGTCCAGTGCCGTTCTCGACGCTAACACTCGAGCCTCGTTGCCACTTCTAAGTGCCTCCTCTACCTTGGCTACTAGTTCTCTTTCTATTCTGTTTTTCTCTAAGGCTAACTCTCTGCTAAACCCTATCGATTCTATTCTAATTGCTTTCTTGAGAGAGTACCACCATCTATTGTTGACGATGGCTCCTGTTAACTGTTGCTTGACTAGTCTAGTTATCCGTTCACTGTAAGCTTTACGTGCCGGCAACGACACATTCAGCTTCCAGTATCCGGGACCCTGTCTATGTATTCTATCACGGTTGACTAAGCAGACGACTAACTTGTGATCTGAATAGACAACCATGTGCATTCGTGGACAGCTTAACATCTCCTTGTCCCTTTCTCTAATGAAGAACCTATCTAAATACGATCTAGATGTCCCACTGCGGTTTACCCACGTCCACTGTGGTGCAGTCGGGAAATCCAGTCGATACCTATCGGCCAGTTGGAATTGGCCGATTAAAGTTTTGAGGCTGTTGCACCCCGCTCTACTGAGACATGCTCCCACATAGTCCCATCGTGCATCTAGGATACCATTCCAGGACGAAAGGTGCATTTACCTTTTCGTTTCCTGGAGATCGGGTTGTTCAATCTGCATTTGGGTGCTGGATGGGGTGTCGGGTGGGGTGTGGAAACATTTTAACAGGACGCAGTTGATGGGTTTGTGGCAGGGGTTGCCCACGTCCTGTGAAAATTTATTTTTTAGGTCATTATAGGTTTCCATAGAAACCCTTATAAGTTTAAGGTGTGGAGACGATTCTGCCTTGATGCAAGTTTTGCCCTCCGTCTCCATCTTGGGGTTTTGGGAGATGACCTCCATGAAACTCTTGTTGTTTGTGTTGATGTATGCGTATTGTTGTTTGTGTTTTTGTTGTGTTGTTTTAGTTTGTTGTTTGTCCGGGAGTTTTCTTTTTATGGTGGGTGCTTGTGTTTGGGGTGGTGTTGGTGCTGGTTTTGCTGATAGGGGTAAGTTTGACTATGGTGTTGTTTGTGTTGTTGTTTGTGTCTGTGGTTGTGTGTTGGTGTTGGTGATTGGAGTTTTGGGGGGCGAGTGCCTCGCTTTTAAACAGTACGGAAACACTTCCGTACTGTTTTCCTCGCTGGAGAAAATCGACATTTGCTAGAATTTCCTTGAAAGTATCTTCTATATCTGCTTGGTTAACAAATGTCGGCTTTCTTGTGGAATTTGACAGAGTCCTAAAAGTGACTGATCTGCGGATTGTGTCTTCCTTTATTTCAAGGGGTGAGTTAATTCTAAACCCACCTCTTTCTTCGAAAGTTACACATTTTCTCCCTTGCTGGAGCATATTTCTTGCGTTGGAGATATCAAGATTTATAAAATCTTGTTTTTTGTTCAGTTTCAGCGAAAGACATTTTCTTTTTTTGTGTGGTGTTGCTGTTGATGTTGTTGTTATCGTTGTTGGAAATCTCAGTTCCTTGTCGAGGTGAAACATTATGTGTATATGTATCTGTAGAGTTGTTGATGTCTTTTTCATGTGTATGTATGTTAATGGGTTTAATTCCTGTGTTTTCCTGTGTGTTATTGTTATTTTTCTCCGCTTCGAGGGTAGAAATTTTAAAATTTTCAAGTGTTAATATATTTTTCTCTTTGTGGACACTTGTATCTATGGCGACGTCCATAGTAGCAGAAGCAGATATAACGTTAATATCTGCCTCTTTCTCTCTCTTTTCTCTATTAACGTTCTCCAGCGTTCTTGTGTTGCTCAAGTTATTTAGTTTGTAAAATCTGATATCTTAAAACAAATTTTTAAAATAAAATGTTCGGCCCTACAGGGGCGAAAAATGGGATTACCACCCAGCTGACAATTCAGCTTGGGGGTTAATCTACAAAGTGTTATGTTTTTTCAAACAATTAGTTCGGTTTTTTGCATAGAAATTAACAAAAAAGCTTACCGGCGATGTTCCACACGTCAGACAGAAAGAGAGATAGATATAAAGATAGATAGATGGATAGATAGATATGTTTCTTTATTTGCCACAAGGGCAGAAAGGATGGGGACAAATACAATTGGGGAGTTTACATACAAGGCGTGTAAAAATGTATAACAAAAATTATGAATAAAACAAACGAAATCCCCAATAGGGGGGGGGGCGTTACAAATGAGTTGCACACACCCCGAAAAAAATGTACAACCCTCATCTCCAGGAACACGAAGAGCGAGCACTCCTCTCCTCTCTTCCTCTTCTTCCTCAACCTACAGGTTGATATAGAGAGAAGGCCCAACCACTCGGACTATCCTTGCCACATTCACCCACCTTTCGTAAAATTTGCTGGGGTGCAGCACCTCTCTCTCCACTCTGATTCTTCTTCTAAAATGATATTTGAAGAAGCGAAACTGTTGTTCGCCGGAGAGAAAGGTGTCTGACCTTAGCCCTTTCAGTCTCGTCCACCATACAGCCTCTTTCACCATAGCCAGTACACAGAGGAAAACCGCTTCTCCTTCGTTTTTGAAGGAAGGTGGCGGTTTGATCGCAATAATGGACTCGGTGGTCAACCGGATTTGTCCCACCCGCGACAGTAGTCGTTCTACGTAGCTCCACAGGTCGGTAACGCCCGCAACGGTTTCTTCGTCCCGCACGCATCTCGGACAGATTTTTGTCGAGGAATCCCTGCCCGGGCGCCCGTGTCTGTAGAGCTTGTTTTGAACGGGTAGAGCTCCTCGGTAGCACTGCCAGGCCAGGGACTTTTGGAAGTTGTCCATCGGTCCTGGGCGGAAGGTCCTACTGAACAGACTGGCCAGTTCGTCTTCTTCTACGCCTAGAGTTTCTCCGAGAGTGTCGTCGCACTTGCTGCGGACTAACCCTCTATAGAATGACGAGGTGGAGTCTCCACTGATCGCCGGGTCTGTTTGCCAGAAGACTGTGAGCGCCTGAGCACATTCAATGTGCCAGTCGCCCATTTTCCTCGGTCTATGTTTGACCCAGCACTGCAGCTCGGTCAGCGAGACGAGTCGCGAGAAGGATCGGCTCACGAACGGGGCTCACACCGGTTGTTCGGTGAGGAATACGTGGTGGTGCCGCAGCCTGAGTGCGTGTTTGCGCATCGTCAGCCACGGCATCTCCAGCCCTCCGTTTGAAAGGTGTTGACAGCAGATGGATCTTCTCACCAAAGGAGCCCACCTCTTCCAAAGGAATTAGAAGAGCGCGCGCTCCATTTTGATGAGCGTTTTACTTGGACAAGGCACGACGGTCAAGCGGTAGTAGATGAAGGACGCTATAAAAGTCTTCGCCACCTCCGCTCGACCTTTCAAGGATAGTTTTTACTCAGCCCACTTCTGGGTGAGCGCAAACACCTTGGCTGTCACCTCGTTCCAGTTTTTCTCCACCTGGAGGTCCGGTCCGAACCAGACCCGTGCAGCTTCACCGGCGGTCCTCCCGTCCAGCGTCCGACGACGTCATCGGAAGGCATCGGTTTGCCTCTCCACGATCCGAGTTGCAAATCGACGGACTTGTCCCGGTTCAGCTTCGCTCCTGTGAACTTTTCGCATTCCTTCAGTAAAGTGCCGATCTCCCCGATTTGCGAGGTGCTCGACACCATTACTGTCACGTCGTCGGCGTAGGCCGACGCCGCTTTTCGCAGTCCCAGTTCCAACGGGATGCCTGCAGTAGCTTCAACTTCCGCAGTAGTGGCTCGAGAGTCAGTACGTACAGAAGGGAGGAGAGAGGGCATCCCTGTCGGATGGATCTCGTGATTTGGAACGGCTCCGAGAGGTAGCCATTCACCTTGACCCCTGAGTAGATGTTGCTGCTAGTGTGCATGGCAGCAATCCAGCCCCTGAACACGAGTCCGAAGCCTGCCGCCTCGAGCACCGCATCCAGGTAACGATGGTCGACCCCATCGAATGCCTTAGATTGATCCAAATTTATCAGTGCCCCACCGAAGCCGGGTTCACACTCTACCCTTTCTACGATGTATCGCATGAGGTGGAGGTTGTCGTGTATGGACCTGGTCGGGATTGCGCATGTCTGCGCTTCTCCCACCAGGTTTTCGACGACAAGCACCAGCCTCTTTGCTAACTCTTTGTTTAGCAGAGTTATGGGCCTGAAGTTATTAATGTCGTTGTTCTCGTCCTTCCTGACCAGCGTGACTATGTCCTTGGTCACAGAACTTGGAATTCTCCCGTTCTGCTGCCAGTTGCAGTACACCGCTTCGAGGAGACCGGAGAACACGTCCGGCATTGCTACGTAAAATTCGTAGGGTAGACCGTCGAGACCTGGCGATTTGCGTCAGCGGCCGAAATCGGCCTTTCTCAGAACTTCGCCCTCCCCGTCCGAGAGTCGCGGCAGGCCGTCGATGTATGGACCGAAATCCATATCCGCTCCCGGCGCGCCACCCTGCACGAATATTTGCGCAAAGTGCCGCTGAAAGGCCGCACACATCTGCTCCGGTTCAAGTATCACGCGTCCGTCTTGGTCCTTCAAAGACCGAATCGTGGACTTGTTGCCACTTTTCGCCTCTGTCACTCGGGCCCAGCTAACAGCTTTGGCTCCCTCGTTTCCCAGAGTACGTGTTTTACTCCTGACAACGCAGCCTTCGTGCTTTGCGTCGAAGAACTGGTTCAGGGCCGTTCTTGTTGCTAGCACGTTAGCTACGCTGCCACTTTTACTTATCTACCAGTTCCTTTTCAGTCTTATTCCAATCTAACGCTAGTTCTTTACTAAAGCCTATCGATTCTAATCTAATTGCTCTCTTAAGAGAGCACTACCACCTGTTGTTGACAATTGCCTCCGTCAACTGCTGCTTAACTAAAGTGCTAATCCGACTACTGTATGCTTTACGTGTCGGTAACGACAGGTTTAGCTTCCAGTCCAGGTTCCTGCCTATGGGTTCTATCAAGGTTGACTATGCAGGTCACTAGTTTGTGATCTGAATAAGCAACCATGAACATGTGTGGACAGCTTAATATTCCCCTATCTCTACCTCTAATTAGAAACCTATCTAAGTACGATCTAGATGTCCCGCTGCGGTTCGTCCACGTCCACAGTGGCGCAGTCGGGAAATCTAGTCAGTATCTATCGGCCAGTTGAAATCGGCCGATTAACTGTTTGAGGCTGCTACAACCCACTCTATCGGGACATGCTCCCACATAATCCCAACGTGCATCTAGGATTCCATTCCAGTCCCCCACTAAAAGAAAGAAGCGGGATGTTCCCAGAAAAGTCTCCAGACGTTTGAAGAAGTCTGGCCGCGATGTCTCGGATGGGGCATATACGACCACCAGTCTGAAGGCTCCACCTTCACTACAGATGATGTCTAGGACTACCAGTCGACCCTCCTGGTCCAGATGTACCGCCTGTGTTACGAGGTCTAGGTGTTTCCGCAGCAAAACGGCAACCCCTCCCCCACCTCCTGACAGAGAGATGCGTAGATCTCAAAGTCGTCGAAGATGGGGGGCCAGCTGCCGCTCGCTGTGGACCTTGGACTCGCAAATGACTGCCACATCCGTACTGTGCAACCTGAGGTCGTTTAAGAGTTTGCCCTGTTTCCAGGGCATCCACAGGCCGCGCACATTCACACATCCGACTCTTATATTGGCCATGTTGATGAGGAAGAGTTAGAAAAGAAGAGGAAAGAATTCACTTATCTCCTCGCTTCCTGGAGACCAGGCTGCACAATGTCCATGGGGGTGTTGGAGGGTTGTTTGGTAGGGTGATGGTTTCTGGTGGGGTGGGGATGGAGATGTTCGGTGGGGAGGGATGTCTGGTGGGGTGGGGCTGTCTGGGATGGGAGTGGGGAAACATTTCAAAAGGACGCGGTTGATGGGTTTGACACATGTATTCCCCACGTCCTTATCGAAGTTTTCTTTTAGGGACCTATATGTGTCCATCGGGACCCTAATCATTTTTAGGTTTGGTTTGTCCAAACAGTTTATAAAAGTTTTCCCTTTGGTTTTCACCGCAGGGTTGTTGGAGATGACCTCCATTAAAGTTTTATTTTCAGTGTTTAAGTATGTGTAATGTTCTTGTGTTGTGTTGGTTTTTGTCTGTTGTTCTTGTGTGAGTTTTCGTTTTGTTGTAGGTGTTTGAGTGATGTCGTTGTTTTGTTTTCGGGACGGGGGGTACTTGTTTGTAATGTTTGTGTTTTTGTGTTGGTAGTTGTATGTTCGTAGTGATGATTGTTGTTTTTTTTTGTTCGTGTGGTGTTTTTTCTTTTTTCTTTTCGAACGTAGAGGCTCTCCCTCATCGTCACTAGGTGATGATGAGGGGGTCTCATCCGTTGTGACGTTTGTGTTATTGGGAAGGGGTATGTTTTGGGGAGCTGTTGTGTTTGTGGGTGTGTTTGCAGTGGTTTTAGGTGGAGTTGGGTTAGGTGGGACTGTGTTTGCGGTTTGATTTGTTGTACTTGTTTTAGTTATTTTTGTGTGTTGTTGTTGTAGTGGTGGTGGTGGGTGTGTTGCTGTCCTAGGTGTTGGCAATAGTGCCTTTTTTGCAGCTAGCTAAGGACAGACAGCTCTCAGGTGACCACTGCTTAAACAGTGGTAACATGAAAGCCGCCTACCCTCAACAGAAATGTTTACAAAGGAATTCCCATCCAGAGGCACACGTTTGGGTATTTTTGCTATCCCTTCTGGTCTCATTTGGACCAGAACTTCTAAGCTTGTACCGTTAAATATGCCCCTGGAGGACTTTCCTACCGAAATTACTGTGTCTTCATCCAAATTGATGAAACCAGCTAATATCCACGAGATGTTTACATTTGGTGTGATATTTGTTACTCTTATTTTGGGGGTCCTTTTTCCCATATATGTGGGTGAAAAGGTGTAGAGGGGGGGACACACACACACAATTGGCGACACAGAATATTTCTGTGCCGTCAATTGGTCTTTCATCATTACTGATAAACTCCCGAACAGTTTTCCCTTCTATATGAAGGTAATATCTTTCATTGAGTTTCTTAGAACCAGCTCAATTTCATTTTAGCGGGTACGGTTAAGGGGATTTTAGCAAGGAGGGCCCACATCATGTGGGAAATTCTCTTTTAAAGTTTCATACTGTAGGGTTGTTACCCTGATAAGTTTGAGGTTTGGGGATGGGTCATTGGTGGGGAAGGTTTTCCCTTCTGTTTGTATTGTGGGGTCCTTTCGGACAGTTTCCACCAGTTCTTTGTTTCTTGTTTTTATGTATGTGTAATGTGTTTTGTTTTTTATGTGTACTGTTTCTGTTTGTAGTTCTCTTTTTGTGGTTGGGTTTGTAATTGTGGTGGTGTGGGTGTTTGTTTTGTTGGTGAAGTGTTTGGTTGCGTTGGTGGTGATTGTGTTGTGGGTGTGTTTGTCGTTTGTGACGGTGTGTTTGTGGTGGGGTTGGGTGTGTGCGTGTTTTTTTGTAGATGTTTTTGCGTCTTTTTTTTATTTTTTTTTTATTTTTGGGGTTCCTCTTCATTCTCACTTGGAGATGTAGAGGTTCCCATGTCTGAGACTTCTGAATCAGGGGTAGATGGGAGGGGTATGTTGTGTGGTGGAGTGTTTGTAGATAGATAGATAGATAGATAGATAGATAGATAGATAGATAGATAGATAGATAATCAATAAACAGGTGTAATAACCAACAAGAGATGAAAGAAGGCTTGTAGATTACCGACCACACGTAGACTTATTTTCTCCGATAAAATAATCTGTTTCCGGTACGAAACCAGCCGATAGACTTAGATAATGTTATGTATGTATGTTAATATATATATATATATATATATATATATATATATATATATCAAAGAAGGTGTAGTAAGATACCAGGTGGACCATAACGCACCAGAGTACTCGATACCTAGGGTAGTAGTGTAGGTAATATGAAAAGAGTCAGGTCCCCGACGGCTGAGCTCTGGCCGTTTCAACAGCTAGATCCGAACTAGTTGTCGAAACGGCCGGAGCTCAGCCGTCGGAGTCCTGACTCTTTTCATATATATATATACTAAAGTACCCGTCCTTTGGACGGTTCAAGTAGCTTTCGATGTAGCTCATTAAACTAAACAAAGTAAATTTGAATACATAGAAGAAAAACGTACTTTATGTAAACATGAAAACCTTAGGCACTATTCCAGCGAAATAATTAATATGTGAGCTCAGTGTCATCCGTTATACCATGTAACAACAGAAATCCAGTCTAGGTATAAATCTTTTTGACAACAGTAAAACCTTTTGTTTCAAGTACAAAGAGTAAAGTAAAATCCGAATGAGCCGAATTGTAATAATCAAAATCCCCAAACAAAATTTTTGACAACATCAAAAATGAGTTCCTATTGTATTGACGAAAGATAACTCTTGTCTTACTTAATCACGAAATATCGACGAAAAATAACTCTTGTCTTACTTAATCACGAAAATTGACACAAATAACCTAAACTTTTTTAATGTCTCCAAAGGCCCAAATATCGATTTTTGAAAGCCTTTGTAGCTCAGGTACAGGTTTTGTGCAAGGCGAAGCTCTGTAAAAAATTTCAAATGAATCGCATGAATGGTTTAGAATATATGAGCCCTCATTAAAAATTGTCCACACACACATACAGAAAACTAGATTTTTATATGTATACAGATATATACATATATGTATGTACGTATACGTACTTACATTTAAGTATCAGCCGTACTAAAAGTGAGAAATGAAATTTCATTTCATTCTTTTCCATTTATCGTTTTCGGTACGCCCGGTCGACTAACTCATTCGATATGCAAATTAGGCTGCTCAGCCGTTAATATGCATAAGGAAAGTATATTCTTTCAAACGTTCAATCATCTGGCAGGAAGGTATACGATGCTGACGATAGTTAAAAAGCTTGAAACTAGTTCATCGTTCCTTTGTCAGTGTTGAACAAAATGGCGACGATGGTTGCCGAACACTGTACGGCTTAATTCGGGCTGTTTGTTTACAAACAAACCGAACATTATAATAAATGTTCGGTAAACCCAAAAGTACATATATATATATATATATATATGTGTGTGTGTGTGTGTGTGTGTGTGTGTGTGTGTGTGTGTGTGTGTGTGTGTGTGTGTGTGTGTGTGTGTGTGTGTGTGTGTGTGTGTGTATGTGTGCGTGTATGTATGTATGTACTGTACGTATGTATGTATGTACATACTACTGTACGTCTGTATACATATATGTATTTACGTATACATACTTACACACACACACACACACACACACACACACACATATATATATATATTTATATATATATATATATATATATATATATATAGAGAGAGAGAGAGAGAGACGTTGCTCCTTCTACCTGGAGTTACGACTGATAGAAAGTATTAGCAATTGGAAAAACCAATGGGAACATTGTTTCCTCGGTCCGATTTCACGAAAGTCTGAATTAAGAAGAAACAAGGAGTTGTGTGGATACTTGAAAAAGTGTATTTAGAAATAAAAGGAAAGCACAAACAAGAGACAGTCCCTTCGTCAGTTGTCTGCTGGGGGTCACGGATATTTCAACGCATTAAAGACAACATGTCTATATCCAGTGCTCATGACCCTGTGATAAGTCGGCGAATCTCCGGAGTAACAAGACTCACTATTCAGCCTGAAGAAATTGTATATTAAATCTCTACTTCGGTATTTAGTACTCCTTTCTCTCAGCCGTCAACCACATACGGATATATATATATATGTGTGTGTGTGTGTGTGTGTGTGTGTGTGTGTGTGTGTGTGTGTGTGTGTGTGTGTGTGTGTGTGTGTGTGTGTGTGTGTGTGTGTGCATCTGCATGTGTAGGTATATATATATATGTATATACACTTACGGTAAACATGTCGACTAAACAGGATTGAGTACGCAACGAACCAATGATATATATATATATATATGTAAAAGGTAAACAGAAATAATATATATATATATATATATATATATATATATATATATATATATATATATATATATATATATATATATATATATATATATTCCTAGTGAAGTTAACAAACCGTAAGTTATGAACAATTCCGTTTCATTGTTAAAGCACACATCATTTTTGTCAATAGATCCTGTTTCATCTTATTGACTTCTATGAAGCATGAAAGCAGGACAACACGAACACAAAAGTTTGAGGGACGCTGACAACGGAATTTACTTGATCATGTCTTTCTTCTCCATCGATTATTATGTCAATAGTTATCATATAATAGTCAATCAACTGTAAAATGTTACAGAAAAACACGCAATATATGTATGTGTGAATTAGTGTATATATATATGTATGTATATTATGTAGGTATGCTTGTTGCCATGCATGTATATATGTAGGTATTATGTATGTTTCAATAAGTGTGTATGAATCTATGTATGTATGTACATGTGTATATATGTAGTTATGTATGTAAATGTGTATGTATGAACGTGTGTGTATATAAATGTATGTGTATATGTATAAATATGTGTATTTATGTATGTATGTATGTAGATATATATGTGTGTGAATGTGTATGCATATGTATTATTACGTCAGCATATGTGTAGGTTTATGTGTGTGCATATATATATATATATGTGTGTGTGTGTGTGTGTGTGTGTGTGTGTGTGTGTGTGTGTCTGCTTCAATATGTTGCATTTTTAATTACGTTTTTCTTAGTTACACTACGACCTCTCTCCTGACACCTCACTCCTTCGCATTCACTTTCTGCCTACATACACACACGCACACACATACATATATTTTTACATACATACAACTATAAATTTTATATATATATATATATATACACTATAGATTATATATATATATACATATATATATATGTGTGTGTGTGTGTGTGTGTGTGTGTGTGTATATATATATACACAAGTATATATTATACAGTGTTATATAGACTTTACATTAGGTATGCCCACATCATATTTAGACATCGTCCAACTAGAATTATGTGGAAAAACCTTATATTACCGTTTGGTAAGTTCACATTTACTGTCATTGTTGTTGTTATTGTTGTTGTTGCAGTTGTTGTTGTTATTGCTGTTGTTGCAGTTGTTGTTGCTGCTGTTATTGTTGTAGTCGTTGTTGTTGTTGTTGTTCATTTCATACTCAGCTGAAAATAAGTACGAGCAACAACTGGGGATTTAACGCTGCGATGGACTGGTGTCCTGTCCAGGAGAAGTGAGTCTTGTATTCTCGGTCGCCATGGAAACCGGAATAAGTACCGACCTGGTGAGGTTCCAGGTTTTAGACTCATGGCTACCACGTGTTTGCTCATACAATTATGATATTCAAGTTATTATTTCCCTTTTTAAAAAAGATGTTGCCTTTATTGTTGTTGTCTTAGTCAAGTTTCTTTGGTTCGACCCAAGTGTTGTGGATGAGACTGGATAAATGAAAACTGTGTTGAATGCTGTACCATTGAGTGCGCATCGTCGAAAACATATATATAAAGATAGAACGGATTGTTAGTATTTTTGTAACTGTTACATAAAGCAAGCAGTTATGGCGTCTCACTATAGCTTCTTGATTCATCCATGTTCTATTTCTAATTTCCCTTTTAATTTCAGTATTATGTGCGTTATTGAAGTGCCAAGTAACAGGTATGTACATTTGCTCACTCATTATTTTAATTCAAGTTCTAGGGTTGTCTCCCCTCCTTTTCATGACCAGAACTATTCATTAGCCTATTTAGTATTTACCGTATATACTCGAATATAAACCGAAGAATATGTGTCCAAAATATCGATGGTAAAATGTGTATGTTTGGGAGGTCTTCTTATATCGCCATCTCAATATAATGTGTTGAGTAGCTGCCTTGGCTTATAAATGAGGTTTCGATATTTGCCCATTTCTCAAACATAAATGGAGGTGTATTATATTCGAGTAGAAACTATTTATTTGCCGACATATTTCTGATAATAGTGTAAATATTAATAGAGTTATTAATAAAGTTATTAACAGAGTTATTAAATCTTTCATTAGTGTTATATCCTGGACTGAGTGTGTCAGGTCTTACAGCATAGTCACCCTCATCCGGGTGACTGAACCGAGGTTAATCAAGCCATAGTTTATGTCTAAGTACCATGCATACTGCTGACCCCACCAGTCACTTTATAATATATACACAGTTCTCTATATCATAATATATATATACTATAGTATCACTCTATATCTACTATATAAATTGGAAGTGGTCGGACGTTGTATATTTAAGTAAGTAGGTGTAGTCGGATAAACGTAGAAACGGCTTGGTGGAATGCAGTGAAAGTTTACACAGTTATGCAGAATGACCCGAGGAGGCATTGGGTCGACTTTCAAGCGACAAGCTTCCATGGTTACGGAGAAAATCGATGAAACAGGAATTTCCTATTCAAATTGAACTAAGAGTAATCTGTGAACGCAGAAGTAAATATTTCGAGAAACGTTGCAAGCGAACGAAAACAGGAAGACGATATTTTGCTTCGTGAAGACGTTCCCTGGCAATGAACGGGAAAAAAGCGAGGATAATACGTCGTTATGTAGATCGAGAAGAACAATTTCATGCAAAGACAACACCACGTTTATGGTGTAAATGGAGTTGTTAGACTAATATTCTATTTAAAATAACAAAATGATTTCCAGCCCCGGAGTTTAAGAATGATGTAAATAAAATTGAAAACGAAAATGACAAAGGTTATTAAAGTAGTAAAAGTAAATAGTGAAGATTTTGGCCAGTACATACGCATGCCCCGACGGACATACACATACATACGCACACACAAATACATACACACCCACAAACGCATACACACACACACACGCGCGCGCGCGCGCGCGCGCGCGTATGTATAAACCTTATGCATTTCTACAGTATTTTCACCAAACTTAAGACAGGTTACTTATGTACTCCGGATGGTCATGGGCACTTTCATTTTTCCATATATTGATTATAGGGCCTCCCGGCAGATAACCCCCTTTAACCACTTCCTTGGAGTCGACTGAAGCACTACAGTGCAATGCAACAAAACGTCATAACTTCTGGAGTTCGCAACCGATTTTCACAAAACTTGACACATGGGCTACGTTTGTCCTACAGATGAATGTGAACTCTCAGAATTGGCACATATTGAATAGGGGACCCCTGGGGGCAGGAACCCCCTTTTGGAAAAAGCCGATGATTTTGTAAAAGTATAGTTTTCGAAGCAGCACTGAAGTATTGACATAAATGGTATACACAACTGCTATTTAATACCCGAGCAACGCCGGGTACCTCTGCTAGTATTATAATATATACACCGTTCTATATATCATAATATAAGAGGGTTGATTGAAAGGTTCATAGGCGGAATATGAATGAGTGATGCTAGGACTGTGAAATTCTGCATGCATTAATCTGAACTCTTCTTATAAATAACTGGCATTGTTTCTTTCCAATGACTATGTTGAAAAATAAACATCATTTGGTCATTCCATGAGAGTATCTTGGTCAGCCTATGAACTTTTCATCCGATCCTCGTACACATAATATACTGTACACTACCAGCGTATACGTTATCACGTTCTCTCTGTATGTATATATGTTTATATGTTTGTATTTATGGTCCCGTAGTTCCTGATATAGTAGTAGGGGGGGGGCATCATATTGACATACGGCGGAGCTCATCTCTCTCCAGGTAGATTTCTTCCCGGGAAAGCTAGAAAGTGGGAGAGAGAACCGAGAAAGAGATAAAGAGGAAGAATCGATCCCAGTACTAGTCTGGTACTATATTTATATATATGCGAGACAAACCACAAAACCTCCATCTCAATTCTACTTTTGAAAAGCATAAGAACTGAAACCGGTAAAGGAAATAAATAAATATTCGTAAAAAGACTCCAGTTGCATTTTCGATTCCTTTTCCATATATATATATATGTGTGTGTGTGTGTGTCCTTAAACGGTGCACACATATATTTACTTTTTCATATCCAATTGAGTTCTTCGCACGAGGCTTAAATTCTTGTCAGAGTTCAATGACCTGAGCGTGTATTATTTTTGGCGGTAACTTCCTCCTCCCATCTTCGGGACAGAGTGAGAATTTTAGACTTTAGAACTGCTGGAATTACAACCTAACAGTTCCTTCTAGCACTGATGGTGATTATCGCTAAATATTGATATTGATTTAGTTATTAATATTAATATTATTGGGCACCCACTGAAGATTTATAAGAGCCCACTTGAATAAGAATCTATTGATCTTACACAAGCTTCTACATAACTTGGTATAATTTCACCCACCATGTAGAAATCTTACAATGAAACGATTCGTTTGGGGAATGAGATCTTTAATATATCTCATATAAAATAATACAGCCAATTATCCACACAATACAATATAGTTAGCACCCCAAACGTTTAATTGGGAATA
>OZ024748.1:36814823-36839823 GCA_964016885.1 Eledone cirrhosa | reverse complement strand
ATGGACAACTTCCAGAAATCCCTGGCCTGGCAGTGCTACCGAGGAGCTTTGCCAGTTCGGGATAAACTCTACAGGCATGGAAGTGCCGTCAGCCGAGCATGTCCAAGATGCGCGCAGGGTGACGAAACCGTCCTGCACGCACTCGTCCAGTGTCCGAACATTGCTGACTTGTGGGTTTATGTCGAACACCTGTTGTCGCTTGTAGGACGGATCCGGCTATCAGCTGAGTCCATCGTGAGGATTGCCCCGCCCTCTTCCTTTAGCCGGGAAGGGCAGGAAGTTTTTATCTGTTTGGTGGCCATGGCGAAAGGGATAGTATGCTGGACGCATTTGAAAGGGCTGAAGATGAGCATTTACCTCTTCGGTGATGCCCTGATTAACTTTTTCAAATTTCATTTGAAAAGGAAAATCAGGGTAGAGAGGGAAGTGCTCTCTTCCCAGCATTCTGTTGAAAGATGGGTGAGAGAGGCAAGAATGGCCCGAGTGAATATTCTGAGTATGTGCCTGTAAATTAAAGGTGGAAAACTGGGATAGGGTACTTGCCCTGGTGGTCAGGGACACCGTGGCTTTTTAATGGGCTTTCTCAACGAATGTCCCTCGGAAGTCTCCCCCCTATTGGGGAATTTTTCCTTGTTTCTTTTTTGTTACATCCTCTGTTGTTTTTTTTTACACGCGGAAATGCCCATTTGTAACGTCCTGTATTGTTCTTAATGTCTTACTTTGTGTAAACCCTTGTGGTTAATAAAGAAAGCGTATATATATACATATATATTATAATAATAATAAAGAATTGATAAGATCTGAGTACATTAGGAGAGTAAGGAGCGTATTAAAATCACATCTAAATAGTAGGAATGTCATAAGTGCAGTGAATTCCCGAGCTGTGTCTATTATTAGGTACAGTGCGGGAATTCTGAAATGGAATGTTGCTGAACAAAAAGAAATGGATAGAAAGACTAGGAAGCTATTGACTATCTACAACATGTTCCACAAGAGGACTGATGTCGATAGACTCTACTTAAGGATATTTGAAGGTGGAAGAGGTCTTATCAGCATAGAGGACTGTGTTCAGATGGAGAAAAACAACCTGCACAAATACGTGATTGACAGTAGGGAGCCAATGCTCAAAATTGTACTGAAGGAGAAGACAATAGACCAGGGGATGTCCAAGGAGGAAATAACAACAAAGAGGAAGAGCAACCTTCATGAAAAATCCCTTCATAGTACCTTCTTTAAGAAAACTGAATTTAGATATCCACAGACATGGAACTGGTTAAAAAGAGGAGACCTTAAAAAGGCTACAGAAGGAATGCTAATGGCTTCGCAAAAGCAGGCCCTCAGAACGAAGTGGGTGAAACACCATATTTACAAGGAGGAGGCTAGCTCACTGTGTTGGATCTGTGGAGAGAGAGAGGAGACTGTGGCTCACATTGTAAACACATAGCCCAGACTCACTATAAAGGCTGGAGACATGATGTGATGGGCAGGGTGATCCACTGGCACCTATGCAAAGTAAACAGTTTACTAAATTCTGAGAAGTGGTATGAGCATAAGCCAGAGTCAGTGATAGAAAACGATCAGGTGAAGGTGCTATGGGATTTTAGGATACAGACGGACAAGAAATTAGAACACAATAGGCCTGACCTGGTGGTTTTGGATAAGGAAAAAAGATCGTGCCTGATTGTAGATGTAGCCTGCCCATTTGACACGAGACTGCAAGAAAAGGAGAGGGAGAAAATTAACCGATACCAGGACTACTAGTGGGAGGTAAAAAGGATTTGGAACTGCCATGACGTCAAGGTCGTCCCGATTGTCATAGGCGCACTAGGTACTATCTCAAAGAGTTTCCAAGGATGGTTAAAGAAGATTAGTCCAGCCCCACCTTTTGGAACACTTCAAAAGGCATGACTATCTGAGGCTGCAGATAGCGGCTTGATATTCATTTCAACAAACTTTCTAGTTAAATAACATCAATGACTGAGACTCAAATAATAATAATAATAATAATGATTTCATTTATTGGCCACAAGGGCCGACATATAGGGCACAATACAAGAGACTGGGACAGTGGGGTTTACAGAAAAATCGAGTAAACAATATGAATAACAATAACAAAGTAACAATAAAGTAACAATAAAATTACAAGAAGAAAAAATTCCCCAATAGGGGGGATGACCACCTAGGGTTCGCTCAGGTACCCCACCAATCCTGAACGACCCGACGCTTCTAGAGTACCCTGGAAGGTCACCCCTCTCCTCCTCAAATGTACCTACCTACAGCCGCATGACCAGAGTAGGCCCACTCACACGAGCCATTCTCGCCACATTCAGCCACCTTTCAGCAAATGTACTGGGGGCAGCACTTCTCTCTCCACCCTCACCTTCCTTTCCAAGTGAAACTTGAAAAAGTTGATGAGGGATTGGCCGAAGAGAAAAGTGTCTGTCTTCAGTCCTTTCAACCTCGTCCACCATACAACCTCTTTCGCTACTGCCACCAGACAGAGGAACATTGCCTGCCCTTCCTGGCCAAAAGAAGGCCGCGGGTCGATCTTCACTATGGACTCGGCCGATAGCCGGATCCGTTCTACACGCGACAACAGCTGTTCAACATAACTCCACAAGTCAGTAATGCACGGACACTGGACGAGTGCGTGCAGAACGGTTTCGTCGCTCTGCGGGCATCTCGGGCAAGTCCGTCTGACAGCACTTCGGTGCCTGTAGAGTTTATCTCGAACCGGCAGTGCCCCCCTGTAGCACTGCCAAGCGAGGGATTTTTGGAAATTATCCATCGTCCCCGGCTCGAAAGTCCTCCGGTACAGACTGGTTAGTTCGACTTCGTTGACTCCCAGAGCCTCTCCGAGTGCGTCGTCGCACTTGCCCACCACTAATCCTCTATAGAACTCGAGAGTGGAAGTTCCACTGACCACATTGCCCGCCTGGTAGAGGGCAGTGAGTGCCTGGCAACATTCCAGATGCCAGTCACCCAGTCTCGGTCTCTTCTTGACCCAGGACTGCAGCTCAGTCAAAGAAACGAGCTGCAGAAAGGCCCGTCTGACAAACGGCGACCACACCTGTTCACCGTTTAGGCAGAATATCTGGAGATGCCGCAGCCTCAGCGCGTGCCTGCGCATTATTAGCCACGGCATGCCCAGCCCTCCACGTAGAGGGTGCTTGCAGCAGATGGACCGCCTCACCAGCGGAACCTGACCCCTCCACAAGAATTTGAAGAGGAGCCGCTCCAAGATGGCGAGTCGCGAACGGGGGCAAGGGACGACGGTCAGACGGTAGTAGATGACGGACGCGATGTACGCGTTCGCCACCTCCGCTCGACCTTTCAGTGATAGCTTCATCCCAGCCCATTTCTGGGTGAGGCTGGCTACCCTGCCCGTCACCTCGTCCCAATTCTTATCCACCTGGAGGTCTGGCGCGAACCAAACCCCTAGCAACTTTACCGGTCCGTCCGTCCAGCGCCTAATGACGCTGTTGGACGGCATGGACTTGCCTCCTCTCCAGGTGCCGAGTTGTAAGCCCACCGACTTTTCCGGGTTAAGTTTTGCTCCCGTCAACCTTTCATATTCCTCCAATAAGTTGCCGACCACCTCGATTTCTGAGGTGTCCGATACCATCACGGTGATGTCGTCCGCATAAGCCGACACAGCCTTTCCGCGTCCCGGTTCGAGCGGGATGCCCTGCACCAGCTCCAGCTTCCGCAGTAAAGGCTCGAGAGTCAATACGTACAGAAGGGAGGAGAGAGGGCACCCTTGACGGACCGATCGGGAGACCTGAAACGGTTGCGAGAGGTGGCCATTAATTTTGACCACCGAGCAGGTGCCGCTGTGCATTGCAGCGATCCAGCTTCTGAAGACGGGGCCGAAGCCAGCCGCCTTGAGGACAGCCTCCAGGTTCCGATGGTCGACCCTATCGAATGCTTTCGATTGATCTAAATTGATCAGAGCCCCACCGAAGCCAGGTTTACACCCTACCCTCTCTATGATGTATTGCATTAGGTGGAGGTTGTCGTGTATGGACCTGGTTGGGATTGCGCAAGTTTTCGCCTCCCCAACCAAATCCCCGACGACAAGCGCCAAGCTCTTCGCTATACCCTGGCCAAAATCTTAAACTCTGTGTTGAGCAGTGTTATGGGCCTGAAATTGTCTAATGTGTCCCTCTTGTTCTCGTCTTTCCTTATCAGCGTCACTACACCCCGGCTCACAGAACTAGGAATACTCCCGTTTTGCTGCCAGTTGCAGTAGAGGGCTTCGAGGAGATTGGAGAACAAGTCTGGCATATTTACGTAAAGCTCGTAGGGCAGACCATCCAAACCGGGTGACTTGCGCCTCATGCAGCCGACAAGGGCATCCTGAATCTCGGCTGAAGTGATTGGCCTTTCGCAACGCCCAGCGTCAGCCGTCGAGAGTTGCGGCAAGCCATCGGGGTAGGGACTGAAGTCCGCCACCATCTCTGACCCGCCACTTCCCCCGAACAATCGAACAAAATGTTGGCGAAAGGCCTCACACATCCGCTTGGAATCGCTCAGCTCGTGTCCGTCTCGGTCCGTCAAAGACCGAATTGTGGTTTTATTACCACGCTGCGCCTCTGCCACGCGGGCCCATCGAACAGCTTTGGTTCCCTCGTTTCTCAGAGCACGCGCCTTAGCTCTGACAATGCAACCTTCGTGTTTCGCATTGAAGAAATGGTCTAATGCCATTCTCGCCGCTAGCACGTCAGCTAGACCAATAGCCTCGTCTAACTTATCTACCAACTCCCCCTCCTTTCTATTTTTCTCTAACGCTACTTCTTTGCTAAACTCTATCGACATTACTCTAATCTCTCTTTTGAGAGCCCCCCACCATCTATTGTTGACGACTCCCCCTGTCAACTTTTTCTGAACTAAATTGTTGACCTGGTCCCTGTAAGCCTTACGTGCCGGAAATGACATGTTTAGCTTCCAGTAACCAGGTCCTAACCTACGCGTCTTATCTAGGTTGACCATACAGATCACAAACTTGTGATCTGAATAGGCGACTGTTTCAAAACGTGGACAGCTTACACTATTTCTGTCTATTTTCCTAATGAATATCCTGTCTATATACGATCTAGATGACCCTATGTGGTTAGTCCAGGTCCACACTGGCGCATTAGGGAAATCTAGTCGGTACCTGTCAGACAGTTGGAACTGGCTGATCAGGTTCTTGAGGCTTTTGCACCCCACGCTCCTAACTGATACTCCCACACAGTCCCAGCGTCTGTCTAAGATTCTGTTCCAGTCCCCCGCTAACAGTAAAGGGCGAGACGTGCCCAGAAAGGCTTCCAGGCGTCTAAAAAGTCCGGCCGTCCTGCCCCAGTAGGAGCATAGGCGTCACCAGTCTAAAGGCATCACCTTCGTTATTGTTCACGTCCAGGACCACCAACTTCCCGTCAGGGTCCCGGAAGATCGACCTTACCTCGAGATCCAGGCCTTTCCTAAACAGTACTGCCACCCCGCCTCCCATTCCTGGTCGGCAAACAGATGCAAAGGTCTGATAGTCGTCGAAAATGGGGGCTAGTGCGCGCGTGTCGGAAATCCTGGTCTCGCTGACGGCACTTACATCCATTTCTAGAGACCTGAGGTCATTGAGCAGGTGACCCTGCTTCCAGGACGATCCCAGGCCTCGAACATTTAAACATCCTACTCTTAATACGGCCATGTTGGCAGGTTAAAAAGAGAGAGAGGAAAGGTTTACTTACTTTCCGGGCTCTTGTGAAGGTCGGGTTGTTCGACCTCCATAGTTGGTTGGGTTTCTTTTGGGAACCCCTTTAAAAGTCTTGAAGTTGGTTTTACGTTCGGGGTTCCCACGTCCTGAAGAAAGCTGTCTCGTATTTCTTTGTATAATTCGATCGACATTCGCACCAGAACCAAATCTTCCGGCACGCGAAATGTGCTCGATTTAAAAATTTCCCCCTCTTTTTGTATATTTTCACTTCGTACTACGAGGGCCATCAGTTCCTTGTTGGCCCTCCTGTACGAAGGGCACGAAGTTTTGTATATTTTGTTGGTGTGATTTTATTTGTTTGCGTGGCTGTGGTGGTGATGGTTTTGGTGGTGTTGTTTCGGTTGTGTCTCTGTTTGTTGTTTCGGTTGTGTCTGTGTTTGTTGTTTCGGTTGTGTCTGTGTTTGTTGTGGTTTCAGATGTCTGTGTGTATATTTGTTCTTGCGTCTGTTGAGGTTGTTTGCGTTTGGGGGATTCTGGTGATGGTGATGGTGGTGTTGATGTTGGTGTTATTGGGGAGATGTTTGCGTGGGTGGTGTCTGCGTTTTTTATTGTGGGTGATTTTGTGCTTTGTTGAGTGTTTCCTTTTTTGTATTTTGGGGGATTTGGGTTTTCCCTCATCTTCACTACTGGTAGATGAGGGGTCTGTGTCTGTAAGTGTGTCTGTATGTATGTTTATGGTTTTATTGGTGTGTGTATTTTTGGGGGGATGGGGAATTTGACAGCTTTCCTCGTTTCCCCCCTGAGTGGTCAATGTTGGTGGTGGTCTTTCTATTGGTGTTGTTGTTGGTGGTTTTGCCGGTGCTGGTGTTGGTTGTGGTCCTCGCCCCGGCGTCGGCAGCAGTGGAGCCTTTCGACCCCTTGCCTCTTTCGGCAGTTGAGGGTAGAAGGCTCGCAAATGGGTTTTTTCCCCACAAACAAAACACTGCGGCCTTTTGCCTTCGGTCATAATGTGAATGACTGTCCCATTCTGAAGGCGGATGTGGTCCGGGATTGTCTTCACATTCTCGGGCCTGATCTGGAGAAGGATCTCCAGGTCAACCCCGGAGCAGTCCTCTCTGGCCGTTCTGGTCACTTCTATAGGGACGGTATCCGTCCCCTCCACAATCACACATCCCAGAAGCCACCACATGTGAAGTCCTGGTGGAATTCTGGAAATGCAGAGACGAGCCGTTCTTTATCCCATGTGGGAGGGTACATTATGACCTTGCTGGTTTTGCAAGGAGTCATAGCGTGTTTCATAGCGAGGGCTTCTGACTTGAACAACACCGAAATGGTGCCGTACTGTCTGCCCCTCTCTATGTATTCGGTGTCTTCTCTGATGCACCTCAGCGCGACTTCGACATCTTCTTGTGGGAATAAAGCTGCCCTTTTGGTTTGTGCTGAGATGCATCTATAATGCACCGTTCTGCACTCCACTGCCTCAATAGCTTCTACCGGGACAGTTAAGTTGGCCCAGGTTTGCTCTTGCTTGATGAGCTTCCATGCCTGGGCCAACTTTTCATCTTTGTTTGAGAGGTCCATGTTGAAGCATGGCCTCTTTTTTGCTGCTGCCGCAGCGAAAGTGTTCTTCTTGTTTCGTTGGGGGTTTTGTTGTCGTTGTTCTTGTTGGTGTTGTTGTTAGCACTGTCGCTGTTATCATTGTTGTCTTTGTTGTCACCGTTGTTCTCGGTGCAGTTGGTATTGTTGCTGTTGGTGTTGTCGCTATTTGTTTTCATGTTAGTGGTGTTGATATTGTTGTTGCATTTGTCATTTTTTTTGTTATCTGTATTTTCGTTGTCGCTGTTACTGTCATTTTTTTCAAAATTAGAGTTCTCATTGGTATCATTGGTGTCTTTGTTTACATTGTTTGTGGTGGTGTTTGTGTTATCAATTTGTGTTAATTTCGCTGTAGCGCTCCTCTCAACTTCTACGTCGTTGTCGCACGACAGCAGACATATCGCTGGGGAGGTTGCTTAGCCATGTTTTTTTTCTACGTAAATTTTTTAACATGTAAAAAGAGTTCAAATATTTGGGCCAAAATGCCCAAATATTATACTTTCCCCTTCACAGAGCAAAGTCGAAGGGCTTATATCCCTTACACAACAAGAAATATTTAACAACAAATAATTTTAACAGGCAAATAAAGCGACTTACTGGGATCGAGCCAAAAAGACGCCCGAACAGACCAATAATAATAATAATAATAATTGTTTCTACTTTTGGCACAAGGCCAGCAATTATTCCAGTGCATTACTGGTACTTTATTTTATCGACCCCGTAAGGATGAAAGGCAAAGTTAACCTCGGCGGGATTTGAACTCAGATCATAAAGGGAGGTAACTCTATGCTTCAAAGCATGGCGTCCGACCCTTACCGATACTGCCAATCCACCGCCCTTAGTAATAATAATAATAATGATTTCATTTATTAGCCACAAGGGCTGACATGTAGGGGACAATACAAAGACAGGGACAGTGGGGGTTTACAATAAGGTCGAGTAAAATGCACAATGGCAAGACTAATTTAACGATGAAGATATAAAAATATAAAATAAACTATGCATAAATATAACAAAATAAATTCAGAGATAGGGGTGGACGACTCAGGAGTGACTCAGGTACCCCACCAATCCTGAACCACCTTGCGCTTCTAGGGCACCCAGGGAGAGCACCCCCTCTCCTCAAGTTAGCTAGCCTATAGGCGCATGGTCAGAGTAGGCCCATTCACACGAGCCATTCTCGCCACATTCATCCACCTTTTAGCAAATGTATTGGGGGGCAGCACTTCTCTCTCCACCCTCACCTTCCTTTCCAGGTGAAACTTGAAGATAATAATGATAATAATTGTTTCTACTTTTGGCACAAGGCCAGCAAAATATCCAGTATATTACTGGTACTTCATTTTATATGATTTATTTTTAAATTGAGTCTGGCAAACCCTATTGTTCATAGTTAGTAATTTTTCACTCTAGCGAATCTGGTCCCATTCGATTTGAAGACATATATGTATATATCTGTATTTATCTCTCTTTTATATTCAATTATATATATATATATATATATATATAAATGAAAGGTATAGAAAATATTGTAGCAAAAAGCCAACAGTATTCCATAATATATATATATATATGTGTGTGAGTGTGTATTGTATATTATAATATATATACTATATATTTTCTTCTTCTTCTAATTTGCCAACTTATTCCTAGAAGGGTCACGTGGTGGCTAATTCGTCAAACATGTCTTCCAGCCGCTCCTGCCTGAAGCATTATATTTATAATATAATATATATTATATATATTATAAATAATGTTTAAATATATAGTGTATATTATAATAAATACTTTATATACAATATATATATTATAAATAATATAAAATATACACTATATATTATAATATATTATATATTATATAAACTATATTCTATATACTGGCAAATAAGTGTGTAAGGCGGTGCCAGGTGACAGAACGAAACAGCCAGGAACTGGTTTCTTGTGGCACGTGGAAGGTTTCTATAGCAACAGTGGTTCCCTCGGTCTCACTGCGAAGTGTCGCTGAAAAGCTTCACACATTTGCCCGCGATCGAGTAGCATGCGCCCGTCGTGGTTCACCAAAGACCAGATCGTGACTTTGTTGCCACGACGCGCCTCCGCCACTCGGGCCCATTGAACGGCTTTCGTCCCCTCGTGTCTGAGAGCAGGCACCCTAGCTCTGACAACGCAGCCTTCGTGCTTTGCATTGAAGAATTGGTCAAGGGCCAATTTCGCCGCAAGTACGTCGGTCGCGATGCCTTTACTAACCGCCTCGTCTAATTTTCTAACTAGTTCTCCCTCTGCTCTATTTTTCTCTATTGTTAAAGCCTTACTAAACCTAATGGACTCTATTCTAATCGCTTATATATGTATATATATATACCATCTGATGTACCCAGCTTTGCAAATGATAAGACACTTACCTTTGATAAAACACTTGATAAAACCAAATGATAAAACCAAATGATAAAACATTTTGATAAAACCAAATGATAAAACACTTACCTTTTAGTTCCCTGGAGGTCGGGTTGTTCGATTTCGATGTCCAGATTGGGGGTGTTGGGGGGGGGGGGGCATCCTTTTAGCAGGACACGGTTTAGGTTTTTTTGGCATTTTGGCAAGGGGCGCCCACATGATGTGGGAAGTTCCATTTTATTGTTTCGTATTGTATGGTTGTTACCCTGATTAGTTTACGGTTTGGGGTGGGGAAAATTTTCCCTTCCGTTTGGATTGTGGGGTCCTTTCGGAGAGTTTCCACCAGTTCTTTGTTGTTTTTATGTATGTGTAATGTGATAGATAGATATGTTTCTTTATTAGCCACAGGGGCACAAAAGAAGGGGACAAATACAAAGGAGGAAGTTTACATACAATAAAAACGTGTAAAATATTATCACAAATGCAATTTAAAAAATTAGTCGATTTTCCCCAATAGGGGGAGACATTACATATGGGTAACACATACACCCGATAAAATGAGCAACCCTCATCTCCAGGAGTACGAAGAGTGAGTACCCCTTTCCTCTCTTCCTCTTTTTGCTCAACCTACAGGCTGATATAGAGAGAAGGCCCATTCACTCAGGCCATTCTCGCCACTTTCACCCACCTTTCATAAAACTTGCTGGGGTACAGCACCTCTCTCTCCATCCTGACTCTTCTTCTAAAGTGGTATTTGAAAAAAAGAGTCAGTTGTTGGCCGGAGAGAAAGGTATCTGACCTCAGCCCTTTTAACCTCGTCCACCATACAACCTCTTTTGCCATAGCAATCACACAAAGGAAAACCACCTCTTCTTCGTTTTTGAAGGAGGGTGGCGGTTTGATCATGACGATGGACTCGGTGGTCAACCGGATTGGTCCCACCCGCAACAATAGTCGTTCTACATAGCCCCACAGGTCGGTAACGCCCGGGCAGTGTACAAATGCGTACGCGACGGTTTCTTCGTCTTGCAGGCATCTCGGACAGATCTTTTTCGAGGGGTCCCTGCCCGAGCGCGAATGTCTGTAGAGCTTGTCTCGAACTGGTAGAGCTCCTCGGTAGCACTGCCAGGGACTTTTGGAAGTTGTCCATCGGTCCCGGACGGAAGGTCCTCCCGAACAGACTGGCCAGTTCGTCTTCCTCTACGCCTAGAGTTTCTCCGAGCGCCTCGTCGCACTTGCTGCAAACCAACCCTCTATAGAATGACGGAGTGGAGTCTCCACTGATCGCCGGGTCCGCCTGCCAGAGGGCTGTGAGCGCCTGAGCACATTCGATGTGCCAGTCGTCCATTTTCCCCGGTCTTTGCTTGTCCCAGCACTGAAGCTCCGTCAGCGAGACGAGTCGTGGCAAGGCTCGCCTCACGAACGGGGCCCACGCCGGTTGTCCGATAAGAAATACGTGGAGGTGCCGCAGCCTGAGCGCGTGTTTGCGCATCGTCAGCCACGCCATCCCCAGCCCTCAGTTGGAAGGGTGTTGGCAGCAGATGGATCTTCTCAGCAAAGGCGCTCGCTTCTTCCAAAGGAATTGGAAGAACGCGCGCTCCATTTTGGTGAGCACGACGGTCAAGCGGTAGTAGATGACGGACGCTATAAAAGTGTTCGCCACCTCCGCTCGACCTTTCAAGGATAGTTTGCACTCGGACCACTTCTGGGTGAGTGCAAACACCTTGGCCGTCACCTCGTTCCAGTTCTTCTCCACCTTGAAGTCCGGACCAAACTAGACCCCGAGCAGCTTCACCGGTCCTTCCGTCCAGCGTCCGACGACGCCATCGGAAGGCATCGGTCTGCCTCTCCACGATCCGAGTTGCAAACCGATGGACTTGTCCCGGTTCAGCTTCGCTCCTGTGAATCTTTCGTATTTCTTTAGTAGGGTGCCGACTTCCTCGATTTGCGAGGTGCTCGACACCATTACTGTCACGTCGTCAGCGTAGGCCGACGCCGCTTTCCGCAGTCCCGGTTCCAGAGAGATGCCATGCAATAGCTCCAACTTCCGCAGTAGTGGCTCGAGAGTCAATAGGTACAGAAGGGAGGAGAGAGGGCATCCCTGCTGGATGGATCGCGCGGTATGGAACGGTTCCGAGAGGTAGCCGTTCACCTTGACCATTGAGCAGATGTTGCTGTTGTGCATTGCAGCAATCCAGCCCCTGAACACGGGTCCGAAGCCTGCCGCCTCGAGCACCGCATCCAGGTAACGATGGTCAACCCTATCGAATGCCTTAGACTGATCCAAGTTGATCAGGGCCCCACCGAAGCCGGGTTTAAACCCTACCCTCTCTACGATGTATCGCATGAGGTGGGCGTTGTCGTGTATGGACCTGGTTAGGATTGCGCATGTCTGCGCTTCTCCCACCAGGTTTTCGACGACAAGCACCAGCCTCTTTGCCAACACCTTGGCCAAAATCTGTAACTCTGTGTTTAGCAGAGTTATGGGCCGGAAGTTGGCTATGTCATCCTCCTTATTCTCGTCCTTCCTGACTAGTGACTACGCCCTTGGTCACAGAACTGGGAATTCTCCCGTTCTGCTGCCAGTAGAATAGACCGCTTCCAGGAGAACAGAGAACAAGTCCGGCATTGCTACGTAAAATTCGTAGGGTAGACCGTCGAGACATGGAGATTTGCGTTTGCCGCATTGGCTCAGCTCGTCCCTTATCTCAGAGGCTGAAATCGGCCTTTCTCAGAACTTCGCCTCGCTGTCCGAGAGCCGCGGCAGGCCGTCGAGGTATGGACCGAAACCCATAGCCCCTCCCGGCGCGCCGCCCTTCCCGAACAGTTGAGCAAAGTGCCGCTGAAAGGCCGTGCACATCTGCTTCGGCTTACGTATCACGCGTCCGTCTTGGTCCTTCAAAGACCGAATCGTGGACTTGTTGCCATTTTTCGCCTCCGTCACTCGGGCCGAGCTAACAGCTTTGGCTCCCTCGTTTCCCAGAGCACGTATTTTGCTTCTGACAACGCAGCCTTCATGCTTTGCGCCGAAGAACTGGTCCAAGGCCGTTCCGTCCCTAGCACGCTGGCTACGTTTCCACTCCTAAGTGCCTCTTCTACTTTATCTACCAGTTCCTTTTCGGTCTTATTTCTAACTAACGCTAATTCTTTACTAAAACCTATCCAGCCTAATCTAATTGCCCTCTTGAGAGAGTACCACCATCTGTTGTTGACAATGGCCCCCGTCAAGTGCTTCTTAACTAAAGTGCCAATCCGTCTTCTGTAGGCTTTGCATGTCGGTAACGACAAGTTCAGCTTCCAGTTGCCGGGTCCCTGTCTATGGGTTTTGTCAAGGTTGACTAAGCAGGTCACTAATTTGTGATCTGAATAGGCAACCATGAACATTTGTGGACAGCTTAACATGTCCCTATCCTTCTTTCTAACTAGACCCCTATCTAGGTACGATCTAGATGTTCCGCTGCGATTAGACCACGTCCACAGTGACACAGTCGGAAAATCTAGTCGATATCTATCGGCCAGGTTAAATCGGCCGATTAACTGTTTGAGGCTGTTACACCTCCCTTTATCGGGACATGCTCCCACAGAGTCCCAACGTGCATCTAGGATTCCATTCCAGTCCCTCACTAAAAGCAAGGAGCGGGACGTTCCCAGAAAAGTCTCTAGATGCTTGAAGAAGTCTGGCCGCGGAGTCCCGGATGGGGCATATGCGTTCACCAGCTTGAAGGCTCCTCCTTCACTATCGTCAACGTCTAGGATCATCAGTCGACACTCCGGGTCCAGATGTATCGTCTGTGTTACGAGGCCCAGGTGTTTCCTCAGCAAAACGGCAACCCCGCCCCCACCTCCCGGCTGACATAGAGATGCGTAGATCTCATAGTCCTCGAAGATAGGTGCCAGCTGTCGCTCGCTGTGGATCCTGGACTCGCAGATGGCAATTACATCCATACTGTGCGACCTGAGGTCGTTTAGGAGTTTGCCCTGTTTCCAGGGCATCCCCAGGCCGCGCACATTCACACAACCGACTCTTACATTCGCCATGTCGGTGAGGAAGAGTTAGAAAAGAAGAGGAAAGAATTCACTCACCTCCTTGCTTCCTGGAGACCAGGCTGCATAATGTCCATGGGGGTGTTAGAGGGTGTGTTTGGTAGGGTGGTGGTGTCTGACGGGGTGGGGACGAAGATGTTTGGTGGGGAGGGGTATCTCGTGGGGTGGGGGTGTCTGGGGTGAGGGTGGGGTGGGGGTGTCTGGGGTGAGGGTGGGGTGGGGGTGTCTGGGGTGAGGGTGGGGAAACGTTTTAAAAGGGCGCGATTAATGGGTTTAACACAAGGATTACCCACGTCCTTAGGAAAGTTTTCCTTTAAAGACTTATAGGTGTCCGTAGGGACCCTAATCATCTTTAAATTAGGTCTGTCTGCACAGTTAGAAAAAGTTTTCCCTTCGGTGAAAACCGAAGGATCGTTTGAGATGACCTCCATTAAAGTTTTGTTTTCACTGTTTATGTATGTGTAATGTTCTTGTTGTGTTGCGGTGGTTTTTGTCTGTTGTTCTTGTGTGAGCTTTCGTTTTGTTGTAGGTGTTTGTGTTTGGAGTGATGTCGTGGTTTTGTTTTCAGGACGGGGGGAGGGTTGTTGTTCATTTTGTAGGTTTCTTTTTAAGGTGGGCATATGTGTTTAGGGTGGTGTTGGTGTTTGTTTTGCTGGTAGGGGGGGGGGTGATTGTGGTGGTGTTTGTGCTGTTATTGTGTTGGTGGTTGTGTGTTTGTGTTGGTGATTGTTGTTTTTGTGGCTTTGTGGTGTCTCTTTTTTTGTTTTTTTGATTTACGAGGCCCTCCTTCATCTTCACTTGGGGATGGAGAAGTAGCCTCGTCTGGTGATGAATCGTCATCAGGGGCATATGGGAGGGGTATATTGTGTGGTGATGGTGTGTTTGTGTGTGTGATTGTGGTAGTGTTGGATGGAGTGGGATGGGGTTGGACTGTGTTTTTCAGGGGAATTGTTTGTGTTTTTTCTGTTGTTTGTGGTTCAAAAGTTGTTTGTTTTTGTGTGTTTGCTTGTTTTGTGTTGTTGTTGTTGTGGTGGTGGTTTTAGAGTTGGTGTTGGTAAAAATACTTTTTTTTTGGGGGGGGGGGGGTTCGTAAGAGGAGACAGGATGCCTTTAAATGCGATGTGCTCGCGCATTTAAAACAATGTGGCCTCCCTCCATCTGCCGAAATGTGAATGTAATTGGTATCGTCTACAGGCACCCTTTCTGGTATCTTGGAAATTCTGTCCGGTTTCATTTGGACCAAAATTTCCAAGCTTGTGCCGTTCCAGGTGTTTCTTGTGGATTTTTGAATCGACAGTATTGTGTCTTCATCTTCCTCCAAGAAACCTGCCAGAATCCACCAGATGTTAGTGTTGGGTGGTATATTGGTGATGTTTATTCTTTATGGCAGAGGTGACCGGAGTCACTGAGTGTTTTTTCGCAAGGGCCTCACTTTTGAAGAGCACCGAAATGCTTCCATACAGTTTAGCCCTTTGTATGTATTGTATTTCCGGCATTGCCTATTTCCGGCATTGCCGATTTCAATTTCACCTAGAGTAAGGAAAAATCGTGCGAAAAGTCACAGTCCTTCGTATAGTGTCGGCTTTGACTTGTGGCGGAGAGGTTATTTTAAATCCCCCTTTTTCCTCGAAGGTAATATATTTTTTCCTTCATTGATCATTTCCTTCGCATTGGAAATATCAATATTTGTAAAAGTTCCTTTGCTTATTGTGGCAAAAGATTTTTTATGGTTGCTGTTGTTGTTGTTGTTGTTTTTTGTTGTTCTCAATTGCTTGATTTGTGGTTGTGGAGTTCATTTGTGAAGTTGTGTTTTTTTCTTGTTCAATTATTTTTTGTGTCGTATGTGTTTCCATACTTTTGTTTTGGTGTGATTTTTCGCGGTCACTACTCCCTGTTGCCATAGTGACATTCATTTCAACGCTCCCATTTCCATTTATGGCGGGAAGCGCTTCAATTTTATCATTCATACTTAAAACAATTTGTTATTAATTTTTATGAAAATTTCAATGTCCCACCCACTGACAATTTAGTTGGAGGGTCAATCTATACAGTGGTATATTTTCTAAACAATAATTTTTGTTATTTATATGTAAAAAGACAAAAACTTACCAGCTCGACTGGTACACAACTTCTTCAATCTCAGACAGATATAGATATGTTTCTTTATTAGCCACATGGGCACAGAAGAAGGGGACAAATACAAAGAGATAGATAGATAGATAGATAGATAGATAGATAGATAGATAGATAGATAGATAGATAGATAGAGTGAGAGAGAGAGAGAGAGAGAGAGAGAGAGAGAGAGAGAGAGAGAGAGAGAGAGAGAGAGAGAGAGAGAGAGAGAGAGAGAGAGAGAGAGAGAGAGGTGGTTCGTGTTGCAGAAATATTACCTTCCCCTCTCTATTTACTTTGGTAAATGAGACTGTGGGAATCACTGTTGCTATAGAAACCTTCCACGTGCCACAAGAAATCAGTTCCTGGCAGTTTCGTTCTGTCACCTTGCACCACCTCTTACACACTGATATTTATAAATATATAGATATAAATTATTGTATATAAATGTGTATGTGTGCGTGCGCGAGCGCGCGCGTGTGTGTGTGCGTATGTTTCAGTATAAATCAGCGTTTGAATCGGAGACTCTGGCCACAAAATATCTATGTATATGTATGTGTAGGTGTGTGTATTTATTTCTTGACTGTGTATCTGTTTAAGTACTTACGTGAAGATGTGTGTATGTAACTTACTAAGGCGTAACGTACGTAACGAACGCGCAAACACACGCACACACACTCACAGACACATACACACTCATATCCAAAACGTGACGTCGCCGTCGTGTTATAAATTATTCGTTTACTAAATTTTCTAACAGATGGAACAAGAAGGTTAAGAAGCCTTTATTGTTGTAAGCAATTTATAGGTGTGACAAGGATTGACCAGGGCAAAATAATTTCCATTAAATATTTCATATATCAAACTGTACAATTTGACTGATAAAATGACAAGTCAGTCAATCATATGGTGGCCTCCCCACAGCCCCGGTGGACAGAATGGAGAAGGCGTTTCCCGGGAGGATGGCAAGGGGGACGCGCTGGAAAAGCCATTCCAGCTCGCGAAGTTCACACCTGCGGCTGGCCAGCTCAGCGCCTATGGTGGTGTGTAGGGAGGTAGCCCTAGGGCTGAGGACACCAGAAGTCTCCACTGCCAAGGGCACGATCGCAAACCTGTCGGAGAACGGCCGGTATTTGGAGAGTTTGGACTCCTCGGCCCGACGTGCAGCAGAACCTGGGTTAGTCGCAGACTGCACCAGGTTGCAACTGGAGAAAGTGTCAGTGCAAGTGGCATCCCAGACGAGGGGTTTGCCACCGCGGGACGGGAAGATGGTCATACCATCTGGCCCTTTGCCGTCCCCTTGGTCCAGCACCACCGGCTCGAGCTGGGAAGTGAAACCTGCAGCGTCCAAGCCATGCTTTATGACTTCGTTGAGGGCAGCATGGCGTGGAAGGCGGCCGGCACTGTGGTGACAGGAAAGCGGGTGGAGGCTGAAAGAGTCCACGGTGGATCCACAGCGACATTGGTGTGGCTTTCATCCGGAAGCCAAGCCTCAAGGAAACATTGTTATCCAGCTGTGTGCCAGTGGGGAAGGAGGGCAAGGCTTGGAGCCAGGCACCACTGTGGGGTTCGGAGGCCGCACGAAAACAGGCAAGGTGGTGCTGGTCGAGCTGGCGGGTGAGTCTGTCTGAGGTCAGGTTGCACTGGATGGCATCCCAAATGCTTTGGGGGGACTTGACGTCAGCAGGGGGAAAAGGAGGAGGAACGTCTACTGGGCTAAGTCCCAGCCGGCTTCACGTTCCCTGATCACAGAGGGTTCCACTGTGTTTTGGAGAACCCTGCTGACGAGGACGCGGCATGAGGTTACCGACGAAAGAATCGCCGGCAAAACCTGGGAGATCGGGGACCGGAGGCCAGATACAAGTATCGAGGTCAGTGAGGAGAGATGCGTGAGTGTAGCACGGAGCGCTGCGAAGGGTATAGAGGAGCTTCGGCATGGCGAAGAAGTTCCTCAACAGAAAGAGAGCTGGGTGGCCGTCAATCAAGCTCAGTCGGATCGTGTGGGTCTGGAGTTGTTGATAGTTGTCTATAGTCGATTATTTTAGATAAAGTGTTATATTGCTTTAATCCAAATGAAAATAAAAATTATATGTTGACACTCCCGAGGTCTTGTAAAATTTGATTTGATTTGGTTGAGCCGTTTGGGAGTGCATAAGGAAAAGACAGACAGACAGAGAGACAAAGAATTATTATATATATATTATACATATGTGTGTGTGTGTGTGTGTGTGTGTGTGTGTGTGTACATATATATATATATATATATATGTGTGTGTGTGTGTGTGTGTGTGTGTGTGTGTGTGTGTGTGTGTGTGTGTGTGTGTGTGTATACATATATAAATATATATATATATGTGTGTGTGTGTGTGTATACATATATAAATATATATGTGTGTGTGTGTGTGTGTGTGTGTGTGTGTGCATTTCTTCTTATTATTTTGTCTTCTTTCATTCAGGTAACTGCCCAATAAGCATAATTTACGGTGGTCTCCTCACCATACCCGATGACTTAGGCTCCTATAATTACACGTTCCTTGATTGCCTGTACGCTTGCAAACGGGAGACTTCTTGTTATTCTGTCAACTACCATACCAAAACAAGACTCTGTTCCATCAGTTCTTATAATTCCAGGAATGTCAGTGTGGTGACCACAGAAGGCTGGCAGTACGTAGAAGTCAATAGACGTAAGTAGACGACATTTTAAATTTTGTTTGTGTTTGTGTTGCGACACAGTGCAGTAATACTGCAAGAGTAAAGTACCAAATATTATAAGCACCTCACCTCCACATCAATCTCATGCCACGCACACGTATCCCCGCATATATATATATATATATATATATATATATATATATATATATATATATATATATATATAATTGAATATAAAAGAGATAAATACAGATATATACATATATGTGTTCAAATCGTATGGGACCAGATTCGCTAGGGTGAAAAATACTAACTTTGAACAATAGGGTTTGCCAGACTCAATTTAAAAATAAATCAAGAAAATAAATACAAACCGATATTGGGGTAAAACTCTCTTTTATATTCAATTATATTACACGGCTCGGAAAAATCTCTTTCCTTGAGGTATTTAATTGTAAGAGACTATTTTGAGTTTCTAACTCAATATATACCTTTGATAAATATAAATATATATATATATAGAGAGAGATTACAATAATCAAAGTTCAGTTTAAATCATTTATTTGCTTACAATTGTTTCCTCCAAACCGAGGTTTGGATTCTTCGGAGCAACTATTTAGTGATCTATAACATACTTGACCTCCTTTTCAACACAAGAGACATACAAAACATATGCACATATTGATCCACAGTGGGATGACATCCATCAAAATGATATAGCATGGCAATTTACATATAAAGGTTAAAGGATAAAAATAAAAATAAAAATAAAAATAAAAATAAAAATAAAAATAAAAATAAAAATGAAAATAAAAATGAAGCGTTGGCAGTCTATGAAGATAAAGCAAGAGGAAAGTTTAGAGTAGTCAGTGTATGAAACAATCTCACGTGTAGCATGCACGCGTGTCTTATTTATACAGGATTAGAGTGCGTCAGAATGTTATTTGCAGGGTCAGGCAGTTGAAGCAGGCAATCGATATTATTATGTGGGCTGAATTATTAAGTCATTTATTCGCATACACCTGTATGATATACGGTCCCGAATGTAGAGAAACACCAAAATATCAAAAATTTCAAACATATTATAAACCATATTGTATCGTAGGCAAAACAGTACTACTGTCTTCGCTCACACCACCACTCACGTAATCCATGAGACGCAATATATAGAACACGGGTCTATCATATAATTCACGATGGTTCAGCATATAACCAAGTTATAAACCGTATCTTGTCGATTCTTAATTAATAGATCATGTTGTTTAGTTTTGTGTGATGATATTATATTTCGGAAGTGTCTGTATGACCAAGGGGAATTAATGCGTAAGGGGATGTAACTAGCTGGTTTTCTTAGTTAAATTTATTATCATAAATTACATTGTGTTTCAAATTAGTTTTATTAAGTCGTTTTCGAAGTGGTTTAGTAGTGTGTTATGAGGGGGGCTTCTAAAGGTTTTAAAGCCGAAGGAGTCAAATTTGTTGGTGTTATTATCCTTGCTAGATTTGTTTTTATCATAATGGAATGTCCTCCATCTCACTCTATTGATGATTTCAAGACTAGTAGTAACATTTTTGTACATGTCGACAAAACTAATAACATATACAGCCTAGATTATAATACATATAGAAAGTTTATATATAATGAACTACATAAAAGCTACAAGAAAAACACTATGAAAAACTTAGAAGATATTAATATGGAAGGCTATAATATAGTATCCAAACTAGGGCTCCAGAAACATACACAACCTTACACCCCAAACCCCCCTAGATTCTCTCTGAAGGACCATAAGGAGGACTTCATTAGCAACCCCTCGATTAGACTCATCTGCCCCTCCAAGTCTGACATTGGCATTATCAGTAAAAAAATTCTAGATAAAATCATCCCACAGATTAAACACAAGATTTACCTTAAACAATGGGGAAATACGGGTGAAGTGATTGAATGGTTCAAAAATATCAAAGATAACAAGGATAAAAAATGTATTCAATTTGATATCAATTCTTACTACACCTCTATTTCCCCTATCCTACTAAATAAAGCACTTATAATGGCCATGGACAATAGTGACCTGACTAGACCCCAGATTGATGTCATACTTGCGGCCCGTAAAACACTAATCACCTTTGAAGACCAATTATGGACCCGCAAGGATACGCAAAACAACTTCGACATTACTATGGGGTCTAGTGACTCGGCGCAGGTCACTGATTTAGTTGGCCTATATTTACTTAACCAAATCCATAAGGACCTACCTTACCTCAGCGGTGGTTTGTATCGCGACGATGCACTTCTACTTATAGATTATAAAAAATTCAATATAGAAAGAACTAGAAAACTATTGCACAAAACATTCAAAAACTTTAATCTTAGTATTACCATGGACAAAAACACCAAAAACGTCAACTTCCTAGACGCCACACTCTACCTAGACTCAATGATATATGCACCTTTCCACAAACCTAATGAAAAACTCATCTACGTAGATACCAAGTCTAACCACCCTAAATCTATATTGAACTCTATCTCTAAGGGAGTATCTAATAGAATCTCTAATCTATCCTATGATATAAACACATTTAACAATAACTCGCAGTATTATAATCAGGCATTAGCTAGATCAGGCCATAATACAGGGATAGAGTTCCTACCTACAAAAACGCATAGCTACAACATTATTTCACACAACATGTCCATGGGAAAATTTAATAATAGGAATAGCAACCACACACACACTAATAGGGATGGTAACAACAAAAGTAACCCACACCACAGAAATTACCATAGTAGCATTAAAGGAAACAAATCACCAGACATAAAAAACAGAAATAGAAGAAGAAATAATACATTTTTCAACCCTCCTTTCAATCTAAACGTCTCTACCAACCTACCTAGGGCTTTCTTCTCACTACTGGATAAACACTTCCCATCCGGCCACAGGTACCATAGCCTTTTAAACAAAAACACTATTAAAATCTCATACTCTACTACGCCTAACTTAACATACCACATAGCTAGTAGCAATAAAAGAAAAATTAATTCTTACTTCCAACAAACTAAATCACAACAGACGATAAACCTTCAAAATAACATTCAAAATAACATTCAAAATAACATTCAAAATAACATTATAGCAACTAACCATAATATCAATGGAAATAATAGTATTAGTACTAGTGTAAACATTAACGCTGCGTACGACAACCCACATAACCATAACCCTATGGCTAACATCCAAACTTCTACACAGCATAGTAACCGGCAGACTAGCACCCAGAATAATTGTAACTGTAGTTCAAATAGAACCTGCCCTTTAGATAAAAAATGCTTAACCAAGGATATCATATACTCATGTACAGTCACAACTAACAACTCTTCTGAAACCTATATAGGCTCTACTTCTAACTGCTTCAAAACTAGATACAATTCGCACCTCCACTCTTTCAAAAAACATAGTCTAGCCAACTCCACTTCACTATCTAGCTACATACACTATCTAAAAACTAAAAATAAAATATATACACTTAAATGGGAAGTGGTAGGTAGTGCAACATCGTACAAACCACCTAATAAATTTTGTAACCTCTGTCTACTAGAGACCCATACTATCATCTTCTCTAACCATAATCTCCTTAATAAAAAATCAGAAGTATTCGCATCTTGCCAACACCGCTTCCGACACTCGTTCCAAAACTTTAGACCCTATATATAACAATGTCAGACTGGAACCGTCACCACCCCTAGCAATTAGCATCAGTAGCACACCTCACACCTCATCTCCACACCCATTTATATACTCTAAGGGTAATACTGGCAGCATTTTAGTACCGTCTACCTGGGAATAGCCCCATGTACTTCTGATTCCGATATCTCGGCCGTAGACTACTTAAACTGCATTGCACAAATATATGATTAATATAAACTGTGGACACGGTATTGGTTGTGATAACATAATCCTGTGCATGGAATGCCACCAAGAGATAGATTGATGATTAGATAGGTAATCTTATTGCTATGTGAGTATATACTATATACGATCAGTTCAATGAATTATGCACAGGTGATACATGAGTTAGGAGTTTCTGTGTTGCTTGATGACCTGATTGGTATCTTTTGATGAGAGAACTGCCCACCGGACCACCCTGGTGAATTTACCGGGGATGCAGTCATACTATGACCTGAATCTTGCCGGGAGTCTTGTATGATAATAAGGCCATTATTAGTAGTGAGACCCATATAATAAATTTTGTAGTCTGACTCTTCTTATAGATTGTCCAGGTGTGGCACTCCATGTTGGATTGTAATCATCATGATATGAACTCCTTTAGTACTTATTAATAGACCCCACTCTAATTTGTAGAGAAGATACCTAATTTAATTTATATGTGAGATGGGAGTTTATGTATTGCTTGATGGCCAGACTGGTGTCCTTATATGAGAGATTTGATCTCCAGATTGTAATCAGCATGATATGAACTCCTTCAGTACCTATTAATAGACTCCACTCTAATTTGTAGATAAGATACCTAATTTAATTTATATATGAGATGGGGGTAACCTATTGCTTGATGGCCAGACTGGTGTCTTTATATGAGAAATTTAATCTCCAGACCATCCTGAAGATATTCAGATTTACCAAGGATTCAGACATACAATGACCCAGAGCCTACCGGGAGTCATATATAATAATAGGACCATGCCAGGTCCTGCGGGAGGAATTACATTTACATGGAACATTGATTTGGGAGTCTGACTCCTCTTATAAAATGTTCAGATATGACACTCCTTAATAGAAGGTAATCATCCTAATATATACACCCTAGTACTTCTTAATGGACAACACTGTAACCTATAAATAAGTAACATATTCTAGAAATTAGTTATAACATCATATGATAGGCACTTATTTGAAACTCCATTAATGTAATTTATGATAATAAATTTAACTAAGAAAACCAGCTAGTTACCTCTCCTTACGCATTAATTCCCCTTGGTCATACAGACACTTCCGGAATATAATATCATCACACAAAACTAAACAACATGATCTATTAATTAAGAATCGACAAGATACGGTTTATAACTTGGTTATATGCTGAACCATCGTGAATTATATGATAGACCCGTGTTCTATATATTGCGTCTCATGGATTACGTGAGTGGTGGTGTGAGCGAAGACAGTAGTACTGTTTTGCCTACGATACAATATGGTTTATAATATGTTTGAAATTTTTGATATTTTGGTGTTTCTCTACATTCGGGACCGTATATCATACAGGTGTATGCGAATAAATGACTTAATAATTCAGCCCACATAATAATATCGATTGCCTGCTTCAACTGCCTGACCCTGCAAATAACATTCTGACGCACTCTAATCCTGTATAAATAAGACACGCGTGCATGTTACACGTGAGATTGTTTCATACACTGACTACTCTAAACTTTCCTCTTGCTTTATCTTCATAGACTGCCAACGCTTCATTTTTATTTTCATTTTTATTTTTATTTTTATTTTTATTTTTATTTTTATTTTTATTTTTATTTTTATTTTTATTTTTATTTTTATTTTTATTTTTATTTTTATTTTTATTTTTATTTTTATTTTTATTTTTATTTTTATTTTTATTTTTATTTTTATTTTTATTTTTATTTTTATTTTTATTTTTATTTTTATTTTTATTTTTATTTTTATTTTTATTTTTATTTTTATCCTTTAACCTTTATATGTAAATTGCCATGCTATATCATTTTGATATCCACTGTGGATCAATATGTGCATATGTTTTGTATGTCTCTTGTGTTGAAAAGGAGGTCAAGTATGTTATAGATCACTAAATAGTTGCTCCGAAGAATCCAAACCTCGGTTTGGAGGAAACAATTGTAAGCAAATAAATGATTTAAACTGAACTTTGATTATTGTAATCTCTATATAACTGCTCTGTAAAACAACCGATGTTATTAAATTGAGCTATTTATCTTACTGGTAATAAGATAGTAATTAATGACTATCTTTCACTATTTAAGGTTTGTATAAAAAATATATTACCATAAAAGGTTTTATTACATACATAACCATAAATAGTATCCTTAATACTATATATATATATATATATATATATATATATATATATATATATATATATATATATATATGTATGTATATATAGCTAAATATCCCTCTGATTTGTCTTCCCCAAAAACTTTTTGGGGAAGACAAATCATTGGGTATTTAGCTAGAAATACCGGTGACGTGTACAATTCTTGACCACTCATGGAATGACACAACAGGATCTAAATCAACAAACGAAGGAATTCGATGTTAAAGGACAATGGGAAAATGTGCTTCGCAGAATCGAGACGTATCCGAAGACCACGCGTTTTCAGAGTCAGGTTTGATCACCATATCGATCGTGCCTCGAGCTGGTCGCCCGAGAAACAATTGTAATATGTCCAATAAATTCCTTTCGTCGCAACACTGATTCTCTTTTTTCAGTGATATATATATA
>OZ024748.1:36791797-36797123 GCA_964016885.1 Eledone cirrhosa | reverse complement strand
TTAATAGTATCTTTGTGTTAACAACAAACACACTACCTACAACACCAAATAAACAACAACTAAGTGAACATAGTATATCTTCCTTTATTTCTTATATTTTGTACTACATCTCCTTTTCGACATTAATTTTCTCTATATATTTCAACATATATTTCGACATATATATACAGTATATATATTTTGACATATATTTACTGTATATATATTTCGACATATATTTTCTGTGTATATATTTCGACGTATATTTTCTGTGTATATATTTTGACATTTCTTTATTCAAATCATTTCAAGTATTTATTCCAATTATTTTGTCATCGCTCCCACATAAAAAAAACCCTTACAATATCTACTACTTGAAATACAACCCACAGCTCCACGTGAGAACGACACCTTGGTTCGGTTTGAGGTTCACGCAGGTTGTGTCTACCACATCTTCTTCACTGTAGCCTGTGGTAATACCAGGTGTAACAAGAACCAATGTTGCTTTTGCATCATCCCCGCCAGATATTGATGACAGATCAGCACAAGTCTCTTTTGAACCCAGATTAACTGCAACTAAATAACTGTAACGAAATCAGAAGCAGAGGAAAATTAATAAAATGACATTTACAGTATATATTTCGACATAACATTTGTTGTGGTGGTTATCTTGGACAAACTCAGCTGAGGTACTTTCATGGCTGTAGAATTTATCTCGAACTGGCAAAGCTCTTCGGAAGCACTTCCAGGCCAACAACTTCTGGGACTTATCCATGGGCCCTGGACTGAAAGTCCTCCGGGAAAGATATTAATAATAATAATAATAATGGTTTTTTATCTAAGACCTAGGCCAACAATTTTTGGAGGAGGGGAAGTCGATTAAATTGACCCCAGTGCATTACTGGTACTTTATCTTATCGACCCCATGTATGCATATATTATATAATTTATGTATATTAAATTATATTTAGGTATAATAATATATAGTATATTAAGTTTAAGACCTCCACCCATATATATATGTATATATATATATATATATATATATATATATATTATATTTTGAGAATAAACTCTCAGTCGTTTACAATAATTAAGCTCCAGGTTTGAATTTTGAAATTTAAATATGTCCAGGAATCATGGCAGTTGCCAATATAACCTTGTCTTTATTGACTTGTATCGAGACAGACAAATTGTATTCACTTTTATTAGTTTATTTCATTAATAGCTAACTTTGTCTGTTGCAATGTAAACACATTTCGTGTTTATCATATACTTTAAATGTATTTAACTGCTCGGAAGAGCCCCTTCCTGGAGCTTAATTATTGTAAACGACTGAGAGTTTATTCTCAAAATATAATATAATGTATAGCTCCTTTATTGTAAGAGCTGATCCTTAATCCTGCATAAGCGGCTGTTATTTCTAGCACCGTGAATGTGGGATAGCTAGTTTTGGCCTGCCTACCCACGTGTAGTCAGTCCTGCAAAATTTTTGATGTGTGATAGACTAATCTTACTGGATTCCTGTTGATATGCACAGATGATTTGGATATTTCACTCTTTTATTTCTATTCCATTTCGATTCACTTTATTTTTCAATTCACATTCCACCATTGCGAAACTTATTTGGGTTTCGAGGTTCAAATTCGTCTACAGAACAGGTTTGAATTTTGAAATTTAAATATGTCCAGGAATCATGGCAGTTGCCAATATAACCTTGTCTTTATTGATTTGTATCGAGACAGACAAATTGTATTCACTTTTATTAGTTTATTTCATTAATAGCTAACTTTGTCTGTTGCAATGTAAACACATTTCGTGTTTATCATATACTTTAAATGTATATATATATATATATATATATATATATATATATAGAGAGAGAGAGAGAGAGAGAGAGAGAGAGAGAGAGAGAGATTCTACAGGACTAGAACTGTTTTATTCGTGAGAAATCATCAGGAATCTGACTGTCCAAGTAAATATGGTGGTATTTATATGTTTTCTAGTGGTAGGAGAGGGTGGGGAGTGGGATGGGTGGAGGTCATTGGTTGAAAGAAAAGGGAATTCTTTAAAAGCTAATTCTTTAAAGCTATAATTTATATTTAGAGTGATAATAATATATAGTATATTAAGTTTAAGACCCCCACACTACACACACATACACATACACATACACACATATATACACATACACACATACATATATACACATATACACACATACATATATACACATACACACGCATATACACATACACACATATATACACATATATACACATACACACACATACATATATACACATACAAACACATATACACACATACACACTGATACATAAACATATATACACACATACACACACATACATATACATTCACACATCATTAGATACACGCACACACGTGTATATTAACATACACACACTCATACATTCACATATTAGATACATACTCACACACACACGTGCTGAAAGAATTCTATAAAGAAGTTCAAATATTGGGTGTCTGTCCTTATTGTCAAGTTTCTCATAGGCTATATTTCAGGTGTCTACAAACACATACACACACACACACAGATGAATATACATATATACATACATATACATACATATATACTTATATACACATATAATATATGTATATATATATATATATTATACACATACACATACATACACATATTTATATACATATATATATACACACACACATACATACATATACACATAAATATACATATACATATATACATACATACATATATATATACACATATATACACATATATATACACATATATATACATATATATATATACATACATTTACATATACACACATACATACACATACACACATACACATATATATATACATACACACGTACGTACATACATATATATATATACACATACACATATATATACACATACATACACATACATATATATACATACATATATATATACATATACATACATATACATACACACACACATATATATATATATATATATATATATATATATACATATATACATACATATATACACACGTACATACATATATATACACATATACACACATACACATACATATACATACATATACATATATATACATAAAAAACACACATACATATACAAACATATAAATATATATATATATACACACACAACACATATATATATACATATACACATATATATATATATATACATATATAAACACATAAAGACACAAATACACTTATACACGCATAGTTTTGTAAAGGCAGGGGTGATGTGGCATATAAAGAAATAGAGAAAATTAAAGGAAGAGAAATGAGAGAAAGTAAATACTCACCAGTTTACACCATCAAACCCTCGTACAAACGAGAAGATCTGATCGTTATCTGGCCCATACTGTATGTCTGAAGCACGGCTCCAGCGGAAGGCATCTTCTTTTCGTAGTTTCATAAGTTTCTTTATAAAATTCAACATTGACGTTGAATTTGACTTGGCTTCCTGCGGCCAGAAATACATTATTAATACGTTACCTGATGATGTTGATGTTGTGTTTATTATTATTAGATAATAATGAAGAAAAGGTACTTGAAATCATTTGTAAACCCATGATTGCTACGAAGTTGTGAAACAGGTTGGGACAATGTAAATAACTTAAAGGAATTTCTATGCATTCTTGACTTCATATATATATATATATATATATATATATATATATATACACATCTATCTATTAAATTAAAATTATTATAAAAAAGGTTGTTTTTTTTTTATTCTATCTTATTTTATTTTATTTATTTTTTTAAAAACTTTTTTTAAAAACCTTTTTTATAATTATTTTAATTTAATTTCATTTTATATTATTAATACATTTTTACACTTCTTAATCCAAGTTTTAGTATTTAAACCCAATATAAAATAATATACCCAGTTTCTATATTTGAGACCTCTAATATTTGAATACTATCTATAATATTCGCACATACACCTCATCAATTTATTTTTTACCTGTTATTTACAGTTGTTTTCATCTTGACAGCGTTCCTGATCAAAAGTCTCTCTCTTTCTTCCTTCTTTCCTTTTTTTCCTCTCTTCTATTTCTTTTTCCTTTTTTCCTTCTTTCCTTTTCTTCATTTTTCCTATTTTTCTCTTACTCTTATATTTTTGTCATATATAGACTGAACACTTTCTTGTTGACAAGTGTTTTTAGGCCTCATATCATGTTACCTTATTTTATCTGATGAGAACACAATTTTTGTCCCAGGATGATGTTGTTTTCGAAATGCGTATAATAAAATATATGGAACTTTTTAACCATCTTTTAATTTCTTCTTTAATATATACTCCAGTTCTACCAACTGTTGAGTGCTATTTATCTGATATATGCAGTTTTATTGTTCTACAATATTACTCACCTTCTACATATACATATATATATAAACATTGATATTAAATAAATTGAAACTATATTTATAAAGCCATATTTATTCTATTATATATATTTCAAGGGTACCAAAATTTTGGTACGCTATTATCAGATAAAATACAAAATGTTTTTTTAAATATTTGACATAACCAAGGATAATATACCTTAACGGTTCAAGTTATCCCTGGATAACTTGAACCGTTAAGGTATATTATCCTTGGTTATGTCAAATATAAAAAAAAACATTTTGTATTTTATCTGATGATAGCGTACCAAAATTTTGGTACCCTTGAAATATATATAATAGAATAAATATGGTTTTATAAATATAGTTTCCATTTATTTAATATCAATGTATATTATACTACAGAAAATCTATTGAGTGCTCTAAATCAGTTATAAACATTTATATTTGTTGAATTACCAACAAATGGAATATCCCTTATATATATATATATATATATATATATATATATATATATATATATATATATATATATATATATATATATAAATATATATATATATATACATCTATCTATATATATATATATATATGTAGGAGGTGAGTTTTATTGTAGCACAATAAAGCATTGCAAATCTCGGATAAGTAGCACTCCACAGTTTATAGGACTGGAGTATATATAATATAATATAACTCTGTTAATTTCTCTAATCGTAATTATAATTGCCCTGTTAGAACTAAATGTCATCTTAATAACCAATGTCTTGATATAAACTTAGTGTATGAATGTAAGGTTATAACTGGTACTAATTCTTTTGCCTATTTCGGTTCCACTTCCACTTCCTTTAAAGCAAGATTTTATAATCACAAATCGTCTTTTAAATACCAACTTAAAAGAACTAACACGACACTCTCGGAACTCATATGGTCCTTAAAAGACAAAAATATT
>OZ024748.1:36616797-36786797 GCA_964016885.1 Eledone cirrhosa | reverse complement strand
AAGGGAATCAATTGTTGTCCGGAGAGAAAGGCATCTGTTCTCAGTCCTCTCAATCTCGTCCACCATATAACCTCTTTCACTATAGCCACTGTACAGAGAAAAACCTTCTCTCTTTCGTTTTTGAAAGAGGCTGGCGGTTTGATCCTTACTATGGACTCGGCAGTCAACTGGATTTGTTCCATACGCGACAGCAGTTGTTCTGCATAGTTCTACAGGTAGGTTACGCCCGGACAGTGTACAATTACGTGCAAGACGGTTTCAGTGTCCTGCTTGCATCTTGGACACGTCCTCTTGGAAGGATCCCTGCCGGGGCGTCCGTGCCTGTAGATCTTATCTCGAACGGGTAGAGCTCCTCAGTAGCACTGCAAGGCCAGGGCCCCCTGGAAGTTGTCAATGGGTCCCGGTCGGAAAGTCCTACCGAACAGACTGGTGAGCTCGTCGACGTCGACGCCTCGAGTCTCCCCGAGCACGTCGTCGCACTTGTAAAGTACTAACCTTCTATAGAATGTCGAAGTGGAGTCTCCACTGATTGTTGTGCCTGCTTGACAGAGGACTGTGAGCGCCTGGGCGCATTCAATGTGCCAGGCGCCCATCTTCTTCAGTCTTCACTTCACCGAGAACTGCATCTCCGTCAGCGAGACAAGTTGTGGGAAGGCCTGTCCCACAAACGGTGCCCACACCGGTTGGTCGGTGAGGAATACCTGGAGATGCCGTAGCCTCAGCGCATGTTTGCACATCATTAGCCACGGCATGCCTAGCCCTCCGTTGGAAGGGTGTTGACAGCAGACGGATCTCCTCACCAGTGGAGCCTGCTTCTTCCACAGGAACTGGAAGAGCATGCGTTCCGTCTTGGTGAGGTATTCACGGGGACAAGGCAGGACAGTCAAGCGATAGTAGATGACGGATGCTATGAAAGTGTTCGCCACCTCCACTCGATCTTTCAAAGACAGCTTGCACTCTTCCCACTTCAGGGTGAGCGCAAATATCTCTTGGTGAGCGCAATGACCTCGTTCCAGTTTTACTCCACCTGGAGATCTGGACCGAACCAGACCCCGAGCAATTTCACCGGTCCTTCCGTCCAGCGTCCGACGATGCTGTCCGACGGCATCGGTTTGCTTCTCCACGTTCCGAGTTGCAAACCGACAGACTTGTCCGGGTTCAGTTTTGCTCCTGTGAACCTTTTTATTCCTGTAGTAGGTTGCCGATTACCTCTATTTCCGAAGTTTTCGACACCATTACCGTCACATCGTCGGCATAAGCCGACGCCGCTTTTCGCAGTCCCGGTTCTAAAGGGATGCCCTGCAAAAGCTCCGCAGTAGTGGCTCTAGAGTCAATACGTACAGAATGGAGGAGAGAGGGCATCGTTGTCGAATGGAATGCGTGATTGCGAACGGCTCCGTTCACCTTGACCTTCGAGCAGATGCTGGTGTGCATCGCCTTGATCCAGCCCCTGAAAACGGGACCGAAACCGGCCGCCTTGAGAACTGCTTCCAAGTATTGATGGTCGACCCTATCGAATTCCTTAGACTGATCTAAGTTGATCAGAGCCCCACCGAAGCCGGGTTTACACCCCACCCTCTCTATGACTAATCGCATGAGGTTTTCGACGACAAGCGCCAGCCTCATTGCTAGCACCTTGGCCAACATCTTTAACTCTGTGTTGAGCATAGTTATGGGCCTGAAATTGTTTATTTCGTCCTCCTCGTTCTCGTCTCTCCTGATCAGCGTTACTACACCCTTGCCTGCAGAACTGGGAATTGTCCTGTTCTGCTGCCAATTGCAGTAGACGGCTTCGAGGACGCCAGAGAACAAGTCCGGCATGCCAATGTAAAACTCATAGGGTAGACCATCTAGACCGGGTGATTTGCGTTTCTCGCAGCGGCTCAGAGCGTCCCGTATCTCAGTGTCCGTGATCGGTCTTTCGCAGAACTCGGCGTCCATGCTCGAGAGACGTGGCAGGCCGTCGAGGTATGAACCAAAGTCCATTGCCCCGTTCGGTGCACCGTCGTTCTGCTCAAACAGTCGCGCAAAGTGCCGCTGAAAGGCCGCGCACATCTGCCTGGGGTCAAGTAACACGCGTCCGTTTTGGTCTTTCACTTTTTGCTTCCGCCACTCGGGCCCAGCTAACAGCTTTTGCTCCCTCGTTTCCTAGAGCACGTGATTTATTTCTGACCATACAGCCTTCGTGTTTCGCGTCGAAGAACTGGTCCAGTGCCGTTCTCGATGCTAGCACTCTAGCTGCGTTGCTACTCCTAAGCGCCTCTTCTACCTTGGCTACTAGTTCTGTTTCTGATTAGTTTTTCTCTAAAGCTAATTCTCTGCTAAACCCTATCGATTCTACTCTAATTGCTCTCTTGAGAGAGTACCACCATCCATTGTTGACGATGTCTCCCGTTAACTGTTGATTGACTAGTCTACTTATCCGTTTACTGTAAGCTTTACGTACCGGCAGCGACACGTTCAGCTTCCAGTATCCGGGTCCCTGTCTATGTGTTCTATGCAGACGACTAATTTGTGATCTGAATAGGCAACTATGTGCATTCGTGGACAGCTTAACATCTCCTTGTCCCTTACTCTAATGAAGAACCTATGTAAATACGATCTAGATGTCCCGCTGCGGTTTGCCCACCTCTACTGTGGTGCAGTCGGGAAATCCAGTCGATACCTATCGGCCAGTTGGACTTGGCCGATTAAAGTTTTGAGGCTGTTGCACCCCGCTCTACTGTCGTGCATCTAGGATACCGTTCCAGTCCCCCACTAAAAGCAAGGAGCGAGACGTTCCAAGAAAAGACTCTAGACGCTTAAAGAAGTCTGGCCGCGATTGTGACTGCCCGGTCGGGGCATAAACGGCCACCAGTCTGAAGGCTCCACCTCCAATACTGTTCACATCTAGACTACCAGTCTACCCTCCGGGTCCAAGTGTACTTGCTGTACTTCGAGATCCAGGTTTTCCGAAACATGACAGACACACCCCCTCCACCTCCCGGCTGACAGAGAGATGCGTAGATCTCAAAGTCATTGAAGGTGGGGGTTAGTTGGTGCCTGTTGTGGACCCTGGACTCGGTGATGGCTATTTCATCCATACCGTGTGACCTAAGGTCGTTTAAAATTTGGCCCTGTTTCCAGGGCATCTTTAGGCCACGCACATTCACGCTTCCAACTCGTAAACTAGCCATGTTGGTGGAGAAGAGTAGGCGAAAAGGGCGAAAAGGTGCACTTACTTTTTCGTTTCTTGGAGATCGGGTTGTTCAATCTCCATTTCAGTTCTGGTGGGGGTGTTGAGTGGGGTGGGAAAACATTTCAACAGGATACGGTTTATTGGTTTTTGGCAGGGGTTGCCAACGTCCTGTGAAAACAGTTACAATTTCTGATAGGTTTCTATCGAAACCCTTATTAGTTTTAGGTGTGGTTGAGAGTCTGCTTTTACAAAGGTTTTCCCCTCAGTTTCTACTTTGGGGTCTTGGGAGATGACCTCCATTAGGTTTTTGTTGTTTGTGTTAATGTATTTGTATTGTTGTTTGTGTTTTTGTTGTGTTGTTTTGGTTAGTTGTTCATTTTGTAGTTTTCCTTTTTATGGTAGGCATTTCTGTTTGGGGTGGTGTTGGTGTTTATTTTGCTGGTGTTTGTTTTGCTGTGGTGGTGTTTGCGTTGTTATTTATGTTGGTGGTTGTGTGTTTGTGTTGGTGATTGTTGTTTTTGTGGCTTTGTGGTATCTCTTTTTTTATTTTATTTACGAGGCTCTCCATCTTGACTTGGGGATGGAGAAGTAGCCTCGTCTGGTGATGAATCGTCATCAGGGGCGTGTGGGAGGGGTATGTTGTGTGGTGATGGTGTGTTTGTGTGTGTGATTGTGGTAGTGTTGGATGGAGTGGGATGGGGTGGGACTGTGTTTTTCAGGGGAATTGTTTGTTTTTTCTGTTGTTTGTGGTTAAACAGTTGTTTGTTTTTGTGTGTTTGTTTGTTTTGTGTATTGTTGTTGTGGTTTTGGAGTTGGTGTTGGTAAAAGTACTTTTTTGAGGGTGGTGGTGTTTGTTCGTAAGAGGGGACAGGATGCCTTTAAATGCGATGTGCTTGCGTATTTGAAACAATATGGCCTCCTGCTTCTGCTGAAATCTGTATATAGTTTGTATTGTCTACTGGTACCCTTTCTGGTATCTTGGAAATTATGTCCGGTTTCATTTGGACCAAAATTTCCAAGCTTGTGCCGTTCCAGGTGTTTCTTGTGGATTTTTGAATCGACAGTATTGTGTCATCATCCTCCTCCAAGAACCCTGCCAGAATCCACCAGATGTTAATGTTGGGTGGTATATTGGTGATGTTTATTCTTTGTGTTCTTTTTCCCATGTATGTAGGGAAAAAGGTGTGTGTGGCAGAGGTGGCAGAGGTGACCTGGGTCACAGTATTTTTTCGCAAGGGCCTCACTTTTGAAGAGCACCGAAATGCTTCCATAGATATATGGACATACAGATAGACAGACAGACGCAGACAGACGGCCAGACAGACAGACAGACAGACAGATAAATAGATAGCTTGGTATATATATATATATATATATATATATATATATACATAGAGAGAGAGAGAGAGAGAGAGAGAGTGAAAAACAATGTTACCAGCCATGTAGTCGATGTTCCTATGGAGACATTCTTCATGTTTTCTTTCACGAAATTCTTCATGCATGTTCCACTACAGTCGGTATCGGTGTTAAGAATTCTACAGTAAGTTAAATGAGGCAAGTTCATGACACCATAGTTGTTTCTGTACGATGTAATAGTCCTGTCCCAATTATCCATTCCAGTTAGAAGTGACCTGAAACAAAGCCATTGATTTATTAACATGCATAGAGTTACACCCCTTTACCTTCTGAGTTTAAATCCCGCCGAGGTTAAGCATTACTTTTCATCCTTACAGTATTGATAAAATAAAATACCAGTAACACACTTCCCTTCAAATTTCTGGGCTTGTGCTACATGTATAAGTGGATTGCCAGTGTCGGCAAATACTTAAGAATTTCTACGTTCAAATCCTGCCGAGATCAACTTTGCCTTTCATCCTTCCAGGGTTTGATAAAATAGAACATCAGCTATCTACTTGGGTCGGTACAATCGACTGAGCGGTCCCTTCAAATTAATGGTCTTGTACCAGAAAAACAGACATTCCCTTCTCTTTAGTCAAATTCTGGGAATCTTTATAGTTTCGCTGCTTTACGCAATGTATCGAAAGATATGGATATGTTAACAATAATTATGAATAGACATAATACTGAACATCAACATATATACCTCAGTGATTCCTCCACAACCATGGACTATATATATATATATAGGAACGAGTAGAACCCCGACGGCTGAGCTCAAGCCGTTTCGACGGCTAATTCTGGACTAAAAAAAAAAAAAAAATCGAAACGGCTTGAGCTCAGCCGTCGGGGTCCTACTCGTTCCTATTACCCACTATACTACCCTAAGTATTGAGTACTTTGGTGCGTTATGGTCCACCTGGTTCCTTACCACATTTCCTTCGTTATATATATATATATATATATATATATATATTTATATATTTATATACGCTGTGATAAACGGGGAAAACTCCAGAGTAAAAAGAAAGACTCACTATTTAGCCTTAATAAAATGCACACACACACACACACATTTTATATATATATATATATAGTCGATCGATTTTCGTCAAATTGGACCGAGGAAACAAATCCGTTGGTCTTTCCAATTGCTAATACTATCTATCGATCGCAACTCCAGGTAGAAGGAACAACGTGAAATAAAGTGTTTTGCTCAAGGACATAACGCATCGCCCGGTCCAGGAATCGAACTTACAACCTCACGATTGTGAATCCAATTCTCTTACCACTCAGCCACACGCCTACACTATAACTTTTTCTACACTGTAAAATATGCTTGCCTCTCAGGCATTGTCTTGGATAATTTGGTTCGTGAGAGATAAGATTGATATAAACAGAGAAAGAGAGAGGGAGAGATAAAGAGAGAGGGAGAGGGAGGAGGAGAGAGAGGGAGAGAGTGGAGGAGAGAGAGAGAGAGAGAGAGAGAGAGAGAGAGAGAGAGAGAGAGAGAGATGAGAATGCGTATATTTTGCCTGTTTCTGTAAAAAAAATATTCTAATCAAAATATTATTTGGATAAATGATAGTCGATGGAACCACGAAACTCTAATACTACAAACCTGCCATTCTTGCCTGAATTTTCTGCGACGAGATGATTCCATTCACTTAATAGAACCATATTTCTTTCCAAACCAAAGGTATTTACGTGTAACAAGTTGTCGTAAGCATTCTGTAAAATAATAATAATGGTTTCTTATATAGGCCAGCAACTTTGGGGAAGGAGAAAGTCGATTAAATCAACCCCAGTACCTTACTGGTACTTTATTTTATCGATCCCGTAAGGATGAATCGCGGAATTTGAACTCAGACCATAAAGGGCCGTAACTCTTGCTGCAAAACATGGCGTCCGACCCTCTACTGATACTGCCAAAGCTATCGAAAACTGTCAAAACCAACTAAGTATTTGGTTGCTTATAAAGCGAAATCAATGGAGAATATTTGATAAGGACCAATAAACTGCTAATTACATATTTATTTTAGCCATGGAATACAACAAAACCAATAGTTAACTTCATGAGCAAACTGTTCCATTCGTCGAACAATTGGAACACTCATCGTCAAAACCGACGGAGGCTCATCCCATCCTAGTTTAAAACCACCAGTTGACACTTGGATGTTTTAGTGGGTTAAATATGTAGCAAGATCTTGAGCCTGGTAAACAGTCTGAGAATAACTTCCTCCTCACTTCCTTCTACTAGTTTCAGAGAAACTGAAAATAAAAAAAGGGAGCATGGCTGTTGTCCACTATAATTTAGAAATATATTATAAACTTACTGGTTTCGTAGTATTTAATTCGGTGTCATTGCGCAGGTCATAGTCCTCCAACAAGAACCCAGAGTGACGAATGTTAAAACCATCAACGCCGAGTGAAATCCAGTATTGAGGTATTTTCTGAAATATACATGAATATACACATATGTGTGTGTGTGTGTGTGTGTGTGTGTGTGTGTGTGTGTGTGTGTGTGTGTGTGTGTGTGTGTGTGTGTGTGTGTGTGTGTGTGTGTGTGTGAATGGAGGCACATGGCTTAGTGGTTAGAGCATTGGCCTTGCAATCGAAAGGTTGTGAGTTAAATTCTCAGACCGGGTGATGTGTTGTTTCCTTGAGCAAGACACTTTATTACATATTGCTCCAGTTTACTCAGCTGTAGAAATGAGATGATAGGGACTGCATATCATTCCACTGCAAAGTGATCGTGGAGGTGCCACGGCAAAAGAGCACCCAGCACTCACTGTAAATGAGGTTGGTGTTAGGAAGGGCATCCAGCTGTAGAAATCAAGCCAGAATCAGTTCCCGTCCCACCCTTGCAAGCAGGGAAAAGCGGACGTAAAATGATGATGATGTATATATATATATATATATATAGGAGGGGGGAGAGGGAGACAAGGAAAGAGAGAGTGAGAGAAAGAGAGAGCAAATGAATATAGAGTAAAATCAAATCCAGTACTGGATTGGTACTTTATTTATCGACCTTGAAACTACTACAATAGTAGCAACAACAGTACAAACAACAGCAACAACTACTGCTATCACAACACCAACGACAACTACCTCTATAACAACAACATAAACAACAAGATTGTGTTCCAAGTGAAAATCTAGAAATAACTCCAATATATTTGACTTACATTGAGTTGGTCAACAACAGCTCTGCTGTAGAGGTTAAGGTCTGGTGTTTTGGGACTGAATTGATGTAGGAAGTAGGAAGATCTATTCACTGTATTGGACCAGGCCGACTTACCTTCCACCGACACCTGTTAATAACATATAGAAACATACAGAGTGAGTATAAAGCCTTTCCCTGGTTATAAAATACCATATCTTTCGGATACTATTTGAGATTTTACTTTTTCATTGTTTTAATTTATAAATTTCAAGTTATTCTGAACATGTTTTATATTTTCTCTTCTACAGGAAGTGGTTGTAACTTTCAGTAACAAAATGGCATCTATGAAACAAAAACCTCAGATTTTATGCTCACCCTGTAAATAGAAACAACATTTTATTGCATACGGAGATCGACTGAAAAGTTCATAGGCTGAATATGAAGGAGTGATACATTGTTTCTTTCCAGGGAATATGTTGAAAATAAACCTCATTTGGTCATTCCATGAGAGTATCTTGGTCAGCCGACTCTCGTATATCATACATTCACAAAAGATGAAAGCAAAAGTTAATCTTGACTGGATTTGAACTCAGATCATGATGAGTCAGAACAAACATCGAAACACTCACAACTCTGCCAAATTGTCACTTCCATATATTTAGAATTAGATGAAGTGAAATGTTTTCAAACAAAAATTGAAAGCGAGTTATTGACGTGAGTGGTGGTAAGTTTCGTCCGTATGTGACTTATCTAATATGAAATACAGCTGGAGATCAAATATTGATAATGAATGATAAAATAATTCCACCTATCCCTTGCACCAGTTTGTTATTGTCTAGACGGAGAAAAGGACTTATGTTAAATTACATCCGTCAATTCATCACAAGCATTGTACTTCACAATATATATTAATTGGTTCAATGTTAAACATTTCTTATCAAAGTAGCTCAAGTTTCCTTACATTTATCACCGTATTAACTGCTATACAAAATTTAGAAGAGACTCTCAAAGTGTTTCACTCCCCAGTAGAATGTAATCTCCTGTTTACTTAAGTAGGTGTGGTTATATTTATTTACCTTGACCAAAATTATATTTTTCTCCCCAAACTACCAAAACACATCTATCAGGATATGTGCTACAATTTATATACATGTTATCTTTATCTCATATCGAAGTTTTCTGACCATTTTAGAGTACAAAGAGTTAAACTAATCATTACAACTTAATTGTCCAAATTTGGCCCTCCCGCCCCAATTCAGAAATGCTTTCACCACCCTGCTTCTTAACATTGAAATAATTAAAAATGTTAATTACCCACCCTAAAGAAAATGTCTTATTACACACACAAACATATATATATATATGTGTGTGTGTGTGTGTGTCTGTCTGTGTGTATGTGTGTGTCTGTATATGAATGTGTGAGTGTGTGTGCGAACGTGCATATATGAGTGTGTGTCAGTATGTCTGAGGTGTGTGCACATTGTTTTGTAACAACAAAGGAATATATTAGGCATGTCAGGTGATATAGAGTGTCAGGTAAAACAATATTGCAGCTGACATACTTATCTAGATATTGCTAAACTGTGTCGCCGAACAACCAGCTAACTTCTCAACTACGTAGTTTCGGGTTCGGTCCCACTGCGTCGCACTTTGGACAGATGATCTCCAATCGTCTCTCTCTCTCTCTCTCTGTTTATATATATATATATACAACTTCTACTTGCTACTGGTACCAAGTAACCCAGTACAACCTACTTCATGGGGCCGGGTGGTTGGACATTAAACCGGTTGCCCCACCTGATACTTGTCTGATGACGGGGGGGGGGGGGGGGGGTTAGAACGAGAGTCGTTAAAAGGGTGGATGAACTTCTCAGAATCATTGGCCATCCACCCACAACTGTAAGTCAAATAGCCTCACCAATCCGCAACTCGCAAGCATATTGTGAGGCAGGATATAGTTACAGCATGGTCTAATATGTTGCGAGGCAGGATATAGTTACAGGATGGTCTAATGTGTTGTGAGGCAGGGTATAGTTACAGGATGGTCTAATGTGTTGTGGGGTAGGATATAGTTACAGGATGGTCTAATGTATTGTGAGGCAGGGTATAGTTACAGGATGGTCTAATGTATTGTGAGGCAGGGTATAGTTACAGAATGGTCTAATGTGTTGTGAGGCAGGGTATAGTTACAGGATGGTCTAAGGTGTTGTGAGGCAGGGTATAGTTACAGAATAATCTAATGTGTTTTGAGGCAGGGTATATTTACAGGATGGTCTAATGTGTAGTGAGGCAGGGTATAGTTACAGGATGATCTAATGTGTTGTGAGGCAAGGTATAGTTACAGAATGGTCTAATGTGTTGTGGGGTAGGATATAGTTACAGGATGGTCTAATGTGTTGTGAGGGAGGGTATAGTAACAGGATGGTCTAATGTGTTGTGTGGCAGGGTATAGTTACAGGATGATCTAATGTATTGTGAGGCAGGGTATAGTTACATAATGGTCTAATGTGTTGTGAGGCAGGGTATATTTACAGAATGGTCTAATGTGTTGCGAGGCAGGGTATAGTTAAAGGATGATCTAATGTGTTGTAAGGCAGGGTATAGTTACAGAATGGTCTGTGTTGTGAGGCAGGGTATATTTACAGAATGGTCTAATGTGTTGCGAGGCATGGTATAGTTACAGGATGATCTAATGTGTTGTGAGGCAAGGTATAGTTACAGAATGGTCTAATGTGTTGCAGGGTAGGATATAGTTACAGGATGGTCTAATGTGTTGTGAAGCAGGGTATAGTTACACAATGGTCTAATGTGTTGTGAGGCAGGGTATAGTTACAGGATGGTGTAATGTGTTGTGGGGCAGGATATAGTTACAGGATGATCTAACGTGTTGTGAGGCAGGGTATAGTTACAGAATGGTCTAATGTGTTGTGAGGCAGGGTATAGTTACAGGATGGTCTAAAGTGTTGTGGGGTAGGATATAGTTACAGGATAGTCTAAAGTGTTGTGAGGCAAGGTATAGTTACAGGATGGTCTAATGTTTTGTGAGGCAAGGTATAGTTACAGAATGGTCTAATGTGTTGTGCGGCAGGGTATAGTTACAGGATGGTCTAATGTGTTGTGGGGTAGGATATAGTTAAAGGATGGTCTAATGTGTTATGGGGTAGGATATAGTTACAGGATAGTCTAATGTGTTGTGAGGCAGGGTATATTTACAGAATGGTCTAATGAGTTTTGAGGCAGGGTATAGTTACAGGATGGTCTAAAGTGTTGTGGGGTAGGATATAGTTACAGGATATTCTAATGTGTTGTGAGGCAGGGTATAGTTACAGAATGGTCTAATGTGTTGTGAGGCAGGGTATAGTTGCAGGATGATCTAATGTGTTGTGAGGCAAGGTCTAGTTACAGAATGGTCTAATGTGTTGCAGGGTAGGATATAGTTAGAGGATGGTCTAATGTGTTGTGAAGCAGGGTATAGTTACATAATGGTCTAATGTGTTGTGAGGCATGGTATAGTTACAGGATGGTGTAATGTGTTGTGGGGTAGGATATAGTTACAGAATGGTCTAATGTGTTGTGAGGCAGGGTATAGTTACAGAATGGTCTAATGTGTTGTGAGGCAGGGTATAGTTACAGGATGGTCTAAAGTGTTGTGGGGTAGGATATAGTTACAGGATAGTCTAATGTGTTGTGAGGCAGGGTATAGTTACAGGATGGTCTAATGTGTTGTGAGGCAAGGTATAGTTACAGAATGGTCTAATGTTTTTGTGCGGCAGGGTATAGTTACAGGATGGTCTAATGTGTTGTGAGGCAGGGTATATTTACAGAATGGTCTAATGTGTTGTGAGGCAGGGTATAGTTACAGGAAGATCTAATGTGTTGTGAGGCAAGGTATAGTTACATAATGGTCTGTGTTGTGGGGTAGGATATAGTTACAGGATGGTCTAATGTGTTGTGAGGTAGGGTATAGTTACAGGATGGTCTAATGTGTTTTGAGGCAGGGTATAGTTACAGAATGGTCTAAAGTGTTGTGAGGCAGGGTATAGTTACAGGATGGTCTAATGTGTTGTGGGGTAGGATATAGTTAAAGGATGGTCTAATGTGTTATGGGGTAGGATATAGTTACAGAATAGTCTAATGTGTTGTGAGGCAGGTTATATTTACAGAATGGTCTAATGAGTTTTGAGGCAGGGTATAGTTACAGGATGGTCTAAAGTGTTGTGGGGTAGGATATAGTTACAGGATATTCTAATGTGTTGTGAGGCAGGGTATAGTTACAGAATGGTCTAATATGTTGTGAGGCAAGGTCTAGTTACAGAATGGTCTAATGTGTTGTGGGGTAGGATATAGTTACAGGATGATCTAATGTTTTGTGGGGCAGGGTATAGTTACAGAATGGTCTAATGTGTTGTGAGGCAGGGTATCTTTACAGAATGGTCTAATGTGTTGCGAGGCAGGGTATAGTTACAGGATGATCTAATGTGTTGTGAGGCAAGGTATAGTTACAGAATGGTCTAATGTGTTGTGGGGTAGGATATAGTTACAGGATGGTCTAATGTGTTGTGAAGCAGGGTATAGTTACATAATGGTCTAATGTGTTGTGAGGCAGGGTATAGTTACAGGATGGTCTAATGTGTTGTGGGGTAGGATATAGTTACAGGATGGTCTAATGTGTTGTGAGGCAGGGTATAGTTACAGGATGATCTAATGTGTTGTAAGGCAAGGTATAGTTACATAATGGTCTGTGTTGTGGGGTAGGATATAGTTACAGGATGGTCTAATGTGTTGTGAGGCAGGGTATAGTTACAGGATGGTCTAATGTGTTGTGAGGCAGGGTATTGTTACAGAATGGTCTAATGTGTTGTGAGACAGGGTATAGTTACAGGGTGATCTAATTTGTTGTGAGGCAAGGTATAGATACATAATGGTCTGTGTTGTGGGGTAGGATATAGTTACAGGATGGTCTAATGTGTTGTGAGGCAGGGTAGAGTTACAGGATGGTCTAATGTGTTTTGAGGCAGGGTATAGTTACAGGATGGTCTAATGTGTTCTGGGGTAGGATATAGTTAAAGGATGGTCTAATATGTTATGGGGTAGGATACATTTACAGCATAGTCTAATGTGTTGTGAGACAGGGTATATTTACAGAATGGTCTAATGTGTTGTGAGGCAGGCTATAGTTACAGGATGGTCTAAAGTGTTGTGGGGTAGGATATAGTTACAGGATATTCTAATGTGTTGTGAGGCAGGGTATAGTTACAGAATGGTCTAATGTGTTGTGAGGCAGGGTATAGTTACAGGATGATCTAATGTGTTGTGAGGGTAGGTCTAGTTACAGAATGGTCTAATGTGTTGTGGGGTAGGATATAGTTACAGGATGATCTAATGTTTTGTGGGGCAGGGTATAGTTACAGAATGGTCTAATGTGTTGTGAGGCAGGGTATCTTTACAGCATGGTCTAAGGTGTTGCGAGGCAGGGTATAGTTACAGGATGATCTTATGTGTTGTGGGGTAGGATATAGTTACAGGATGATCTAATGTTTTGTGGGGCAGGGTATAGTTACAGAATGGTGTAATGTGTTGTGAGGCAGGGTATCTTTACAGAATGGTCTAATGTGTTGCGAGGCAGGGTTTAGTTACAGGATGATCTAACGTGTTGTGGGGTAGGATATAGTTACAGGATGATCTAATGTTTTGTGGGGCAGGTATAGTTACAGAATGGTCTAATGTGTTGTGAGACAGGGTATCTTTACAGCATGGTCTAATGTATTGCGAGGCAGGGTATAGTTACAGGATGATCTAATGTTTTGTGAGGCAAGGTATAGTTACAGAATGGTCTAATGTGTTGTGGGGTAGGATATAGTTACAGGATGGTCTAATGTGTTGTGAAGCAGGGTATAGTTACAGGATGGTCTAATGTTTTGTGGGGTAGGATATAGTTACAGGATGGTCTAATGTGTTGTGAGGCAGGGTATAGTTACAGGATGGTCTAAAGTGTTGTGAGGCAGGGTATAGTTACAGAATGGTCTAATGTGTTGTGAGGCAGGGTATATTTACAGGATGATCTAATGTGTTGTGAGGCAAGGTATAGTTACATAATGCTATGTGTTGTGGGGTAGGATATAGGTACAGGATGGTCTAATGTGTTGTGAGGCAGGTTATAGTTACAGGATGGTCTAATGTGTTGTGGGGTAGGATATAGTTACAGGATGGTCTAATGTGTTATGGGGTAGGATATAGTTACAGGATAGTCTAATGTGTTGTGAGGCAGGGTATAGTTACGGAACGGTCTAATGTGTTGTGAGGCAGGGTATATTTACAGAATGGTCTAATGTGTTGTGAGGCAGGGTATAGTTACAGGATGATCTAATGTGTTGTGAGGCAAGGTATAGTTACAGAATTGTCTAATGTGTTGTGAGGTAGGGTATAGTTGCAGGATGGTCTAATGTGTTGTGTGGCAAGGTATAGTTACAGGATGATCTAATGTGTTGTGAGGCAGGGTATTGTTACAGAATGGTCTAATGTGTTGTGAGGCAGGGTATAGTTACAGGGTGATCTAATTTGTTGTGAGGCAAGGTATAGATACATAATGGTCTGTGTTGTGGGGTAGGATATAGTTACAGGATGGTCTAATGTGTTGTGAGGCAGGGTATAGTTACAGGATGGTCTAATGTGTTTTGAGGCAGGGTATAGTTACAGGATGGTCTAATGTGTTCTGGGGTAGGATATAGTTAAAGGATGGTCTAATATGTTATGGGGTAGGATACATTTACAGCATAGTCTAATGTGTTGTGAGACAGGGTATATTTACAGAATGGTCTAATGTGTTGTGAGGCAGGCTATAGTTACAGGATGGTCTAAAGTGTTGTGGGGTAGGATATAGTTACAGGATATTCTAATGTGTTGTGAGGCAGGGTATAGTTACAGAATGGTCTAATGTGTTGTGAGGCAGGGTATAGTTACAGGATGATCTAATGTGTTGTGAGGGTAGGTGTAGTTACAGAATGGTCTAATGTGTTGTGGGGTAGGATATAGTTACAGGATGATCTAATGTTTTGTGGGGCAGGGTATAGTTACAGAATGGTCTAATGTGTTGTGAGGCAGGGTATCTTTACAGCATGGTCTAAGGTGTTGCGAGGCAGGGTATAGTTACAGGATGATCTTATGTGTTGTGGGGTAGGATATAGTTACAGGATGATCTAATGTTTTGTGGGGCAGGGTATAGTTACAGAATGGTCTAATGTGTTGCGAGGCAGGGTTTAGTTACAGGATGATCTAATGTGTTGTGGGGTAGGATATAGTTACAGGATGATCTAATGTTTTGTGGGGCAGGTATAGTTACAGAATGGTGTAATGTGTTGTGAGGCAGGGTGTCTTTACAGAATGGTCTAATGTGTTGCGAGGCAGGGTATAGTTACAGGATGATCTAATGTTTTGTGAGGCAAGGTATAGTTACAGAATGGTCTAATGTGTTGTGGGGTAGGATATAGTTACAGGATGGTCTAATGTGTTGTGAAGCAGGGTATAGTTACATAATGGTCTAATGTGTTGTGAGGCAGGGTATAGTTACAGGATGGTCTAATGTGTTGTGGGGTAGGATATAGTTACAGGATGGTCTAATGTGTTGTGAGGCAGGGTATAGTTACAGGATGGTCTAAAGTGTTGTGAGGCAGGGTATAGTTACAGAATGGTCTAATGTGTTGTGAGGCAGGGTATATTTACAGGATGATCTAATGTGTTGTGAGGCAAGGTATAGTTACATAATGCTATGTGTTGTGGGGTAGGATATAGGTACAGGATGGTCTAATGTGTTGTGAGGCAGGTTATAGTTACAGGATGGTCTAATGTGTTGTGGGGTAGGATATAGTTACAGGATGGTCTAATGTGTTATGGGGTAGGATATAGTTACAGGATAGTCTAAAGTGTTGTGAGGCAGGGTATAATTACGGAACGGTCTAATGTGTTGTGAGGCAGGGTATATTTACAGAATGGTCTAATGTGTTGTGAGGCAGGGTATAGTTACAGGATGATCTAATGTGTTGTGAGGCAAGGTATAGTTACAGAATTGTCTAATGTGTTGTGAGGTAGGGTATAGTTACAGGATGGTCTAATGTGTTGTGTGGCAAGGTATAGTTACAGGATGATCTAATGTGTTGTGAGGGTAGGTCTAGTTACAGAATGGTCTAATGTGTTGTGAGGCAGGGTATAGTTACAGGATGATCTAATGTGTTGTGAGGCAAGGTATAGTTACAGAATTGTCTAATGTGTTGTGAGGTAGGGTATAGTTACAGGATGGTCTAATGTGTTGTGTGGCAAGGTATAGTTACAGGATGATCTAATGTGTTGTGAGGCAGGGTATTGTTACAGAATGGTCTAATGTGTTGTGAGACAGGGTATAGTTACAGGGTGATCTAATTTGTTGTGAGGCAAGGTATAGATACATAATGGTCTGTGTTGTGGGGTAGGATATAGTTACAGGATGGTCTAATGTGTTGTGAGGCAGGGTAGAGTTACAGGATGGTCTAATGTGTTTTGAGGCAGGGTATAGTTACAGGATGGTCTAATGTGTTCTGGGGTAGGATATAGTTAAAGGATGGTCTAATATGTTATGGGGTAGGATACATTTACAGCATAGTCTAATGTGTTGTGAGACAGGGTATATTTACAGAATGGTCTAATGTGTTGTGAGGCAGGCTATAGTTACAGGATGGTCTAAAGTGTTGTGGGGTAGGATATAGTTACAGGATATTCTAATGTGTTGTGAGGCAGGGTATAGTTACAGAATGGTCTAATGTGTTGTGAGGCAGGGTATAGTTACAGGATGATCTAATGTGTTGTGAGGGTAGGTCTAGTTACAGAATGGTCTAATGTGTTGTGGGGTAGGATATAGTTACAGGATGATCTAATGTTTTGTGGGGCAGGGTATAGTTACAGAATGGTCTAATGTGTTGTGAGGCAGGGTATCTTTACAGCATGGTCTAAGGTGTTGCGAGGCAGGGTATAGTTACAGGATGATCTTATGTGTTGTGGGGTAGGATATAGTTACAGGATGATCTAATGTTTTGTGGGGCAGGGTATAGTTACAGAATGGTGTAATGTGTTGTGAGGCAGGGTATCTTTACAGAATGGTCTAATGTGTTGCGAGGCAGGGTTTAGTTACAGGATGATCTAACGTGTTGTGGGGTAGGATATAGTTACAGGATGATCTAATGTTTTGTGGGGCAGGTATAGTTACAGAATGGTCTAATGTGTTGTGAGACAGGGTATCTTTACAGCATGGTCTAATGTATTGCGAGGCAGGGTATAGTTACAGGATGATCTAATGTTTTGTGAGGCAAGGTATAGTTACAGAATGGTCTAATGTGTTGTGGGGTAGGATATAGTTACAGGATGGTCTAATGTGTTGTGAAGCAGGGTATAGTTACAGGATGGTCTAATGTTTTGTGGGGTAGGATATAGTTACAGGATGGTCTAATGTGTTGTGAGGCAGGGTATAGTTACAGGATGGTCTAAAGTGTTGTGAGGCAGGGTATAGTTACAGAATGGTCTAATGTGTTGTGAGGCAGGGTATATTTACAGGATGATCTAATGTGTTGTGAGGCAAGGTATAGTTACATAATGCTATGTGTTGTGGGGTAGGATATAGGTACAGGATGGTCTAATGTGTTGTGAGGCAGGTTATAGTTACAGGATGGTCTAATGTGTTGTGGGGTAGGATATAGTTACAGGATGGTCTAATGTGTTATGGGGTAGGATATAGTTACAGGATAGTCTAATGTGTTGTGAGGCAGGGTATAGTTACGGAACGGTCTAATGTGTTGTGAGGCAGGGTATATTTACAGAATGGTCTAATGTGTTGTGAGGCAGGGTATAGTTACAGGATGATCTAATGTGTTGTGAGGCAAGGTATAGTTACAGAATTGTCTAATGTGTTGTGAGGTAGGGTATAGTTGCAGGATGGTCTAATGTGTTGTGTGGCAAGGTATAGTTACAGGATGATCTAATGTGTTGTGAGGCAGGGTATTGTTACAGAATGGTCTAATGTGTTGTGAGGCAGGGTATAGTTACAGGGTGATCTAATTTGTTGTGAGGCAAGGTATAGATACATAATGGTCTGTGTTGTGGGGTAGGATATAGTTACAGGATGGTCTAATGTGTTGTGAGGCAGGGTATAGTTACAGGATGGTCTAATGTGTTTTGAGGCAGGGTATAGTTACAGGATGGTCTAATGTGTTCTGGGGTAGGATATAGTTAAAGGATGGTCTAATATGTTATGGGGTAGGATACATTTACAGCATAGTCTAATGTGTTGTGAGACAGGGTATATTTACAGAATGGTCTAATGTGTTGTGAGGCAGGCTATAGTTACAGGATGGTCTAAAGTGTTGTGGGGTAGGATATAGTTACAGGATATTCTAATGTGTTGTGAGGCAGGGTATAGTTACAGAATGGTCTAATGTGTTGTGAGGCAGGGTATAGTTACAGGATGATCTAATGTGTTGTGAGGGTAGGTGTAGTTACAGAATGGTCTAATGTGTTGTGGGGTAGGATATAGTTACAGGATGATCTAATGTTTTGTGGGGCAGGGTATAGTTACAGAATGGTCTAATGTGTTGTGAGGCAGGGTATCTTTACAGCATGGTCTAAGGTGTTGCGAGGCAGGGTATAGTTACAGGATGATCTTATGTGTTGTGGGGTAGGATATAGTTACAGGATGATCTAATGTTTTGTGGGGCAGGGTATAGTTACAGAATGGTGTAATGTGTTGTGAGGCAGGGTATCTTTACAGAATGGTCTAATGTGTTGCGAGGCAGGGTATAGTTACAGGATGATCTAATGTTTTGTGAGGCAAGGTATAGTTACAGAATGGTCTAATGTGTTGTGGGGTAGGATATAGTTACAGGATGGTCTAATGTGTTGTGAAGCAGGGTATAGTTACATAATGGTCTAATGTGTTGTGAGGCAGGGTATAGTTACAGGATGGTCTAAAGTGTTGTGAGGCAGGGTATAGTTACAGAATGGTCTAATGTGTTGTGAGGCAGGATATATTTACAGGATGATCTAATGTGTTGTGAGGCAGGGTATAGTTACAGGATGATCTAATGTGTTGTGAGGCAGGTTATAGTTACAGGATGGTCTAATGTGTTATGGGGAATGATATAGTTACAGTATAGTCTAATGTGTTGTGAGGCAGGGTATAGTTAGGGAACGGTCTAATGTGTTGTGAGGCAGGGTATATTTACAGAATGGTCTAATGTGTTGTGAGGCAGGGTATAGTTACAGGATGATCTAATGTGTTGTGAGGCAAGGTATAGTTACATAATTGTCTAATGTGTTGTGAGGCAGGGTATAGTTACAGGATGGTCTAATGTGTTGTGTGGCAAGGTATAGTTACAGGATGATCTAATGTGTTGTGAGGCAGGGTATATTTACAGAATGGTCTAATGTGTTGTGATGCAGGGTATAGTTACAGGGTGATCTAATTTGTTGTGAGGCAAGGTATAGTTACAGAATGGTTTATTGTGTTTTGGGGTAGGATATAGTTACAGGATGATCTAATGTGTTGTGAGGCAGGGTATAGTTACAGAATGGTCTAATGTGTTGTGAGGCAGGGTATCTTTACAGAATGGTCTAATGTGTTGCGAGGCAGCGTATAGTTACAGGATGGTCTAATGTGTTGTGAAGCAGGGTATAGTTACATAATGGTCTAATGTGTTGTGAGGCAGAGTATAGTTACAGGATGGTCTAATTTGTTGTGGGGTAGGATATAGTTACAGGATGGTCTAATGTGTTGTGATGCAGGGTATAGTTACAGGATGGTCTGTGTTGTGGGGTAGGATATAGTTACAGGATGGTCTAATGTGTTGTGAGGCAGGGTATAGTTACAGGATGGTCTAATGTGTTGTGGGGTAGGATATAGTTACAGGATGGTCTAATGTGTTGTGAGGCAGGGTATAGTTACAGGATGGTCTAAAGTGTTGTGGGGTAGGATATAGTTACAGGATGGTCTAACGAGTTGTGAGGCAGGGTATAGTTACAGGAGGGTCTAATGTGTTGTGAGGCAGGGTATAGTTACAGAATGGTCTAATGTGTTTTGAGGCAGAGTATATTTACAGGATGATCTAATGTATTGTGAGGTAAGGTATAGTTACATAATGGTCTGTGTTGTGGGGTAGGATATAGTTACAAGATGGTCTAATGTGTTGTGAGGCAGAGTATAGTTACAGGATGGTCTAATGTGTTGTGGGCTAGGATCTAGTTACAAGATGGTCTAATGTGTTATGGGGTAGGATATAGTTACAGGATAGTCTAATGTGTCGTGAGGCAGGGTATAGTTACGGAACGGTCTAATGTGTTGTGAGGCAGGGTATATTTACAGAATGGTATAATGTGTTGTGAGGCAGGGTATAGTTACAGGATGATCTAATGTGTTGTGAGGCAGGTTATAGTTACAGGATGGTCTAATGTGTTATGGGGAATGATATAGTTACAGGATAGTCTAATGTGTTGTGAGGCAGGGTATAGTTAGGGAACGGTCTAATGTGTTGTGGGGCAGGGTATATTTACAGAATGGTCTAATGTGTTGTGAGGCAGGGTATAGTTACAGGATGATCTAATGTGTTGTGAGGCAAGATATAGTTACATAATTGTCTAATGTGTTGTGAGGCAGGGTATAGTTACAGGATGGTCTAATGTGTTGTGTGGCAAGGTATAGTTACAGGATGATCTAATGTGTTGTGAGGCAGGGTATATTTACAGAATGGTCTAATGTGTTGTGAAGCAGGGTATAGTTACATAATGGTCTAATGTGTTGTGAGGCAGAGTATAGTTACAGGATGGTCTAATTTGTTGTGGGGTAGGATATAGTTACAGGATGGTCTAATGTGTTGTGATGCAGGGTATAGTTACAGGATGGTCTGTGTTGTGGGGTAGGATATAGTTACAGGATGGTCTAATGTGTTGTGAGGCAGGGTATAGTTACAGGATGGTCTAATGTGTTGTGGGGTAGGATATAGTTACAGGATGGTCTAATGTGTTGTGAGGCAGGGTATAGTTACAGGATGGTCTAAAGTGTTGTGGGGTAGGATATAGTTACAGGATGGTCTAACGAGTTGTGAGGCAGGGTATAGTTACAGGAGGGTCTAATGTGTTGTGAGGCAGGGTATAGTTACAGAATGGTCTAATGTGTTTTGAGGCAGAGTATATTTACAGGATGATCTAATGTATTGTGAGGTAAGGTATAGTTACATAATGGTCTGTGTTGTGGGGTAGGATATAGTTACAAGATGGTCTAATGTGTTGTGAGGCAGAGTATAGTTACAGGATGGTCTAATGTGTTGTGGGCTAGGATCTAGTTACAAGATGGTCTAATGTGTTATGGGGTAGGATATAGTTACAGGATAGTCTAATGTGTCGTGAGGCAGGGTATAGTTACGGAACGGTCTAATGTGTTGTGAGGCAGGGTATATTTACAGAATGGTATAATGTGTTGTGAGGCAGGGTATAGTTACAGGATGATCTAATGTGTTGTGAGGCAGGTTATAGTTACAGGATGGTCTAATGTGTTATGGGGAATGATATAGTTACAGGATAGTCTAATGTGTTGTGAGGCAGGGTATAGTTAGGGAACGGTCTAATGTGTTGTGGGGCAGGGTATATTTACAGAATGGTCTAATGTGTTGTGAGGCAGGGTATAGTTACAGGATGATCTAATGTGTTGTGAGGCAAGATATAGTTACATAATTGTCTAATGTGTTGTGAGGCAGGGTATAGTTACAGGATGGTCTAATGTGTTGTGTGGCAAGGTATAGTTACAGGATGATCTAATGTGTTGTGAGGCAGGGTATATTTACAGAATGGTCTAATGTGTTGTGATGCAGGGTATAGTTACAGGGTGATCTAATTTGTTGTGAGGCAAGGTATAGTTACAGAATGGTTTATTGTGTTTTGGGGTAGGATATAGTTACAGGATGATCTAATGTGTTGTGAGGCAGGGTATAGTTACAGAATGGTCTAATGTGTTGTGAGGCAGGGTATCTTTACAGAATGGTCTAATGTGTTGCGAGGCAGCGTATAGTTACAGGATGGTCTAATGTGTTGTGAAGCAGGGTATAGTTACATAATGGTCTAATGTGTTGTGAGGCAGGGTATAGTTACAGGATGGTCTAATTTGTTGTGGGGTAGGATATAGTTACAGGATGGTCTAATGTGTTGTGATGCAGGGTATAGTTACAGGATGGTCTGTGTTGTGGGGTAGGATATAGTTACAGGATGGTCTAATGTGTTGTGAGGCAGGGTATAGTTACAGGATTGTCTAATGTGTTGTGGGGTAGGATATAGTTACAGGATGGTCTAATGTTTTGTGAGGCAGGGTATAGTTACAGGATGGTCTAAAGTGTTGTGGGGTAGGATATAGTTACAGGATGGTCTAACGAGTTGTGAGGCAGGGTATAGTTACAGGAGGGTCTAATGTGTTGTGAGGCAGGGTATAGTTACAGAATGGTCTAATGTGTTGTGAGGCAGAGTATATTTACAGGATGATCTAATGTATTGTGAGGTAAGGTATAGTTACATAATGGTCTGTGTTGTGGGGTAGGATATAGTTACAGGATGGTCTAATGTGTTGTGAGGCAGAGTATAGTTACAGGATGGTCTAATGTGTTGTGGGCTAGGATCTAGTTACAAGATGGTCTAATGTGTTATGGGGTAGGATATAGTTACAGGATAGTCTAATGTGTCGTGAGGCAGGGTATAGTTACGGAACGGTCTAATGTGTTGTGAGGCAGGGTATATTTACAGAATGGTATAATGTGTTGTGAGGCAGGGTATAGTTACAGGATGGTCTAATGTGTTGTGTGGCAGGTATAGTTACAGGATGATCTAATGTGTTGTGAGGCAGGGTATAGTTACAGAATGGTCTAATGTGTTGTGAGGCAGGGTATCTTTACAGAATGGTCTAATGTGTTGCGAGGCAGCGTATAGTTGCAGGATGGTCTAATGTGTTGTGAAGCAGGGTATAGTTACATAATGGTATAATGTGTTGTGAGGCAGGGTATAGTTACAGGATGGTCTAATGTGTTGTGGGGTAGGATATAGTTACAGGATGGTCTAATGTCTTGTGAGGCAGGGTATAGTTACAGGATGGTCTAATGTGTTGTGAGGCAGGGTATAGTTACAGAATGGTCTAATGTGTTGTGAGGCATGGTATAGTTACAGGATGATCTAATGTGTTGTGTGGCAGGGTATAGTTACAGGATGATCTAATGTGTTGTGAGGCAGGGTATTGTTACAGAATGGTCTAATGTGTTGTGAGGCAGGGTATATTTACAGAATGGTCTAATGTGTTGTGATGCAGGGTATAGTTACAGGGTGATCTAATTTGTTGTGAGGCAAGGTATAGTTACAGAATGGTCTAATGTGTTTTGGGGTAGGATATAGTTACAGGATGGTCTAATGTGTTGTGAGGCAGGGTATATTTACAGAATGGTCTAATGTGTTGTGAGGCAGGGTATAGTTACAGGATGATCTAATGTGTTGTGAGGCAAGGTATAGATACATAATGGTCTGTGTTGCGGGGTGGGATATAGTTACAGGATGGTCTAATTTGTTGTGAGGCAGGGTATAGTTACAGGATGGTCTAATGTGTTTTGAGGCAGGTTATAGTTACAGGATGGTCTAATGTGTTGTGGGGTAGGATATAGTTAAAGGATGGTCTAATATGTTATGGGGTAGGATAAAGTTACAGCATAGTCTAATGTGTTGTGAGACAGGGTATAATTACAGAATGGTCTAATGTGTTGTGAGGCAGGGTATAGTTACAGGATGGCCTAAAGTGTTGTGGGGTAGGATATAGTTACAGGATATTCTGATGTGTTGTGACGCAGGGTATAGTTACAGAATGGTCTAATGGGTTGTGAGGCAGAGTATAGTTACAGGATGATCTAATGTGTTGTGAGGGAAGGTCTAGTTACAGAATGGTCTAATGTGTTGTGGGGTAGGATATAGTTACCGGATGATCTAATGTTTTGTGGGGCAGGTTATACTTACAGAATGGTCTAATGTGTTGCGAGGCAGGGTTTAGTTACAGGATGATCTAATGTGTTGTGGGGTAGGATATAGTTACAGGATGATCTAATGTTTTGTGGGGCAGGTATAGTTACAGAATGGTGTAATGTGTTGTGAGGCAGGGTGTCTTTACAGAATGGTCTAATGTGTTGCGAGGCAGGGTATAGTTACAGGATGATCTAATGTTTTGTGAGGCAAGGTATAGTTACAGAATGGTCTAATGTGTTGTGGGGTAGGATATAGTTACAGGATGGTCTAATGTGTTGTGAAGCAGGGTATAGTTACATAATGGTCTAATGTGTTGTGAGGCAGGGTATAGTTACAGGATGGTCTAATGTGTTGTGGGGTAGGATATAGTTACAGGATGGTCTAATGTGTTGTGAGGCAGGGTATAGTTACAGGATGGTCTAAAGTGTTGTGAGGCAGGGTATAGTTACAGAATGGTCTAATGTGTTGTGAGGCAGGGTATATTTACAGGATGATCTAATGTGTTGTGAGGCAAGGTATAGTTACATAATGCTATGTGTTGTGGGGTAGGATATAGGTACAGGATGGTCTAATGTGTTGTGAGGCAGGTTATAGTTACAGGATGGTCTAATGTGTTGTGGGGTAGGATATAGTTACAGGATGGTCTAATGTGTTATGGGGTAGGATATAGTTACAGGATAGTCTAAAGTGTTGTGAGGCAGGGTATAGTTACGGAACGGTCTAATGTGTTGTGAGGCAGGGTATAGTTATAGGATGATCTAATGTGTTGTAAGGCAAGGTATAGTTACAGAATTGTCTAATGTGTTGTGAGGTAGGGTATAGTTACAGGATGGTCTAATGTGTTGTGTGGCAAGGTATAGTTACAGGATGATCTAATGTGTTGTGAGGGTAGGTCTAGTTACAGAATGGTCTAATGTGTTGTGAGGCAGGGTATAGTTACAGGATGATCTAATGTGTTGTGAGGCAAGGTATAGTTACAGAATTGTCTAATGTGTTGTGAGGTAGGGTATAGTTACAGGATGGTCTAATGTGTTGTGTGGCAAGGTATAGTTACAGGATGATCTAATGTGTTGTGAGGCAGGGTATTGTTACAGAATGGTCTAATGTGTTGTGAGGCAGGGTATAGTTACAGGGTGATCTAATTTGTTGTGAGGCAAGGTATAGATACATAATGGTCTGTGTTGTGGGGTAGGATATAGTTACAGGATGGTCTAATGTGTTGTGAGGCAGGGTAGAGTTACAGGATGGTCTAATGTGTTTTGAGGCAGGGTATAGTTACAGGATGGTCTAATGTGTTCTGGGGTAGGATATAGTTAAAGGATGGTCTAATATGTTATGGGGTAGGATACATTTACAGCATAGTCTAATGTGTTGTGAGACAGGGTATATTTACAGAATGGTCTAATGTGTTGTGAGGCAGGCTATAGTTACAGGATGGTCTAAAGTGTTGTGGGGTAGGATATAGTTACAGGATATTCTAATGTGTTGTGAGGCAGGGTATAGTTACAGAATGGTCTAATGTGTTGTGAGGCAGGGTATAGTTACAGGATGATCTAATGTGTTGTGAGGGTAGGTCTAGTTACAGAATGGTCTAATGTGTTGTGGAGTAGGATATAGTTACAGGATGATCTAATGTTTTGTGGGGCAGGGTATAGTTACAGAATGGTCTAATGTGTTGTGAGGCAGGGTTTCTTTACAGCATGGTCTAAGGTGTTGCGAGGCAGGGTATAGTTACAGGATGATCTTATGTGTTGTGGGGTAGGATATAGTTACAGGATGATCTAATGTTTTGTGGGGCAGGGTATAGTTACAGAATGGTGTAATGTGTTGTGAGGCAGGGTATCTTTACAGAATGGTCTAATGTGTTGCGAGGCAGGGTTTAGTTACAGGATGATCTAACGTGTTGTGGGGTAGGATATAGTTACAGGATGATCTAATGTTTTGTGGGGCAGGTATAGTTACAGAATGGTCTAATGTGTTGTGAGACAGGGTATCTTTACAGCATGGTCTAATGTATTGCGAGGCAGGGTATAGTTACAGGATGATCTAATGTTTTGTGAGGCAAGGTATAGTTACAGAATGGTCTAATGTGTTGTGGGGTAGGATATAGTTACAGGATGGTCTAATGTGTTGTGAAGCAGGGTATAGTTACATAATGGTCTAATGTGTTGTGAGGCAGGGTATAGTTACAGGATGGTCTAATGTTTTGTGGGGTAGGATATAGTTACAGGATGGTCTAATGTGTTGTGAGGCAGGGTATAGTTACAGGATGGTCTAAAGTGTTGTGAGGCAGGGTATAGTTACAGAATGGTCTAATGTGTTGTGAGGCAGGGTATATTTACAGGATGATCTAATGTGTTGTGAGGCAAGGTATAGTTACATAATGCTATGTGTTGTGGGGTAGGATATAGGTACAGGATGGTCTAACGTGTTGTGAGGCAGGTTATAGTTACAGGATGGTCTAATGTGTTGTGGGGTAGGATATAGTTACAGGATGGTCTAATGTGTTATGGGGTAGGATATAGTTACAGGATAGTCTAATGTGTTGTGAGGCAGGGTATAGTTACGGAACGGTCTAATGTGTTGTGAGGCAGGGTATAGTTACAGGATGGTCTAATGTGTTCTGGGGTAGGATATAGTTAAAGGATGGTCTAATATGTTATGGGGTAGGATACATTTACAGCATAGTCTAATGTGTTGTGAGACAGGGTATATTTACAGAATGGTCTAATGTGTTGTGAGGCAGGCTATAGTTACAGGATGGTCTAAAGTGTTGTGGGGTAGGATATAGTTACAGGATATTCTAATGTGTTGTGAGGCAGGGTATAGTTACAGAATGGTCTAATGTGTTGTGAGGCAGGGTATAGTTACAGGATGATCTAATGTGTTGTGAGGGTAGGTGTAGTTACAGAATGGTCTAATGTGTTGTGGGGTAGGATATAGTTACAGGATGATCTAATGTTTTGTGGGGCAGGGTATAGTTACAGAATGGTCTAATGTGTTGTGAGGCAGGGTATCTTTACAGCATGGTCTAAGGTGTTGCGAGGCAGGGTATAGTTACAGAATGGTTTATTGTGTTTTGGGGTAGGATATAGTTACAGGATGATCTAATGTGTTGTGAGGCAGGGTATAGTTACAGAATGGTCTAATGTGTTGTGAGGCAGGGTATCTTTACAGAATGGTCTAATGTGTTGCGAGGCAGCGTATAGTTACAGGATGGTCTAATGTGTTGTGAAGCAGGGTATAGTTACATAATGGTCTAATGTGTTGTGAGGCAGAGTATAGTTACAGGATGGTCTAATTTGTTGTGGGGTAGGATATAGTTACAGGATGGTCTAATGTGTTGTGATGCAGGGTATAGTTACAGGATGGTCTGTGTTGTGGGGTAGGATATAGTTACAGGATGGTCTAATGTGTTGTGAGGCAGGGTATAGTTACAGGATGGTCTAATGTGTTGTGGGGTAGGATATAGTTACAGGATGGTCTAATGTGTTGTGAGGCAGGGTATAGTTACAGGATGGTCTAAAGTGTTGTGGGGTAGGATATAGTTACAGGATGGTCTAACGAGTTGTGAGGCAGGGTATAGTTACAGGAGGGTCTAATGTGTTGTGAGGCAGGGTATAGTTACAGAATGGTCTAATGTGTTTTGAGGCAGAGTATATTTACAGGATGATCTAATGTATTGTGAGGTAAGGTATAGTTACATAATGGTCTGTGCTGTGGAGTAGGATATAGTTACAGGATGGTCTAATGTGTTGTGAGGCAGAGTATAGTTACAGGATGGTCTAATGTGTTGTGGGCTAGGATCTAGTTACAAGATGGTCTAATGTTTTATGGGGTAGGATATAGTTACAGGATAGTCTAATGTGTCGTGAGGCAGGGTATAGTTACGGAACGGTCTAATGTGTTGTGAGGCAGGGTATATTTACAGAATGGTATAATGTGTTGTGAGGCAGGGTATAGTTACAGGATGGTCTAATGTGTTGTGTGGCAGGTATAGTTACAGGATGATCTAATGTGTTGTGAGGAAGGGTATAGTTACAGAATGGTCTAATGTGTTGTGAGGCAGGGTATCTTTACAGAATGGTCTAATGTGTTGCGAGGCAGCGTATAGTTGCAGGATGGTCTAATGTGTTGTGAAGCAGGGTATAGTTACATAATGGTATAATGTGTTGTGAGGCAGGGTATAGTTACAGGATGGTCTAATGTGTTGTGGGGTAGGATATAGTTACAGGATGGTCTAATGTCTTGTGAGGCAGGGTATAGTTACAGGATGGTCTAATGTGTTGTGAGGCAGGGTATAGTTACAGAATGGTCTAATGTGTTGTGAGGCATGGTATTGTTACAGAATGGTCTAATGTGTTGTGAGGCAGGGTATATTTACAGAATGGTCTAATGTGTTGTGATGCAGGGTATAGTTACAGGGTGATCTAATTTGTTGTGAGGCAAGGTATAGTTACAGAATGGTCTAATGTGTTTTGGGGTAGGATATAGTTACAGGATGGTCTAATGTGTTGTGAGGCAGGGTATATTTACAGAATGGTCTAATGTGTTGTGAGGCAGGGTATAGTTACAGGATGATCTAATGTGTTGTGAGGCAAGGTATAGATACATAATGGTCTGTGTTGTGGGGTGGGATATAGTTACAGGATGGTCTAATTTGTTGTGAGGCAGGGTATAGTTACAGGATGGTCTAATGTGTTTTGAGGCAGGTTATAGTTACAGGATGGTCTAATGTGTTGTGGGGTATGATATAGTTAAAGGATGGTCTAATATGTTATGGGGTAGGATAAAGTTACAGCATAGTCTAATGTGTTGTGAGACAGGGTATAATTACAGAATGGTCTAATGTGTTGTGAGGCAGGGTATAGTTACAGGATGGCCTAAAGTGTTGTGGGGTAGGATATAGTTACAGTATATTCTGATGTGTTGTGAGAAAGGGTATAGTTACAGAATGGTCTAATGGGTTGTGAGGCAGGGTATAGTTACAGGATGATCTAATGTGTTGTGAGGGAAGGTATAGTTACAGAATGGTCTAATGTGTTGTGGGGTAGGATATAGTTACCGGATGATCTAATGTTTTGTGGGGCAGGTTATACTTACAGAATGGTCTAATGTGTTGCGAGGCAGGGTTTAGTTACCGGATGATCTAACGTGTTGTGGGGTAGGATATAGTTACAGGATGATCTAATGTTTTGTGGGGCAGGTATAGTTACAGAATGGTGTAATGTGTTGTGAGGCAGGGTGTCTATACAGAATGGTCTAATGTGTTGCGAGGCAGGGTATAGTTACAGGATGATCTAATGTGTTGTGAGGCAAGGTATAGTTACAGAATGATCTAATGTGTTGTGGGGTAGGATATAGTTACAGGATGGTCTAATGTGTTGTGAAGCAGGGTATAGTTACATAATGGTCTAATGTGTTGTGAGGCAGGGTATAGTTACAGGATGGTCTAATGTGTTGTGGGGTAGGATATAGTTACAGGATGGTCTAATGTGTTGTGAGGCAGGGTATAGTTACAGGATGGTCTAAAGTGTTGTGGGGTAGGATATAGTTACAGGATGGTCTAATGTGTTGTGAGAAAGGGTATAGTTACAGGATGGTCTAATGTGTTGTGAGGCAGGGTATAGTTACAGAATGGTCTAATGCGTTGTGAGGCAGGGTATAGTTACAGGATGATCTAATGTATTGTGAGGCAAGGTATAGTTACATAATGGTCTGTGTTGTGGGGTAGGATATAGTTACAGGATGGTCTAATGTGTTGTGAGGCAGGGTATAGTTACAGGATGGTCTAATGTGTTGTGGGGTAGGATATAATTACAGGATGGTCTAATGTGTTATGGGGTAGGATATAGTTACAGGATAGTCTAATGTATTGTGAGGCAAGGTATAGTTACGGAACGCTCTAATGTGTTGTGAGGCAGGGTATATTTACAGAATGGTCTAATGTGTTGCGAGGCAGGGTATAGTTACAGGATGGTCTAATGTGTTGTGTGGCAGGCTATAGTTACAGGATGATCTAATGTGTTGTGAGGCAGGGTATTGTTACAGAATGGTCTAATGTGTTGTGAGGCAGGGTATATTTACAGAATGGTCTAACGTGTTGTGATGCAGGGTATAGTTACAGGGTGATCTAATTTGTTGTGAGGCAAGGTATAGTTACAGAATGGTTTAATGTGTTTTGGGGTAGGATATAGTTACAGGATGATCTAATGTGTTGTGAGGCAGGGTATAGTTACAGAATGGTCTAATGTGTTGTGAGGCAGGGTATCTTTGCAGAATGGTCTAGTGTGTTGCGAGGCAGCGTATAGTTACAGGATGGTCTAATGTGTTGTGAAGCAGGGTATAGTTACATAATGGTCTAATGTGTTGTGAGGCAGGGTATAGTTACAGGATGGTCTAATGTGTTGTGGGGTAGGATATAGTTACAGGATCGTCTAATGTGTTGTGAGGCAGGGTATAGTTACAGGATGGTCTAATGTGTTGTGGGGTAGGATATAGTTACAGGATGGTCTAATGTGTTGTGAGGCAGGGTATAGTTACAGGATGGCCTAAAGTGTTGTGGGGTAGGATATAGTTACAGGATATTCTGATGTGTTGTGACGCAGGGTATAGTTACAGAATGGTCTAATGGGTTGTGAGGCAGAGTATAGTTACAGGATGATCTAATGTGTTGTGAGGGAAGGTCTAGTTACAGAATGGTCTAATGTGTTGTGGGGTAGGATATAGTTACCGGATGATCTAATGTTTTGTGGGGCAGGTTATACTTACAGAATGGTCTAATGTGTTGCGAGGCAGGGTTTAGTTACAGGATGATCTAATGTGTTGTGGGGTAGGATATAGTTACAGGATGATCTAATGTTTTGTGGGGCAGGTATAGTTACAGAATGGTGTAATGTGTTGTGAGGCAGGGTGTCTTTACAGAATGGTCTAATGTGTTGCGAGGCAGGGTATAGTTACAGGATGATCTAATGTTTTGTGAGGCAAGGTATAGTTACAGAATGGTCTAATGTGTTGTGGGGTAGGATATAGTTACAGGATGGTCTAATGTGTTGTGAAGCAGGGTATAGTTACATAATGGTCTAATGTGTTGTGAGGCAGGGTATAGTTACAGGATGGTCTAATGTGTTGTGGGGTAGGATATAGTTACAGGATGGTCTAATGTGTTGTGAGGCAGGGTATAGTTACAGGATGGTCTAAAGTGTTGTGAGGCAGGGTATAGTTACAGAATGGTCTAATGTGTTGTGAGGCAGGGTATATTTACAGGATGATCTAATGTGTTGTGAGGCAAGGTATAGTTACATAATGCTATGTGTTGTGGGGTAGGATATAGGTACAGGATGGTCTAATGTGTTGTGAGGCAGGTTATAGTTACAGGATGGTCTAATGTGTTGTGGGGTAGGATATAGTTACAGGATGGTCTAATGTGTTATGGAGTAGGATATAGTTACAGGATAGTCTAAAGTGTTGTGAGGCAGGGTATAGTTACGGAACGGTCTAATGTGTTGTGAGGCAGGGTATATTTACAGAATGGTCTAATGTGTTGTGAGGCAGGGTATAGTTACAGGATGATCTAATGTGTTGTGAGGCAAGGTATAGTTACAGAATTGTCTAATGTGTTGTGAGGTAGGGTATAGTTACAGGATGGTCTAATGTGTTGTGTGGCAAGGTATAGTTACAGGATGATCTAATGTGTTGTGAGGGTAGGTCTAGTTACAGAATGGTCTAATGTGTTGTGAGGCAGGGTATAGTTACAGGATGATCTAATGTGTTGTGAGGCAAGGTATAGTTACAGAATTGTCTAATGTGTTGTGAGGTAGGGTATAGTTACAGGATGGTCTAATGTGTTGTGTGGCAAGGTATAGTTACAGGATGATCTAATGTGTTGTGAGGCAGGGTATTGTTACAGAATGGTCTAATGTGTTGTGAGGCAGGGTATAGTTACAGGGTGATCTAATTTGTTGTGAGGCAAGGTATAGATACATAATGGTCTGTGTTGTGGGGTAGGATATAGTTACAGGATGGTGTAATGTGTTGTGAGGCAGGGTAGAGTTACAGGATGGTCTAATGTGTTTTGAGGCAGGGTATAGTTACAGGATGGTCTAATGTGTTCTGGGGTAGGATATAGTTAAAGGATGGTCTAATATGTTATGGGGTAGGATACATTTACAGCATAGTCTAATGTGTTGTGAGACAGGGTATATTTACAGAATGGTCTAATGTGTTGTGAGGCAGGCTATAGTTACAGGATGGTCTAAAGTGTTGTGGGGTAGGATATAGTTACAGGATATTCTAATGTGTTGTGAGGCAGGGTATAGTTACAGAATGGTCTAATGTGTTGTGAGGCAGGGTATAGTTACAGGATGATCTAATGTGTTGTGAGGGTAGGTCTAGTTACAGAATGGTCTAATGTGTTGTGGGGTAGGATATAGTTACAGGATGATCTAATGTTTTGTGGGGCAGGGTATAGTTACAGAATGGTCTAATGTGTTGTGAGGCAGGGTATCTTTACAGCATGGTCTAAGGTGTTGCGAGGCAGGGTATAGTTACAGGATGATCTTATGTGTTGTGGGGTAGGATATAGTTACAGGATGATCTAATGTTTTGTGGGGCAGGGTATAGTTACAGAATGGTGTAATGTGTTGTGAGGCAGGGTATCTTTACAGAATGGTCTAATGTGTTGCGAGGCAGGGTTTAGTTACAGGATGATCTAACGTGTTGTGGGGTAGGATATAGTTACAGCATGATCTAATGTTTTGTGGGGCAGGTATAGTTACAGAATGGTCTAATGTGTTGTGAGACAGGGTATCTTTACAGCATGGTCTAATGTATTGCGAGGCAGGGTATAGTTACAGGATGATCTAATGTTTTGTGAGGCAAGGTATAGTTACAGAATGGTCTAATGTGTTGTGGGGTAGGATATAGTTACAGGATGGTCTAATGTGTTGTGAAGCAGGGTATAGTTACATAATGGTCTAATGTGTTGTGAGGCAGGGTATAGTTACAGGATGGTCTAATGTGTTGTGGGGTAGGATATAGTTACAGGATGGTCTAATGTGTTGTGAGGCAGGGTATAGTTACAGGATGGTCTAAAGTGTTGTGAGGCAGGGTATAGTTACAGAATGGTCTAATGTGTTGTGAGGCAGGGTATATTTACAGGATGATCTAATGTGTTGTGAGGCAAGGTTTAGTTACATAATGCTATGTGTTGTGGGGTAGGATATAGGTACAGGATGGTCTAATGTGTTGTGAGGCAGGTTATAGTTACAGGATGGTCTAATGTGTTGTGGGGTAGGATATAGTTACAGGATGGTCTAATGTGTTATGGGGTAGGATATAGTTACAGGATAGTCTAATGTGTTGTGAGGCAGGGTATAGTTACGGAACGGTCTAATGTGTTGTGAGGCAGGGTATATTTACAGAATGGTCTAATGTGTTGTGAGGCAGGGTATAGTTACAGGATGATCTAATGTGTTGTGAGGCAAGGTATAGTTACAGAATTGTCTAATGTGTTGTGAGGTAGGGTATAGTTGCAGGATGGTCTAATGTGTTGTGTGGCAAGGTATAGTTACAGGATGATCTAATGTGTTGTGAGGCAGGGTATTGTTACAGAATGGTCTAATGTGTTGTGAGGCAGGGTATAGTTACAGGGTGATCTAATTTGTTGTGAGGCAAGGTATAGATACATAATGGTCTGTGTTGTGGGGTAGGATATAGTTACAGGATGGTCTAATGTGTTGTGAGGCAGGGTATAGTTACAGGATGGTCTAATGTGTTTTGAGGCAGGGTATAGTTACAGGATGGTCTAATGTGTTCTGGGGTAGGATATAGTTAAAGGATGGTCTAATATGTTATGGGGTAGGATACATTTACAGCATAGTCTAATGTGTTGTGAGACAGGGTATATTTACAGAATGGTCTAATGTGTTGTGAGGCAGGCTATAGTTACAGGATGGTCTAAAGTGTTGTGGGGTAGGATATAGTTACAGGATATTCTAATGTTTTGTGAGGCAGGGTATAGTTACAGAATGGTCTAATGTGTTGTGAGGCAGGGTATAGTTACAGGATGATCTAATGTGTTGTGAGGGTAGGTGTAGTTACAGAATGGTCTAATGTGTTGTGGGGTAGGATATAGTTACAGGATGATCTAATGTTTTGTGGTGCAGGGTATAGTTACAGAATGGTCTAATGTGTTGTGAGGCAGGGTATCTTTACAGCATGGTCTAAGGTGTTGCGAGGCAGGGTATAGTTACAGGATGATCTTATGTGTTGTGGGGTAGGATATAGTTACAGGATGATCTAATGTTTTGTGGGGCAGGGTATAGTTACAGAATGGTGTAATGTGTTGTGAGGCAGGGTATCTTTACAGAATGGTCTAATGTGTTGCGAGGCAGGGTATAGTTACAGGATGATCTAATGTTTTGTGAGGCAAGGTATAGTTACAGAATGGTCTAATGTGTTGTGGGGTAGGATATAGTTACAGGATGGTCTAATGTGTTGTGAAGCAGGGTATAGTTACATAATGGTCTAATGTGTTGTGAGGCAGGGTATAGTTACAGGATGGTCTAAAGTGTTGTGAGGCAGGGTATAGTTACAGAATGGTCTAATGTGTTGTGAGGCAGGATATATTTACAGGATGATCTAATGTGTTGTGAGGCAGGGTATAGTTACAGGATGATCTAATGTGTTGTGAGGCAGGTTATAGTTACAGGATGGTCTAATGTGTTATGGGGAATGATATAGTTACAGGATAGTCTAATGTGTTGTGAGGCAGGGTATAGTTAGGGAAGGGTCTAATGTGTTGTGAGGCAGGGTATATTTACAGAATGGTCTAATGTGTTGTGAGGCAGGGTATAGTTACAGGATGATCTAATGTGTTGTGAGGCAAGGTATAGTTACATAATTGTCTAATGTGTTGTGAGGCAGGGTATAGTTACAGGATGGTCTAATGTGTTGTGTGGCAAGGTATAGTTACAGGATGATCTAATGTGTTGTGAGGCAGGGTATATTTACAGAATGGTCTAATGTGTTGTGATGCAGGGTATAGTTACAGGGTGATCTAATTTGTTGTGAGGCAAGGTATAGTTACAGAATGGTTTATTTCTTTTTGGGGTAGGATATAGTTACAGGATGATCTAATGTGTTGTGAGGCAGGGTATAGTTACAGAATGGTCTAATGTGTTGTGAGGCAGGGTATCTTTACAGAATGGTCTAATGTGTTGCGAGGCAGCGTATAGTTACAGGATGGTCTAATGTGTTGTGAAGCAGGGTATAGTTACATAATGGTCTAATGTGTTGTGAGGCAGAGTATAGTTACAGGATGGTCTAATTTGTTGTGGGGTAGGATATAGTTACAGGATGGTCTAATGTGTTGTGATGCAGGGTATAGTTATAGGATGGTCTGTGTTGTGGGGTAGGATATAGTTACAGGATGGTCTAATGTGTTGTGAGGCAGGGTATAGTTACAGGATGGTCTAATGTGTTGTGGGGTAGGATATAGTTACAGGATGGTCTAATGTGTTGTGAGGCAGGGTATAGTTACAGGATGGTCTAAAGTGTTGTGGGGTAGGATATAGTTACAGGATGGTCTAACGAGTTGTGAGGCAGGGTATAGTTACAGGAGGGTCTAATGTGTTGTGAGGCAGGGTATAGTTACAGAATGGTCTAATGTGTTTTGAGGCAGAGTATATTTACAGGATGATCTAATGTATTGTGAGGTAAGGTATAGTTACATAATGGTCTGTGTTGTGGGGTAGGATATAGTTACAGGATGGTCTAATGTGTTGTGAGGCAGAGTATAGTTACAGGATGGTCTAATGTGTTGTGGGCTAGGATCTAGTTACAAGATGGTCTAATGTGTTATGGGGTAGGATATAGTTACAGGATAGTCTAATGTGTCGTGAGGCAGGGTATAGTTACAGGATGGTCTAATGTGTTGTGTGGCAGGTATAGTTACAGGATGATCTAATGTGTTGTGAGGAAGGGTATAGTTACAGAATGGTCTAATGTGTTGTGAGGCAGGGTATCTTTACAGAATGGTCTAATGTGTTGCGAGGCAGCGTATAGTTGCAGGATGGTCTAATGTGTTGTGAAGCAGGGTATAGTTACATAATGGTATAATGTGTTGTGAGGCAGGGTATAGTTACAGGATGGTCTAATGTGTTGTGGGGTAGGATATAGTTACAGGATGGTCTAATGTCTTGTGAGGCAGGGTATAGTTACAGGATGGTCTAATGTGTTGTGAGGCAGGGTATAGTTACAGAATGGTCTAATGTGTTGTGAGGCATGGTATAGTTACAGGATGATGTAATGTGTTGTGTGGCAGGGTATAGTTACAGGATGATCTAATGTGTTGTGAGGCAGGGTATTGTTACAGAATGGTCTAATGTGTTGTGAGGCAGGGTATATTTACAGAATGGTCTAATGTGTTGTGATGCAGGGTATAGTTACAGGGTGATCTAATTTGTTGTGAGGCAAGGTATAGTTACAGAATGGTCTAATGTGTTTTGGGGTAGGATATAGTTACAGGATGGTCTAATGTGTTGTGAGGCAGGGTATATTTACAGAATGGTCTAATGTGTTGTGAGGCAGGGTATAGTTACAGGATGATCTAATGTGTTGTGAGGCAAGGTATAGATACATAATGGTCTGTGTTGTGGGGTGGGATATAGTTACAGGATGGTCTAATTTGTTGTGAGGCAGGGTATAGTTACAGGATGGTCTAATGTGTTTTGAGGCAGGTTATAGTTACAGGATGGTCTAATGTGTTGTGGGGTATGATATAGTTAAAGGATGGTCTAATATGTTATGGGGTAGGATAAAGTTACAGCATAGTCTAATGTGTTGTGAGACAGGGTATAATTACAGAATGGTCTAATGTGTTGTGAGGCAGGGTATAGTTACAGGATGGCCTAAAGTGTTGTGGGGTAGGATATAGTTACAGGATATTCTGATGTGTTGTGAGAAAGGGTATAGTTACAGAATGGTCTAATGGGTTGTGAGGCAGGGTATAGTTACAGGATGATCTAATGTGTTGTGAGGGAAGGTATAGTTACAGAATGGTCTAATGTGTTGTGGGGTAGGATATAGTTACCGGATGATCTAATGTTTTGTGGGGCAGGTTATACTTACAGAATGGTCTAATGTGTTGCGAGGCAGGGTTTAGTTACAGGATGATCTAACGTGTTGTGGGGTAGGATATAGTTACAGGATGATCTAATGTTTTGTGGGGCAGGTATAGTTACAGAATGGTGTAATGTGTTGTGAGGCAGGGTGTCTATACAGAATGGTGTAATGTGTTGCGAGGCAGGGTATAGTTACAGGATGATCTAATGTGTTGTGAGGCAAGGTATAGTTACAGAATGATCTAATGTGTTGTGGGGTAGGATATAGTTACAGGATGGTCTAATGTGTTGTGAAGCAGGGTATATTTACATAATGGTCTAATGTGTTGTTAGGCAGGGTATAGTTACAGGATGGTCTAATGTGTTGTGGGGTAGGATATAGTTACAGGATGGTCTAATGTGTTGTGAGGCAGGGTATAGTTACAGGATGGTCTAAAGTGTTGTGGGGTAGGATATAGTTACAGGATGGTCTAATGTGTTGTGAGAAAGGGTATAGTTACAGGATGGTCTAATGTGTTGTGAGGCAGGGTATAGTTACAGAATGGTCTAATGCGTTGTGAGGCAGGGTATAGTTACAGGATGATCTAATGTATTGTGAGGCAAGGTATAGTTACATAATGGTCTGTGTTGTGGGGTAGGATATAGTTACAGGATGGTCTAATGTGTTGTGAGGCAGGGTATAGTTACAGGATGGTCTAATGTGTTGTGGGGTAGGATATAATTACAGGATGGTCTAATGTGTTATGGGGTAGGATATAGTTACAGGATAGTCTAATGTATTGTGAGGCAAGGTATAGTTACGGAAGGCTCTAATGTGTTGTGAGGCAGGGTATATTTACAGAATGGTCTAATGTGTTGCGAGGCAGGGTATAGTTACAGGATGGTCTAATGTGTTGTGTGGCAGGCTATAGTTACAGGATGATCTAATGTGTTGTGAGGCAGGGTATTGTTACAGAATGGTCTAATGTGTTGTGAGGCAGGGTATATTTACAGAATGGTCTAACGTGTTGTGATGCAGGGTATAGTTACAGGGTGATCTAATTTGTTGTGAGGCAAGGTATAGTTACAGAATGGTTTAATGTGTTTTGGGGTAGGATATAGTTACAGGATGATCTAATGTGTTGTGAGGCAGGGCATAGTTACAGAATGGTCTAATGTGTTGTGAGGCAGGGTATCTTTGCAGAATGGTCTAGTGTGTTGCGAGGCAGCGTATAGTTACAGGATGGTCTAATGTGTTGTGAAGCAGGGTATAGTTACAGGATGGTCTAATGTGTTGTGGGGTAGGATATAGTTACAGGATCGTCTAATGTGTTGTGAGGCAGGGTATAGTTACAGGATGGTCTAATGTGTTGTGGGGTAGGATATAGTTACAGGATGGTCTAATGTGTTGTGAGGCAGGGTATAGTTACAGGATGGTCTAAAGTGTTGTGGGGTAGGATATAGTTACAGGATGGTCTAACGAGTTGTGAGGCAGGGTATAGTTACAGGAGGGTCTAATGTGTTGTGAGGCAGGGTATAGTTACAGAATGGTCTAATGTGTTGTGGGGTAGGATATAGTTACAGGATGGTCTAATGTGTTGTGAAGCAGGGTATAGTTACATAATGGTCTAATGTGTTGTTAGGCAGGGTATAGTTACAGGATGGTCTAATGTGTTGTGGGGTAGGATATAGTTACAGGATGGTCTAATGTGTTGTGAGGCAGGGTATAGTTACAGGATGGTCTAAAGTGTTGTGGGGTAGGATATAGTTACAGGATGGTCTAATGTGTTGTGAGAAAGGGTATAGTTACAGGATGGTCTAATGTGTTGTGAGGCAGGGTATAGTTACAGAATGGTCTAATGCGTTGTGAGGCAGGGTATAGTTACAGGATGATCTAATGTATTGTGAGGCAAGGTATAGTTACATAATGGTCTGTGTTGTGGGGTAGGATATAGTTACAGGATGGTCTAATGTGTTGTGAGGCAGGGTATAGTTACAGGATGGTCTAATGTGTTGTGGGGTAGGATATAATTACAGGATGGTCTAATGTGTTATGGGGTAGGATATAGTTACAGGATAGTCTAATGTATTGTGAGGCAAGGTATAGTTACGGAACGCTCTAATGTGTTGTGAGGCAGGGTATATTTACAGAATGGTCTAATGTGTTGCGAGGCAGGGTATAGTTACAGGATGGTCTAATGTGTTGTGTGGCAGGCTATAGTTACAGGATGATCTAATGTGTTGTGAGGCAGGGTATTGTTACAGAATGGTCTAATGTGTTGTGAGGCAGGGTATGTTTACAGAATGGTCTAACGTGTTGTGATGCAGGGTATAGTTACAGGGTGATCTAATTTGTTGTGAGGCAAGGTATAGTTACAGAATGGTTTAATGTGTTTTGGGGTAGGATATAGTTACAGGATGATCTAATGTGTTGTGAGGCAGGGTATAGTTACAGAATGGTCTAATGTGTTGTGAGGCAGGGTATCTTTGCAGAATGGTCTAGTGTGTTGCGAGGCAGCGTATAGTTACAGGATGGTCTAATGTGTTGTGAAGCAGGGTATAGTTACAGGATGGTCTAATGTGTTGTGGGGTAGGATATAGTTACAGGATCGTCTAATGTGTTGTGAGGCAGGGTATAGTTACAGGATGGTCTAATGTGTTGTGGGGTAGGTTATAGTTACAGGATGGTCTAATGTGTTGTGAGGCAGGGTATAGTTACAGGATGGTCTAAAGTGTTGTGGGGTAGGATATAGTTACAGGATGGTCTAACGAGTTGTGAGGCAGGGTATAGTTACAGGAGGGTCTAATGTGTTGTGAGGCAGGGTATAGTTACAGAATGGTCTAATGTGTTGTGAGGCAGGGTATATTTACAGGATGATCTAATGTATTGTGAGGCAAGGTATAGTTACATAATGGTCTGTGTTGTGGGGTAGGATATAGTTACAGGATGGTCTAATGTGTTGTGAGGCAGGGTATAGTTACAGGATGGTCTAATGTGTTGTGGGCTAGGATCTAGTTACAAGATGGTCTAATGTGTTATGGGGTAGGATATAGTTACAGGATAGTCTAATGTTTTGTGAGGCAGGGTATAGTTACGGAACGGTCTAATGTGTAGTGAGGCAGGGTATATTTACAGAATGGTATAATGTGTTGTGAGGCAAGGTATAGTTACAGGATGGTCTAATGTGTTGTGTGGCAGGGTATAGTTACAGGATGATCTAATGTGTTGTGAGGCAGGGTATAGTTACAGAATGGTCTAATGTGTTGTGAGGCAGGGTATCTTTACAGAATGGTCTAATGTGTTGCGAGGCAGCGTATAGTTACAGGATGGTCTAATGGGTTGTGAAGCAGGGTATAGTTACATAATGGTATAATGTGTTGTGAGGCAAGGTATAGTTACAGAATGGTCTAATGAGTTTTGGGGTAGGATATAGTTACAGGATTGTCTAATGTGTTGTGAGGCAGGGTATATTTACAGAATGGTCTAATGTGTTGTGAGTAAGGGTATAGTTACAGGATGATCTAATGTGTTGTGAGGCAAGGTATAGATACATAATGGTCTGTGTTGTGGGGTGGGATATAGTTACAGGATGGTCTAATGTGTTGTGAGGCAGGGTATAGTTACAGGATGGTCTAATATGTTTTGAGGCAGGTTATAGTTACAGGATGCTCTAATGTGTTGTGGGGTAGGATATAGTTAAAGGACGGTCTAATATGTTATGGGGTAGGATAAAGTTACAGCATAGTCTAATGTGTTGTGAGACAGGGTATATTTACAGAATGGTCTAATGTGTTGTGAGGCAGGGTATAGTTACAGGATGGTCTAAAGTGTTGTGAGTTAGGATATAGTTACAGGATATTCTAATATGTTGTGAGGCAGGGTATAGTTACAGAATGGTCTAATGGGTTGTGAGGCAGGGTATAGTTACAGGATGATCTAATGTGTTGTGAGGGAAGGTCTAGTTACAGAATGGTCTAATGTGTTGTGGGGTAGGATATAGTTACCGGATGATCTAATGTTTTGTGGGGCAGGTTATACTTACAGAATGGTCTAATGTGTTGCGAGGCAGGGTATAGTTACAGGATGATCTAACGTGTTGTGGGGTAGGATATAGTTACAGGATGATCTAATGTTTTGTGGGGCAGGTATAGTTACAGAATGGTGTAATGTGTTGTGAGGCAGGGTATCTTTACAGAATGGTCTAATGTGTTGCGAGGCAGGGTATAGTTACAGGATGATCTAATGGGTTGTGAGGCAAGGTATAGTTACAGAATGGTCTAATGTGTTGTGGGGTAGGATATAGTTACAGGATGGTCTAATGTGTTGTGAAGCAGGGTATAGTTACATAATGGTCTAATGTGTTGTGAGGCAGGGTATAGTTACAGGATGGTCTAATGTGTTGTGGGGTAGGATATAGTTACAGGATGGTCTAATGTGTTGTGAGGCAGGGTATAGTTACAGGATGGTCTAAAGTGTTGTGGGGTAGGATATAGTTACAGGATGGTCTAATGTGTTGTGAGAAAGGGTATTGTTACAGAATGGTCTAATGTGTTGTGAGGCAGGGTATAGTTACAGGATGATCTAATGTATTGTGAGGCAAGGTATAGTTACATAATGGTCTGTGTTGTGGGGTAGGATATAGTTACAGGATGGTCTAATGTGTTGTGAGGCAGGGTATAGTTACAGGATGGTCTAATGTGTTGTGGGGTAGGATATAGTTACAGGATGGTCTAATGTGTTATGCGGTAGGATATAGTTACAGGATAGTCTAATGTGTTGTGAGGCAGGGTATAGTTACGGAACGCTCTAATGTGTTGTGAGGCAGGGTATATTTACAGAATGGTCTAATGTGTTGCGAGGCAGGGTATAGTTACAGGATGGTCTAATGTGTTGTGTGGCAGGGTATAGTTACAGGATGATCTAATGTGTTGTGAGGCAGGGTATTGTTACAGAATGGTCTAATGTGTTGTGAGGCAGGGTATATTTACAGAATGGTCTAATGTGTTGTGATGCAGGGTATAGTTACAGGGTGATCTAATTTATTGTGAGGCAAGGTATAGTTACAGAATGGTCTAACGTGTTTTGGGGTAGGATATAGTTACAGGATGATCTAATGTGTTGTGAGGCAGGGTATAGTTACAGAATGGGCTAATGTGTTGTGAGGCAGGGTATAGTTACAGAATGGTCTAATGTGTTGTGAGGCAGGGTATAGTTACAGGATGATCTAATGTTGTGAGGCAAGGTATAGTTACAGAATGGTCTAATGTGTTGTGCGGCAGGGTATAGTTACAGGATGCTCTAATGTGTTGTGAGGCAGGGTATATTTACAGAATGGTCCAATCTGTTGTGAGGCAGGGGATAGTTACAGAATGATCTAATGTGTTGTGAGGCAAGGTATAGATACATAATGGCCTGTGTTGTGGGGTAGGATATAGTTACAGGATGCTCTAATGTGTTATGGCGTAGGATATAGTTACAGGATAGTCTAATGTGTTGTGAGGCAGGGTATAGTTACGGAACGGTCTAATGTGTTGTGAGGCAGGGTATATTTACAGAATGGTCTAATGTGTTGTTGGGTTGTATATAGTTACAGGATGGTCTAATGTGTTTTGAGGCAGGGTAGAGCTACAGGATGGTCTAATGTGTTGTGGGGTAGGATATAGTTAAAGGATGGTCTAATATGTTATGAGGTAGGATAAAGTTACAGCATAGACTAATGTGTTGTGAGGCAGGGTATAGTTACAGGATGATCTAATGTGTTGTGAGGGAAGGTCTAGTTACAGAATGGTCTAATGTGTTGTGGGGTAGGATATAGTTACAGGATGATCTAATGTTTTGTGGGGCAGGGTATAGTTACAGAATGGTCTAATGTGTTGTGAGGCAGGGTATCTTTACAGCATGGTCTAATGTGTTGCGAGGCAGGGTATAGTTACAGGATGATCTAATGTGTTGTGAGGCAAGGTATAGTTACAGAATTGTCTAATGTGTTGTGGGGTAGGATATAATTACAGGATGGTCTAATGTGTTGTGAAGCAGGGTATAGTCACATAATGGTCTGTGTTGTGGGGTAGGATATAGTTACAGGATGGTCTAATGAGTTGTGAGGCATGGTATAGTTACAGGAGGGTCTAATGTGTTGTGAGGCAGCGTATAGTTACAGAATGGTCTAATGTGTTGTGAGGCAGGGTATAGTTACAGGATGATCTAATGTGTTGTGAGGCAAGGTATAGTTACATAATGGTCTGTGTTGTGGGGTAGGATATAGTTACAGGATGGTCTAATGTGTTGTAGGGCAGGGTATAGTTACAGGATGGTCTAATGTGTTGTGAGGGAGAGTATAGTTACAGAATGGTCTAATGTGTTGTGCGGCATGGTATAGTTACATAATGGTCTAATGTGTTGTGAGGCAGGGTATATTTACAGAATGGTCTAATGTGTTGTGAGGCAGGGTATAATTACAGGATGATCTAATGTGTTGTGAGTCAAGGTATAGTACATAATGGTCTAATGTGTTATGGGGTAGGATATAGTTACAGGATAGTCTAATGTGTTGTGAGGCATGGTATATTTACAGAATGGTCTAATGTGTTGTGAGGCAGGGTATATTTACATAATGGTCTAATGTGTTGTGGGGTTGTATATAGTTACAGGATGGTCTAATGTGTTTTGAGGCAGGGTATAGTTGCAGAATGGTCTAATGTGTTGTGAGGCAGTGTTATAGTTACAGGATGGTCTAATGTGTTGTGGTGTAGGATATAGTTACAGGATGGTCTAATGTGTTATGGGGTAGGATATAGTTACAGGATAGTCTAATATGTTGTGAGGCAGGGTATAGTTACAGAATGGTCTAATGTGTTGTGAGGCAGAGTATAGTTACAGGATGGTCTAATGTGTTCTGAGTTAGGGTATAGTTACAGGATGGTCTAATGTGTTGTGTGGCAGGGTATAGTTACAGGATGATCTAATGTGTTGTGAGGCAGGGTATTGTTACAGAATGGTCTAATCTGTTGTGAGGCAGGGTATATTTACAGAATGGTCTAATGTGTTGTGAGACAGGGTATAGTTACAGGGTGATCTAATGTGTTGTGAGGCAAGGTATTGTTACAGAATGGTCTAATGTGTTTTGGGGTAGGATATAGTTACAGGATGATCTAATGTGTTTTGAGGCAGGGTATAGTTACAGAATGGTCTAATGTGTTGTGAGGCAGGGTATATTTACAGAATGGTCTAATGATTTGTGAGGCAGGGTATATTTACAGAATGGTCTTATGTGTTGTGAGGCAGGGTATAGTTACAGGATGATCTAATGTGTTGTGAGGCAAGGTATAGTTACAGATTGGTCTAATGTGTTGTGGGGTAGGATATAGTTACAGGATGGTCTGTGTTGTGAGGCTGGGTATATTTACAGAATGGTCTAATGTGTTGTGAGTCAGGGTATAATTACAGGATGATCTAATATGTTGTGAGGCAAGGTATAGTTACAGAATGGTCTAATGTTTTGTGGGGTAGGATATAGTTACAGGATGGTCTAATGTGTTGAGAGGCAGGGTTTAGTTACAGGATGATCTACTGTGTTGTGAGGCAAGGTATACTTACAGAATGGTCTAATGTGTTGTGGGGTAGGATATAGTTACAGGATAATCTAATGTGTTGTGAGGCAGGGTATAGTAACAGAATGGTCTAATGTGTTGTGAGGAAGGGTATAGTTAGAGGACGGTCTAAAGTGTTGTGATGCAGGGTATACTTATAGAATGGTCTAATGTGTTGTGAGTCAGCGTATAGTTACAGGACGGTGTAATGTGTTCTGAGGCAGGGTATAGTTACAGGATGGTCTAATGTGTTGTGTGGCAGGGTATAGTTACAGGATGTTCTAATGTGTTGTGAGGCAGGGTATCGTTACAGAATGGTCTAATGTGTTGTGAGGCAGGGTATATTTACAGAATGGTCTAATGTGTTGTGAGGCAGGGTATAGTTACAGGGTGATCTAATGTGTTGTGAGGCAAGGTATAGTTACAGAATGGTCTAATGTGTTTTGCGGTAGGATATATTTACAGGATGATCTAATGTGTTGTGAGGCAGGGTATAGTTACAGAATGGTCTAATGTGTTGTGAGGCAGGGTATATTTACAGAATGGTCTAATGTGTTGTGAGGCAGGGTATAGTTACAGGATGATCTAATGTGTTGTGAGGCAAGGTATAGTTACAGAATGGTCTAACGTGTTGTGGGATAGGATATAGTTACAGGATGGTCTAACGTGTTGTGAGGCAGGGTATATTTACAGAATGGTCTAATGTGTTGTGAGTCAGGGTATAGTTAAAGGATTATCTAATATGTTGTAAGGCAAGGTATAGTTACAGAATGGTGTGTGTTGTGGGATAGGATATAGTCACAGGATGGTCTGATGTGTTGTGAGGCAGGGTAAAGTTACAGGATGGGCTAATGTGTTGTGAGGCAGGGTATAGTTACAGAATGGTCTAATGTGTTGTGAGGCAGGGTAGGTTACAGGATGGTCTAATGTGTTTTGAGGCAGGGTAGATTTACAGAATGGTCTAAAGTTTTGTGGGGTAGGATATAGTTAAAGTATGGTCTAATATGTTATGGGGTAGGATAAAGTTACAGCATAGACTAATGTGTTGTGAGGCAGGGTATAGTTACAGGATGATCTAATGTGTTGTGAGGGAAGGTCTAGTTACAGAATGGTCTAATGTGTTGTGGGGTAGGATATAGTTAGAGGATGATCTAATGTTTTGTGGGGCAGGGTATAGTTACAGAATGGTCTAATGTGTTGTGAGGCAGGGTATCTTTACAGCATGGTCTAATGTGTTGCAAGGCAGGGTATAGATACAGGATGATCTAATGTGTTGTGGGGTAGGATATAGTTACAGGATGATCTAATGTTTTGTATGGCAGGGTATAGTTACAGAATGGTGTAATGTGTTGTGAGGCAGGGTATCTTTACAGAATGGTCTAACGTGTTGCGAGGCAGAGTATAGTTACAGGATGATCTAATGTGTTGTGGGGTAGGATATAATTACAGGATGGTCTAATGTGTTGTGAAGCAGGGGATATTCACATAATGGTCTAATGTGTTGTGAGGCAGGGTATAGTTACAGGATGGTCTAATGTGTTGTGGGGTAGGATATAGTTACAGGATGGTCTAATGTGTTGTGAGGCAGGGTATAGTTACAGGATGGTCTAAAGTGTTGTGGGTAGGATATAGTTACAGGATGGTCTAATGAGTTGTGAGGCAGGGTATAGTTACAGGAGGGTGTAATGTGTTGTGAGGCAGGGTATAGTTACAGAATGGTCTAATGTGTTGTGAGGCAGGGTATAGTTACAGGATGATCTAATGTGTTGTGAGGCAAGGTATAGTTACATAATGGTCTTTGTTGTGGGGTAGGATATAGTTACAGGATGGTCTAATGTGTTGTGAGGCAGGGTATAGTTACAGGATGGTCTAATGTGTTGTGAGGCAGGGTATAGTTACAGAATGGTCTAATGTGTCGTGCGGCAGCATATAGTTACATAATGGTCTAATGTGTTGTGAGGCAGGGTGTATTTACAGAATGGTCTAACGTGTTGTGAGGCAGGGTATAGTTACAGGATGATCTAATGTGTTGTGAGGCAAGGTATAGTTACATAATGGTCTGTGTTGTGGGGTAGTATATAGTTACAGGATGGTCTAATGTGTTGTGAGGCAGGGTATAGTTACAGGATAGTCTAATGTGTTGTGGGGTAGGATATAGTTACAGGATGGTCTAATGTGTTATGGGGTAGGATATAGTTACAGGATAGTCTAATGTGTTGTGAGGCAGGGTATATTTACAGAATGGTCTAATGCCTTGTGAGGCAGTGTATAGTTACAGGATGATCTAATGTGTTGTGAGTCAAGGTATAGTACATAATGGTCTAATGTGTTGTGGGGTAGGATATAGTTACAGGATGCTCTAATGTGTTATGGCGTAGGATATAGTTACAGGATAGTCTAATGTGTTGTGAGGCAGGGTATAGTTACGGAACGGTCTAATGTGTTGTGAGGCAGGGTATAGTGACATAATGGTCTAATGTGTTGTGGGATAGGATATAGTTACAGGATGGTCTAACGTGTTGTGAGGCAGGGTATATTTACAGAATGGTCTAATGTGTTGTAAGGCAAGGTAGAGTTACAGAATGGTCTGTGTTGTGGGATAGGATATAGTCACAGGATGGTCTGATGTGTTGTGAGGCAGGGTAAAGTTACAGGATGGGCTAATGTGTTGTGAGGCAGGGTATAGTTACAGAATGGTCTAATGTGTTGTGAGGCAGGGTATAGTTACAGGATGGTCTAATGTGTTTTGAGGCAGGGTAGATTTACAGGATGGTCTAATGTGTTGTGGGGTAGGATATAGTTAAAGAATGGTATAATATGTTATGGGGTAGGATAAAGTTACAGCATAGACTAATGTGTTGTGAGGCAGGGTATAGTTACAGGATGATCTAATGTGTTGTGAGGGAAGGTCTAGTTACAGAATGGTCTAATGTGTTGTGGGGTAGGATATAGTTACAGGATGCTCTAATGCTTTATGGGCAGGGTATAGTTACAGAATGGTCTAATGTGTTGTGAGGCAGGGTATCTTTACAGCATGGTCTAATGTGTTGCGAGGCAGGGTATAGTTACAGGATGATCTAATTTGTTGTGGGGTAGGATATAGTTACAGGATGATCTAATGTTTTGTATGGCAGGGTATAGTTACAGAATGGTGTAATGTGTTGTGAGGCAGGGTATCTTTACAGAATGGTCTAACGTGTTGCGAGGCAGGGTATAGTTACAGGATGATCTAATGTGTTGTGAGGCAAGGTATAGTTACAGAATGGTCTAATGTGTTGTGGGGTAGGATATAATTACAGGACGGTCTAATGTGTTGTGAAGCAGGGTATAGTCACATAATGGTCTAATGTGTTGTGAGGCAGGGTATAGTTACAGGATGGTCTAATGTGTTGTGGGGTAGGATATAGTTACAGGATGGTCTAATATGTTGTGAGGCAGGGTATAGTTACAGGATGGTCTAAAGTGTTGTGGGGTAGGATATAGTTACGGGATGGTCTAATGAGTTGTGAGGCAGGGTATAGTTACAGGAGGGTGTAATGTGTTGTGAGGCAGGGTATAGTTACAGAATGGTCTAATGTGTTGTGAGGCAGGGTATAGTTACAGGATGATCTAATGTGTTGTGAGGCAAGGTATAGTTACATAATGGTCTTTGTTGTGGGGTAGGATATAGTTACAGGATGGTCTAATGTGTTGTGAGGCAGGGTATAGTTACAGGATGGTCTAATGTGTTGTGAGGCAGGGTATAGTTACAGAATGGTCTAATGTGTTGTGCGGCAGGGTATAGTTACATAATGGTCTAATGTGTTGTGAGGCAGGGTATATTTACAGAATGGTCTAATGTGTTGTGAGGCAGGGTATAGTTACAGGATGATCTAATGTGTTGTGAGGCAAGGTATAGTTACATAATGGTCTGTGTTGGTGGGTAGGATATAGTTACAGGATGGTCTAATGTGTTGTGAGGCAGGGTATAGTTACAGGATAGTCTAATGTGTTGTGGGGTAGGATATAGTTACAGGATGGTCTAATGTGTTATGGGGTAGGATATAGTTACAGGATAGTCTAATGTGTTGTGAGGCAGGGTATATTTACAGAATGGTCTAATGCGTTGTGAGGCAGGGTATAGTTACAGGATGATGTAATGTGTTGTGAGTCAAGGTATAGTACATAATGGTCTAATGTGTTGTGGGGTAGGATATAGTTACAGGATGCTCTAATGTGTTATGGCGTAGGATATAGTTACAGGATAGTCTAATGTGTTGTGAGGCAGGGTATAGTTACGGAACGGTCTAATGTGTTGTGAGGCAGGGTATAGTGACATAATGGTCTAATGTGTTGTGGGATAGGATATAGTTACAGGATGGTCTAACGTGTTGTGAGGCAGGGTATATTTACAGAATGGTCTAATGTGTTGTAAGGCAAGGTAGAGTTACAGAATGGTCTGTGTTGTGGGATAGGATATAGTCACAGGATGGTCTGATGTGTTGTGAGGCAGGGTAAAGTTACAGGATGGGCTAATGTGTTGTGAGGCAGGGTATAGTTACAGAATGGTCTAATGTGTTGTGAGGCAGGGTATAGTTACAGGATGGTCTAATGTGTTTTGAGGCAGGGTAGATTTACAGGATGGTCTAATGTGTTGTGGGGTAGGATATAGTTAAAGAATGGTATAATATGTTATGGGGTAGGATAAAGTTACAGCATAGACTAATGTGTTGTGAGGCAGGGTATAGTTACAGGATGATCTAATGTGTTGTGAGGGAAGGTCTAGTTACAGAATGGTCTAATATGTTGTGGGGTAGGATATAGTTACAGGATGATCTAATGCTTTATGGGCAGGGTATAGTTACAGAATGGTCTAATGTGTTGTGAGGCAGGGTATCTTTACAGCATGGTCTAATGTGTTGCGAGGCAGGGTATAGTTACAGGATGATCTAATTTGTTGTGGGGTAGGATATAGTTACAGGATGATCTAATGTTTTGTATGGCAGGGTATAGTTACAGAATGGTGTAATGTGTTGTGAGGCAGGGTATCTTTACAGAATGGTCTAACGTGTTGCGAGGCAGGGTATAGTTACAGGATGATCTAGTGTGTTGTGAGGCAAGGTATAGTTACAGAATGGTCTAATGTGTTGTGGGGTAGGATATAATTACAGGACGGTCTAATGTGTTGTGAAGCAGGGTATAGTCACATAATGGTCTAATGTGTTGTGAGGCAGGGTATAGTTACAGGATGGTCTAATGTGTTGTGGGGTAGGATATAGTTACAGGATGGTCTAATATGTTGTGAGGCAGGGTATAGTTACAGGATGGTCTAAAGTGTTGTGGGGTAGGATATAGTTACAGGATGGTCTAATGAGTTGTGAGGCAGGGTATAGTTACAGGAGGGTGTAATGTGTTGTGAGGCAGGGTATAGTTACAGAATGGTCTAATGTGTTGTGAGGCAGGGTATAGTTACAGGATGATCTAATGTGTTGTGAGGCAAGGTATAGTTACATAATGGTCTTTGTTGTGGGGTAGGATATAGTTACAGGATGGTCTAATGTGTTGTGAGGCAGGGTATAGTTACAGGATGGTCTAATGTGTTGTGAGGCAGGGTATAGTTACAGAATGGTCTAATGTGTTGTGCGGCAGGGTATAGTTACATAATGCTCTAATGTGTTGTGAGGCAGGGTATATTTACAGAATGGTCTAATGTGTTGTGAGGCAGGGTATAGTTACAGGATGATCTAATGTGTTGTGAGGCAAGGTATAGTTACATAATGGTCTGTGTTGGTGGGTAGGATATAGTTACAGGATGGTCTAATGTGTTGTGAGGCAGGGTATAGTTACAGGATAGTCTAATGTGTTGTGGGGTAGGATATAGTTACAGGATGGTCTAATGTGTTATGGGGTAAGATATAGTTACAGGATAGTCTAATGTGTTGTGAGGCAGGGTATATTTACAGAATGGTCTAATGCGTTGTGAGGCAGGGTATAGTTACAGGATGATCTAATGTGTTGTGAGTCAAGGTATAGTACATAATGGTCTAATGTGTTGTGGGGTAGGATATAGTTACAGGATGCTCTAATGTGTTATGGCGTAGGATATAGTTACAGGATAGTCTAATGTGTTGTGAGGCAGGGTATAGTTACGGAACGGTCTAATGTGTTGTGAGGCAGGGTATATTTACAGAAAGGTCTAATGTGTTGTGAGGCAGGGTATAGTGACATAATGGTCTAATGTGTTGTGGGGGTGTATATAGTTACAGGATGGTCTAATGTGTTTTGCGGCAGGGTATATTTACAGAATGGTCTAATGTGTTGTGAGGCAGTGTTATTATTACAGGATGTTCTAATGTGTTGTGGGGTAGGATATAGTTACAGGATGGTCTAATGTGTTATGGGGTAGGATATAGTTACAGGATAGTCTAATGTGTTGTGAGGCAGGGTATAGTTACAGAATGGTCTAATGTGTTGTGAGGCAGCGTATAGTTACAGGATGGTCTAATGTGTTCTGAGGTAGGGTATAGTTACAGGATGGTCTAATGTGTTGTGTGGCAGGGTATAGTTACAGGATGATGTAATGTGTTGTGAGGCAGGGTATTGTTACAGAATGGTCTAATGTGGTTTGGGGTAGGATATAGTTACAGGATTATCTAATGTGTTTTGAGGCAGGGTATAGTTACAGAATGGTCTAATGTGTTGTGAGGCAGGGTATATTTACAGAATGGTCTAATGTGTTGTGAGGCAGGGTATAGTTACAGGATCAACTAATGTGTTGTGAGGCAAGGTATAGTTACAGAATGGTCTAATGTGGTTTGGGGTAGGATATAGTTACAGGATTATCTAATGTGTTTTGAGGCAGGGTATAGTTACAGAATGGTCTAATGTGTTGTGAGGCAGGGTATATTTACAGAATGGTCTAATGTGTTGTGAGGCAGGGTATAGTTACAGGATCAACTAATGTGTTGTGAGGCAAGGTATAGTTACAGAATGGTCTAATGTGTTGTGGGGTAGGATATAGTTACAGGATGGGCTATGTTGTGAGGCAGGGTATATTTACAGAATGGTCTAATGTGTTGTGAGTCAAGGTATAATTACAGGATGATCTAAGATGTTGTGAGGCAAGGTATAGTTACGTAATGGTCTAATGTTTTGTGGGGTAGGATATAGTTACAGGATGGTCTAATGTGTTGTGAGGCAGGGTTTAGTTACAGGATGATCTACAGTGTTGTGAGGCAAGTTATAATTACAGAATGGTCTAATGTGTTGTGGGGTAGGATATAGTTACAGGATAATCTAATGTGTTGTGAGGCCGGGTATAGTAACAGAATGGTCTAATGTGTTGTGAGGAAGGGTATAGTTAGAGGATGGTCTAAAGTGTTGTGATGCAGCGTATACTTACAGAATGGTCTAATGTGTTGTGAGGCAGTGTATAGTTACAGGACGGTGTAATGTGTTCTGAGGCAGGGTATAGTTACAGGATGGTCTAATGAGTTGTGAGGCAGGGTATAGTTACAGGAGGGTGTAATGTGTTGTGAGGCAGGGTATAGTTACAGAATGGTCTAATGTGTTGTGAGGCAGGGTATAGTTACAGGATGATCTAATGTGTTGTGAGGCAAGGTATAGTTACATAATGGTCTTTGTTGTGGGGTAGGATATAGTTACAGGATGGTCTAATGTGTTGTGAGGCAGGGTATAGTTACAGGATGGTCTAATGTGTTGTGAGGCAGGGTATAGTTACAGAATGGTCTAATGTGTTGTGCGGCAGGGTATAGTTACATAATGGTCTAATGTGTTGTGAGGCAGGGTATATTTACAGAATGGTCTAATGTGTTGTGAGGCAGGGTATAGTTACAGGATGATCTAATGTGTTGTGAGGCAAGGTATAGTTACATAATGGTCTGTGTTGGTGGGTAGGATATAGTTACAGGATGGTCTAATGTGTTGTGAGGCAGGGTATAGTTACAGGATAGTCTAATGTGTTGTGGGGTAGGATATAGTTACAGGATGGTCTAATGTGTTATGGGGTAGGATATAGTTACAGGATAGTCTAATGTGTTGTGAGGCAGGGTATATTTACAGAATGGTCTAATGCGTTGTGAGGCAGGGTATAGTTACAGGATGATCTAATGTGTTGTGAGTCAAGGTATAGTACATAATGGTCTAATGTGTTGTGGGGTAGGATATAGTTACAGGATGCTCTAATGTGTTATGGCGTAGGATATAGTTACAGGATAGTCCAATGTGTTGTGAGGCAGGGTATAGTTACGGAACGGTCTAATGTGTTGTGAGGCAGGGTATATTTACAGAAAGGTCTAATGTGTTGTGAGGCAGGGTATAGTGACATAATGGTCTAATGTGTTGTGGGGGTGTATATAGTTACAGGATGGTCTAATGTGTTTTGAGGCAGGGTATATTTACAGAATGGTCTAATGTGTTGTGAGGCAGTGTTATTATTACAGGATGTTCTAATGTGTTGTGGGGTAGGATATAGTTACAGGATGGTCTAATGTGTTATGGGGTAAGATATAGTTACAGGATAGTCTAATGTGTTGTGAGGCAGGGTATAGTTACAGAATAGTCTAATGTGTTGTGAGGCAGCGTATAGTTACAGGATGGTCTAATGTGTTCTGAGGTAGGGTATAGTTACAGGATGGTCTAATGTGTTGTGTGGCAGGGTATAGTTACAGGATGATGTAATGTGTTGTGAGGCAGGGTATTGTTACAGAATGGTGTAATCTGTTGTGAGGCAGGGTATATTTACAGAATGGTCTAATGTGTTGTGAGGCAGGGTATAGTTACAGGGTGATCTAATGTGTTGTGAGGCAAGTGATAGTTACAGAATGTTCTAATGTGGTTTGGGGTAGGATATAGTTACAGGATTATCTAATGTGTTTTAAGGCTGGGTATAGTTACAGAATGGTCTAATGTGTTGTAAGGCAGGGTATATTTACAGAATGGTCTAATGTGTTGTGAGGCAGGGTATATTTACAGAATGGTCTAATGTGTTGTGAGGCAGGGTATAGTTACAAGATCAACTAATGTGTTGTGAGGCAAGGTATAGTTACAGAATGGTCTAATGTGTTGTGGGGTAGGATATAGTTACAGGATGGGCTATGTTGTGAGGCAGGGTATATTTACAGAATGGTCTAATGTGTTGTGAGTCAAGGTATAATTACAGGATGATCTAAGATGTTGTGAGGCAAGGTATAGTTACGTAATGGTCTAGTGTTTTGTGGGGTAGGATATAGTTACAGGATGGTCTAATGTGTTGTGAGGCAGGGTTTAGTTACAGGATGATCTACTGTGTTGTGAGGCAAGTTATAATTACAGAATGGTCTAATGTGTTGTGGGGTAGGATATAGTTACAGGATAATCTAATGTGTTGTGAGGCCGGGTATAATAACAGAATGGTCTAATGTGTTGTGAGGAAGGGTATAGTTAGAGGATGGTCTAAAGTGTTGTGATGCAGCGTATACTTACAGAATGGTCTAATGTGTTGTGAGGCAGTGTATAGTTACAGGACGGTGTAATGTGTTCTGAGGCAGGGTATAGTTACAGGATGGTCTAATGTGTTGTGTGGCAGGGTATAGTTACAGGATGTTCTAATGTGTTGTGAGGCAGGGTATTGTTACAGAATGGTCTAATGTGTTGTGAGGCATGGTATATTTACAGAATGGTCTAATGTGTTGTGAGGCAGGGTATAGTTACAGGATGATCTAATGTTTTGTGAGGCAAGATATAGTTACAGAATGGTCTAACGTGTTGTGGGATAGGATATAGTTACAGGATGGTCTAATGTGTTGTGAGGCAGGGTATATTTACAGAATGGTCTAATGTGTTGTGAGTCAGTGTATAGGTAAAGGATTATCTAATATGTTGTGAGACAAGGTATAGTTACAGAATGGTCTAATGTGTTGTGAGTCAGGGTATAATTACAGGATGATCTAATATGTTGTGAGGCAAGTTATAGTTATAGAATGGTCTAATGTTTTGTGGGGTAGGATATAGTTACAGGATGGTCTAATGTGTTGTGAAGCAGGGTATAGTTACAGGATGGTCTAATGTGTTGTGGGATAGGATATAGTTACAGGATGGTCTAATGTTTTGTGGGGTAGGTTATAGTTACAGGATGGTCTAATGTGTTATGAGGCAGGGTATAGTTACACAATGGTCTAAAGTGTTGTGAGGCAGGGTATATTTAGAGAATGGTCTAATGTGTTGTGAGGCAGGGTATAGTTACAGAATGGTCTAATGTGTTGTGAGGCAGGGTATAGTTACAGAATGGTCTAATGTGTTGTGAGGCAGGGTATATTTCCAGAATGGTCTAATGTGTTGTGAAGCAGGCTATAGTTACAGGATGGTCTAATGTGTTGGGTGGCAGGGTATAGTTACAGGATGGTCTAATGTGTTGTGAGGTAGGATATAGTTACAGGATGCTCTAATGTGTTGTGAGTCAGGCTATAGGTACAGGATGGTCTAATGTTTTGTGGGGTAGGGTATAGTTACAGGATGGTCTAATGTGTTATGAGGCAGGGTATAGTTACACAATGGTCTAAAGTGTTGTGAGGCAGGGTATATTTACAGAATGGTCTAATGTTTTGTGAGGCAGGGTATAGTTACAGAATGGTCTAATGTGTTGTGAGGCAGGGTATAGTTACAGGATGATCTAATGTGTTGTGAGGCAGGGTATAGTTACAGGATGATCTAATGTGTTGTGAGGCAGGGTATATTTACAGAATGGTCTAATGTGTTGTGAGGCAGGTTATAGTTACAGAATGGTCTAATGTGTTGTTAAGAAGGGTATAGTTACAGAATGGTATGTGTTGTGAGGAAGGGTATAGTTACAGAATGGTCTAATGCGTTAGGCAGCGTATAGTTACAGGATGGTGTAATGTGTTGAGAGGCAGGGTATAGTCGTAGGATGGTCTAATGAGTTGTGAGGCAGGGTATATTTACAGAATGGTCTAATGTGTTGTGGTTTAGGATATAGTTACAGGACGATCTAATGTGTTGTGAGGCAGGGTATATTTACAGAATAGTCTAATGTGTTGTGAGGCAGGGTATAGTTACAGGATGATCTAATGTGTTGTGAGGCAAGGTATAGTTACAGAATGGTCTAATGTGTTGTGGGCTAGGATATAGTTACAGGATGGTCTAATGTGTTGTGAGGCAGGGTGTATTTACAGAATAGTCTAATGTGTTGTGAGTCAGGGTATAGTTACAGGATGATCTAATATGTTGTGAGGCAAGGTATAGTTACAGAATGGTCTAATGTGTTGTTGTGTAGGATATAGTTACAGGATGGTCTAATGTGTTGTGTGGCAGGTATAGTTACAGGATGATCTAATGTGTTGTGAGTTAAGATATAGTTACAGAATGGTCTAATGTGTTGTGTGGCAGGGTATAGTTACAGGATGATCTAATGTGTTGTGAGGCAGGGTATTGTTACAGAACGGTCTAATGTGTTGTGAGGCAGGGTATTGTTACAGAATGGTCTAATGTGTTGTGAGGCAGGGTATATTTACAGAATGGTCTAATGTGTTGTGATGCAGGGTATAGTTACAGGGTGATCTAATTTGTTCTGAGGCAAGGTATAGTTACAGAATGGTCTAATGTGTTTTGGGGTAGGATATAGTTACAGGATGAACTAATGTGTTGTGAGGCAGGGTATAGTTACAGAATGGTCTAATGTGTTGTGAGGCAGGGTATATTTACAGAATGGTCTAATGTGTTGTGAGGCAGGGTATAGTTACAGGATGATCTAATGTGTTGTGAGGCAAGGTATAGTTACAGAAGGTCTAATGTGTTGTGGGGTAGGATATAGTTACAGAATGGTCTAATGTGTTGTGAGGCAGGGTATATTTACAGAATGGACTAATGTGTTGTGAGTCAGGGTATAGTTACAGGATTATCTAATATGTTGTGAGGTAAGGTATATTTACAGATTGGTCTGTGTTGTGGGGTAGGATATAGTGACATGATGGTCTGATGTGTTGTGAGGCAGAGTAACGTTACAGGATGGGCTGTTTTGTGAGGCAGGGTATAGTTACAGAATGGTCTAATGTGTTGTGAGGCAGCGTATAGTTACAGGATGGTGTAATGTGTTCTGAGGCAGGGTATAGTTACAGGATGGTCTAATGTGTTGTGTGGCAGGGTATAGTTACAGGATGGTCTAATGTGTTGTGAGGCAGGGTATAGTTACAGAATGGTCTAATGTGTTGTGCGGCAGGGTATAGTTACAGGATGGTCTAATGTGTTGTGAGGCAGGGTATATTTACAGAATGGTCTAATGTGTTGTGAGGCAGGGTATAGTTACAGGATGATCTAATGTGTTGTGAGGCAAGGTATAGATACATAATGGTCTGTGTTGTGGGGTAGGATATAGTTACAGGATGGTCTAATGTGTTGTGAGGCAGGGTATAGTTACAGGATGGTCTAATGTGTTTTGAGGCAGGGTATAGTTACAGGATGGTCTAATGTGTTGTGGGGTAGGATATAGTTAAAGGATGGTCTAATATGTTATGGGGTAGGATAAAGTTACAGCATAGTCTAATGTGTTGTGAGACAGGGTATATTTACAGAATGGTCTAATGTGTTGTGAGTCAGGGTATAGTTACAGGATGGTCTAAAGTGTTGTGGTGTAGGATATAGTTACAGGATATTCTAATGTGTTGTGAGGCAGGGTATAGTTACAGAATGGTCTAATGTGTTGTGAGGCAGGGTATAGTTACAGGATGATCTAATGTGTTGTGAGGGAAGGTCTAGTTACAGAATGGTCTAATGTGTTGTGGGGTAGGATATAGTTACAGGATGATCTAATGTGTTGTGGGGTAGGATATAGTTACAGGATGATATAATGTTTTGTATGGCAGTGTATAGTTACAGAATGGTGTAATGTGTTGTGAGGCAGGGTATCTTTACAGAATGGTCTAATGTGTTGTGAGGCAGGGTATAGTTACAGAATGGTCTAATGTGTTGTGAGGCAGGGTATATTTACAGAATGGTCTAATATGTTGTGAGGCAAGGTATCGTTACAGAATGGCCTAATGTGTTGTGGGGTAGGATATAATTACAGGATGGTCTAATGTGTTGTGAAGCAGGGTATAGTCACATAATGGTCTAATGTGTTGTGAGGCAGGGTATAGTTACAGGATGGTCTAATGTGTTGTGGGGTAGGATATATTTACAGGTTGGTCTAATGTGTTGTGAGGCAGGGTATAGTTACAGGATGGTCTAAAGTGTTGTGGGGTAGGATATAGTTACAGGATGGTCTAATGAGTTGTGAGGCAGGGTATAGTTACAGGATGATCTAATGTGTTGTGAGGCAAGGTATAGTTACATAATGGTCTGTGTTGTGGGGTAGGATATAGTTACAGGATGGTCTAATGTGTTGTGAGGCAGGGTATAGTTACAGGATAGTCTAATGTGTTGTGGGGTAGGATATAGTTACAGGATGGTCTAATGTGTTATGGGGTAGGATATAGTTACAGGATAGTCTAATGTGTTGTGAGGCAGGGTATATTTACAGAATGGTCTAATGTGTCGTGAGGCAGGGTATAGTGACATAATGGTCTAATGTGTTGTGGGGTTGTATATAGTTACAGGATGGTCTAATGTGTTTTGAGGCAGGGTATAGTTACAGAATGGTCTAATGTGTTGTGAGGCAGTGTTATAGTTACAGGATGGTCTAATGTGTTATGGGGTAGGATATAGTTACAGGATAGTCTAATGTGTTGTGTGGCAGGGTATAGTTACAGGATGATCTAATGTGTTGTGAGGCAGGTTATTGTTACAGAATGGTCTAATCTGTTGTGAGTCAGGGTATATTTACAGAATGCTCTAATGTGTTGTGAGGCAGGGTATAGTTACAGGGTGATCTAATGTGTTGTGAGGCAGGGTATATTTACAGAATGGTCTAATGTGTTGTGAGTCAGGGAATAGTTACAGGATTATCTAATATGTTGTGAGGCAAGGTATATTTACAGAATGGTCTGTGTTGTGGTGTAGGATATAGTCACAGGATGGTCTGATGTGGTGTGAGGCAGGGTAACGTTACAGGATGGGCTAATGTGTTGTGAGGCAGGGTATAGTTACAGAATGGTCTAATGTGTTGTGAGGCAGCGTATAGTTACAGGATGGTGTAATGTGTTCTGAGGCAGGGTATAGTTACAGGATGGTCTAATGTGTTGTGTGGCAGGGTATAGTTACAGGATGGTCTAAAGTGTTGTGGGGTAGGATATAGTTACAGGATGGTCTAATGTGTTGTGAGGCAGGGTATAGTTACAGGATGGTCTAATGTGTTGTGAGGCAGGGTATAGTTACAGAATGGTCTAATGTTTTGTGCGGCAGGGTATAGTTACAGGATGGTCTAATGTGTTGTGAGGCAGGGTATAGTTACAGAATGGTCTAATGTGTTGTGAGGCAGGGTATAGTTACAGGATGATCTAATGTGTTGTGAGGCAAGGTATAGATACATAATGGTCTGTGTTGTGGGGTAGGATATAGTTACAGGATGGTCTAATGTGTTGTGAGGCATGGTATAGTTACAGGATGGTCTAATGTGTTTTGAGGCAGGGTATAGTTACAGGATGGTCTAATGTGTTGTGGGGTAGGATATAGTTAAAGGATGGTCTAATATGTTATGGGGTAGGATAAAGTTACAGCATTGTCTAATGTGTTGTGAGACAGGGTATATTTACAGTATGGTCTAATGTGTTGTGAGGCAGGGTATAGTTACAGGATGGTCTAAAGTGTTGTGGGGTAGGATATAGTTACAGGATATACTAATGTGTTGTGAGGCAGGGTATAGTTACAGAATGGTCTAATGTGTTGTGAGAAAGGGTATAGTTACAGGATGATCTAATGTGTTGTGAGGGAAGGTCTAGTTACAGAATGGTCTAATGTGTTGTGGGGTAGTATATAGTTACAGGATGATCTAATGTTTTGTGGGGCAGGGTATAGTTACAGAATGGTCTAATGTGTTGTGAGGCAGGGTATCTTTACAGAATCGTCTAATGTGTTGTGAGGCAAGGTATAGTTACAGAATGGTCTAATGTGTTGTGGGGTAGGATATAGTTACAGGATGATCTAATGTGTTGTGGGGTAGGATATAGTTACAGGATGATCTAATGTTTTGTATGGCAGTGTATAGTTACAGAATGGTGTAATGTGTTGTGAGGCAGGGTATCTTTTCAGAATGGTCTAATGTGTTGTGAGGCAGGGTATAGTTACAGAATGGTCTAATGTGTTGTGAGGCAGGGTATATTTACAGAATGGTCTAATGTGTTGTGAGGCAAGGTATAGTTACAGAATGGTCTAATGTGTTGTGGGGTAGGATATAATTACAGGATGGTCTAATGTGTTGTGAAGCAGGGTATAGTCACATAATGGTCTAATGTGTTGTGAGGCAGGGTATAGTTACAGGATGGTCTAATGTGTTGTGGGGTAGGATATATTTACAGGTTGGTCTAATGTGTTGTGAGGCAGGGTATAGTTACAGGATGGTCTAAAGTGTTGTGGGGTAGGATATAATTACAGGATGGTCTAATGTGTTGTGAGGCAAGGTATAGTTACATAATGGTCTGTGTTGTGGGGTAGGATATAGTTACAGGATGGTCTAATATGTTGTGAGGCAGGGTATAGTTACAGGATAGTCTAATGTGTTGTGGGGTAGGATATAGTTACAGGATGGTCTAATGTGTTATGGGGTAGGATATAGTTACAGGATAGTCTAATGTGTTGTGAGGCAGGGTATATTTACAGAATGGTCTAATGTGTCGTGAGGCAGGGTATAGTGACATAATGGTCTAATGTGTTGTGGGGTTTTATATAGTTACAGGATGGTCTAATGTGTTTTGAGGCAGGGTATAGTTACAGAATGGTCTAATGTGTTGTGAGGCAGTGTTATAGTTACAGGATGGTCTAATGTGTTATGGGGTAGGATATAGTTACAGGATAGTCTAATGTGTTGTGACGCAGGGTATAGTTACAGAATGGTCTAAAGTGTTGTGAGGCAGCGTATAGTTACAGGATGGTCTAATGTGTTCTGAGGTAGGGTATAGTTACTGGATGGTCTAATGTGTTGTGTGGCAGGGTATAGTTACAGGATGATCTAATGTGTTGTGAGGCAGGTTATTGTTACAGAATGGTCTAATCTGTTGTGAGTCAGGGTATATTTACAGAATGCTCTAATGCGTTGTGAGGCAGGGTATAGTTACAGGATGGTATAATGTGTTTTGAGGCAGGGTATAGTTACAGGATGGTCTAATGTGTTGTGGGGTAGTATATAGTTAAAGGATGGTCTAATATGTTATGGGGTAGGATAAAGTTACAGCATTGTCTAATGTGTTGTGAGACAGGGTATATTTACAGTATGGTCTAATGTGTTGTGAGGCAGGGTATAGTTACAGGATGGTCTAAAGTGTTGTGGGGTAGGATATAGTTACAGGATATACTAATGTGTTGTGAGGCAGGGTATAGTTACAGAATGGTCTAATGTGTTGTGAGGCAGGGTTTAGTTACAGGATGATCTAATGTGTTGTGAGGGAAGGCCTAGTTACAGAATGGTCTAATGTGTTGTGGGGTAGGATATAGTTACAGGATGATCTAATGTGTTGTGAGGCAAGGTATAGTTACATAATGGTCTGTGTTGTGGGGTAGGATATAGTTACAGGGTGGTCTATTGTGTTGTGAGGCAGGGTATAGTTACAGGATGGTCTAATGTGTTGTGAGGCAGGGTATAGTTACAGAATGGTCTAATGTGTTGTGCGGCAGGGTATAGTTACATAATGGTCTAATGTGTTGTGAGGCAGGGTATATTTACAGAATGGTCTAATGTGTTGTGAGGCAGGGTATAGTTACAGGATGATCTAATGTGTTGTGAGGCAAGGTTACGTGACATAATGGTCTGTGTTGTGGGGAAGGATATAGTTACAGGATGGTCTAATGTGTTGTGAGGCAGGGTATAGTTACAGGATAGTCTAATGTGTTGTGGGGTAGGATATAGTTACAGGATAGTCTAATGTGTTATGGGGTAGGATATAGTTACAGGATAGTCTAATGTGTTGTGAGGCAGGGTATATTTACAGAATGGCCTAATGTGTTGTGAGGCAGGGTATAGTTACAGGATGATCTAATGTGTTGTGAGTCAAGGTATAGTACATAATGGTGTAATATGTTGTGGGGTAGGATATAGTTACAGGATGCTCTAATGTGTTATGGCGTAGGATATAGTTACAGGATAGTCTAATGTGTTGTGGGGTAGGATATAGTTACAGGATGCTCTAATGTGTTATGGCGTAGGATATAGTTATAGAATGGTCTAATGTGTTGTGAGGCAGGGTATCTTTACAGCATGGTCTAATGTGTTGCGAGGCAGGGTATAGTTACAGGATGATCTAATGTGTTGTGGGGTAGGATATAGTTACAGGATGATCTAATGTTTTGTATGGCAGTGTATAGTTACAGAATGATGTAATGTGTTGTGAGGCAGGGTATCTTTACAGAATGGTCTATTGTGTTGTGGGTAGGATATAATTACAGGATGGTCTAATGTGTTGTGAAGCAGGGTATAGTCACATAATGGTCTAATGTGTTGTGAGGCAGTGTATAGTTACAGGATGGTCTAATGTGTTGTGGGGTAGGATATAGTTACAGGTTGGTCTAATGTGTTGTGAGGCAGGGTATAGTTACAGGATAGTCTAAAGTTTTGTAGGGTAGGATATAGTTACATGATGGTCTAATGAGTTGTGAGGCAGGGTATAGTTACAGGAGGGTCTAATGTGTTGTGAGGCAGGGTATAGTTACAGAATGGTCTAATGTGTTGTGAGGCAGGGTATAGTTACAGGATGATCTAATGTGTTGTGAGGCAAGGTATAGTTACATAATGGTCTGTGTTGTGGGGTAGGATATAGTTACAGGATGGTCTAATGTGTTGTGAGGCAGGTTATAGTTACAGGATGGTCTAATGTGTTGTGAGGCAGGGTATAGTTACAGAATGGTCTAATGTGTTGTGCGGCAGGGTATAGTTACATAATGGTCTAATGGGTTGTAAGGCAGGTTATATTTACGGAATGGTCTAATGTGTTGTGAGGCAGGGTATATTTACAGGATGATCTAATGTGTTGTGAGGCAAGGTATAGTGACATAATCGTCTGTGTTGTGGGGTAGGATATAGTTACAGGATGGTCTAATGTGTTGTGAGGCAGGGTATAGTTACAGGATAGTCTAATGTGTTGTGGGGTAGGATATAGTTACAGGATGGTATAATGTGTTATGGGGTAGGATATAGTTACAGGATAGTAATGTGTTGTGAGGCAGGGTATAGTTACAGAATGGTCTAATGTGTTGTGGGGTAGGATATAGTTACAGGATGGTCTAATGTGTTATGGGGTAGGATATAGTTACAGGATAGTCTAATGTGTTGTGAAGCAGGGTATAGTTACAGAATTGTCTAATGTGTTGTGAGGCAGCGTATAGTTACAGGATGGTCTAATGTGTTCTGAGGTAGGGTATAGTTACAGGATGATCTAATGTGTTGTGAGGCAGGGTATTGTTACAGAATGGTCTAATCTGTTGTGAGGCAGGGTATATTTACAGAATGGTCTAATGTGTTGTGAGGCAGGGTATAGTTACTGGGTGATCTAATGTGTTGTGAGGCAGGGTATAGTTACAGAATGGTCTGATGTGTTGTGAGGCAGGGTATATTTACAGAATGGTCTAATGTGTTGTGAGGCAGGGTATATTTACAGAATGGTCTAATGTGTTGTGAAGCAGGGTATGGTTACAGGATGATCTAATGTGTTGTGAGGCAAGGTATAGTTACAGAATGGTCTAACGTGTTGTGGGGTAGGATAAAGTTACAGGATGGTCTGTGTTGTGAGGCAGGGTATATTTACAGAATAGTCTAATGTGTTGTGAGTCAGGGTATAGTTACAGGATGATCTAATATGTTGTGAGGCAAGGTATAGTTACAGAATGGTCTAAGGTTTCGTGGGGTAGGATATAGTTACATGATGGTCTAATGTGTTGTGATGCAGGGTTTAGTTACAGGATGATCTACTGTGTTGTGAGGCAAGGTATACTTACAGAATGGTCTAATGTGTTGTGGGGTAGGATATAGTTACAGGATAATGTAATGTGTTGTGAGGCAGGGTATAGTTAGAGGATGGTCTAACGTGTTGTGATGCAGGGTATACTTACAGAATGGTCTAATGTGTTGTGAGGCAGCGTATAGTTACAGGACGGTGTAATGTGTTCTGAGGCAGCGTATAGTTACAGGATGGTCTAACGTGTTGTGTGGCAGGGTATAGTTACAGGATGATCTAATGTGTTGTGAGGCAGGGTATTGTTACAGAATGGTCTAATGTGTTGTCAGGCAGGATATATTTACATAATGGTCTAATGTGTTGTGAGGCAGGTTATAGTTACAGGGTGATCTAATGTGTTGTGAGGCAAGGTATAGTTACAGAATGGTCTAATGTGTTTTGGGGTAGGATATATTTACAGGATGATCTAATGTGTTGTGAGGCAGGGTATAGTTACAGAATGGTCTAATGTGTTGTGAGGCAGGGTATATTTACAGAATGGTCTAATGTGTTGTGAGGCAGGGTATAGTTACAGGATTATCTAATGTGTTGTGAGGCAAGGTATAGTTACAGAATGGTCTAACGTGTTGTGGGATAGGATATAGTTACAGGATGGTCTAATGTGTTGTGAGTCAGGGTATATTTACAGAATGGTCTAATGTGTTGTGAGCCAGGGTATAGTTAAAGGATTATCTAATATGTTGTGAGGCAAGGTATAGTTACAGAATGGTCTGTGTTGTGGGATAGGATATAGTCACAGATGGTCTGATGTGTTGTGAGGCAGGGTAAAGTTACAGGATGGGCTAATGTGTTGTGAGGCAGGGTATAGTTACAGAATGGTCTAATGTGTGGTGAGGCAGGGTATAGTTACAGGATGGTCTAATGTGTTGTGAGACAGGGTATAGTTACAGGATGGTCTAATGTGTTGTGTGGCAGGGTATAGTAACATAATGGTCTAATGTGTTGTGAGGCGGGGTATAGTTACAGAATGGTCTAATGTGTTATGAGGCAGGGTATATTTACAGAATGGTCTAATGTGTTGTGAGGCAGGGTATAGTTACAGGATGGTCTAATGTGTTGTTAGGTAATATATAGTTACAGGATGATCCACTGTGTTGGGTGGCAGGGTATAGTTACAGGATGGTCTAATGTGTTGTGAGGTAGGATATAGTTACAGGATGCTCTAATGTGTTGTGAGGTAGGATATAGTTACATGATGCTCTAAAGTCTTGTGTGTCAGGCTATAGGTACAGGATGGTGTAATGTATTGTGAGGCAGGGTATAGTTACAGGATGGTCTAATGTGTTGTGAGGTAGGATATAGTTACAAGATGGTCTAATGTGTTGTGAGGCAGGGTATAGTTACAGGATGATCTAATGAGTTGTAAGGCAGGGTGTAGTTACAGAATGGTCTAATGTTTTGTGAGGCAGATTATATTTACAGAATGGTCTAATGTGTTGTGAGGCAGGGTATAGTTACAAGATGGTCTAATGTGTTGTGAGGCAGGGTATAGTTACAGAATGGTCTAATGTGTTGTGAGGCAGGGTATAGTTACAGGATGGTTTAATGTGTTGTGAGGCAGGGTATAGTTACAGAATGGTCTAATGTGTTGTGAGGCAGGGTATAGTTACAGGATGATCTAATGTGTTGTGAGGCAGGGTATAGTTACAGGATGATCTAATGTGTTGTGAGGCAGGGTATATTTACAGAATGGTCTAATGTGTTGTGAGGCAGGTTATAGTTACAGAATGGTCTAATGCGTTAGGCAGCGTATAGTTACAGGATGGTGTAATGTGTTGAGAGGCAGGGTATAGTTGTAGGATGGTCTAATGTGTTGTGAGGCAGGGTATATTTACAGATTGGTCTAATGTGTTGTGAGGCAGCGTATAGTAACAGGACGGTGTAATGTGTTCTGAGTTAGGGTATAGTTACAGGATGGTCTAATGTGTTGTGTGGCAGGGTATAGTTACAGGATGTTCTAATGTGTTGTGAGGCAGGGTATTGTTACAGAATGGTCTAATGTGTTGTGAGGCAGGGTATATTTATAGAATGGTCTAATGTGTTGTGAGGCAGGGTATAGTTACAGGGTGATCTAATGTGTTGTGAGACAAGGTATAGTTACAGAATGGTCTAATGTGTTTTGGGGTAGGATATATTTACAGGATGATCTAATGTGTTGTGAGAGAGGGTATAGTTACAGAATGGTCTAATGTGTTGTGAGGCAGGGTATATTTACAGAATGGTCTAATGTGTTGTGAGGCAGGGTATAGTTACAGGATTATCTAATGTGTTGTGTGGCAAGGTATAGTTACAGAATGGTCTAACGTGTTGTGGGATAGGATATAGTTACAGGATGGTCTAATGTGTTGTGAGGCAGGGTATATTTACACAATGGTCTAATGTGTTGTGAGTCATGGTATAGTTAAAGGATTATCTAATATGTTGTGAGGCAAGGTATAGTTACAGAATGGTCTGTGTTGTGGGATAGGATATAGTCACAGGATGGTCTGATGTGTTGTGAGGCAGGGTAAAGTTACAGGATGGGCTAATGTGTTGTGAGGCAGGGTATAGTTACAAGATGGTATAATGTGTTGTGAGGTAGGATATAGTTACAGGATGATCTAATATGTTGTGAGGCAAGGTATAGTTACAGAATGGTCTAATGTTTTGTGAGGCAGGGTATAGTTACAGGATGGTCTAATGTGTTATGAGGCAGGATAGAGTTACAGAATGGTCTAATATGTTGTGAGACAGGGTATAGTTACAGGATGGTCTAATGTGTTGTGTGGCAGGGTATAGCTACAGGATGATCTAATGTGTTGTGAGGCAGGGTAAAGTTACAGAATGGTCTAATGTGTTGTGAGGCAGGGTATAGTTACAGAATGCTCTAATGTGTTGTGAGGCAGGGTCTAGTTACAGAATGGTCTAATGTATTGTGAGGTAGGATATAGTTACAGGATGGTCTAATGTGTTGTGTGGCAGGGTATAGTTACAGGATGATCTAATGTGTTGTAAGGCAGTGTATAGTTACAGAATCGTCTAATGTTTTGTGAGGCAGATTATATTTACAGAATGGTCTAATGTGTTGTGAGTCAGGGTATAGTTACAAGATGGTCTAATGTGTTGTGAGGCAGGATATAGTTACAGAATGGTCTAATGTGTTCTGAGGCAGGGTATAGTTACAGGATGGTATAATGTGTTGTGAGGCAGGGTATAGTTACAGGGTGGTGTAATGTGTTGTGAGACAGGGTATAGTTACAGGATGGCCTAATGTGTTGTGAGACAGGTTATAGTTACAGGATGGCCTAATGTGTTGTGAGGCAGGGTATAGTAACAGAATGGTCTAATGTGTTGTGAGGCAGGGTATAGTTACAAAATGGTCTAATGTGTTGTGAGGCAGGGTATAGTTACATGATGGTCAAAAGTGTTGGGAGGCAGGATATAGTTACAGGATGATCTAATGTGTTGTGTGGCAGTGTATAGTTACAGGATGATCTAATGTGTTGTAAGGCAGGGTATATTGTAACAGAATGGTCTAACGTGTTGTGAGGCAGAGTAAAGTTACAGAATGGTCTAATGTGTTCTGAGGCAGAGTATGGTTACAGAATGGTCTAATGTGTTGTGAGGCAGAGTATAATTACAGAATGGTCTAATGTGTTGTGAGGCAGGGTATAGTTACAGGATGGTCTAATGTGTTGTGCGGTAGGATATAGTTACAGGATGGTCTAATGTGTTGGGAGGCAGGGTATAGTTACAGGATGGACTAATGTGTTGTGGGGTAGCATATAGTTACAGGATGGTCTAATGTGTTATGAGTCAGGCTATAGGTACAGGATGGTCTAATGTGTTGTGAGGCAGGGTGTAGTTACAGAATGATCTAATGTGTTGTGAGGCAGTGTTTAGTTACAGGATGGTCTAATGTGTTGTGAGGCAGGGTATAGTTACAGGATGGTCTAATGTGTTGTGAGACTGGGCAGAGTTACAGGATGGTCTAATGTGTTGTTAGGCAGGGTATAGTTACAGAATGGTCTGTGTTGTGAGGAAGGATATAGTTACAGAATGGTGTAATGTGTTCTGAGGCAGGGTATAGTTACAGAATTGTCTAATGTGTTGTGAGGCAGGGTATAGTTACAGAATGCTCTAATGTATTGTGAGGCAGGGTATAGTTACAGCATGGTCTAATGTGTTGTGGTGTAGGATATAGTTACAGGACAGTCTAATGTGTTGTGAGGAAGGGTATAGTTATAAGATGGTATAATGTTTTGTGAGGCAGGGTATAGTTACAGAATGGTTTAATGTGTTGTGAGGCAGCGTATAGTTACAGGATGGTGTAATATGTTGTGAGGCAGGGTATAGTTACAGAATGGTCTAATGTGTTGTGAGGCAGGGTATAGTTACAAGATGGTATAATGTGTTGTGAGGTAGGATATAGTTACAGGATGGTCTAATGTGTTGGAGGTAGGGTATATTTACAGAATAGTCTAATGTGTTGTGAGTCAGGGTATAGTTACAGGATGATCTAATATGTTGTGAGGCAAGGTATAGTTACAGAATGGTCTAATGTTTTGTGAGGCAGGGTATAGTTACAGGATGGTCTAATGTGTTATGAGGCAGGATAGAGTTACAGAATGGTCTAATATGTTGTGAGACAGGGTATAGTTACAGGATGGTCTAATGTGTTGTGTGGCAGGGTATAGCTACAGGATGATGTAATGTGTTGTGAGGCAGGGTAAAGTTACAGAATGCTCTAATGTGTTGTGAGGCAGGGTATAGTTACAGAATGCTCTAATGTGTTGTGAGGCAGGGTCTAGTTACAGAATGGTCTAATGTGTTGTGAGGTAGGATATCGTTACAGGATGGTCTAATGTGTTGTGTGGCAGGGTATAGTTACAGGATGATCTAATGTGTTGTAAGGCAGGGTATAGTTACAGAATCGTCTAATGTTTTGTGAGGCAGATTATATTTACAGAATGGTCTAATGTGTTGTGAGGCAGGGTATAGTTACAAGATGGTCTAATGTGTTGTGAGGTAGGATATAGTTACAGAATGGTCTAATGTGTTGTGAGGCAGGGTATAGTTACAGGATGGTATAATGTGTTGTGAGGCAGGGTATAGTTACAGGGTGGTCTAATGTGTTGTGAGACAGGGTATAGTTACAGGATGGCCTAATGTGTTGTGAGACAGGGTATAGTTACAGGATGACCTAATGTGTTGTGAGGCAGGGTATAGTAACAGAATGGTCTAATGTGTTGTGAGGCAGGGTATAGTTACAGAATGGTCTAATGTGTTGTGAGGCAGGGTATACTTACAGAATGGTCTAACGTGTTGTGAGGCAGGGTATATTTACAGGATGGTCTAAAGTGTTGTGAGGTAGGATATAGTTACAGGATGGTCTAATGTGTTGGGGGGCAGGGTATAGTTACAGGATGGTCTAATGTGTTGTGTGGTAGCATATCTTTACAGGATGGTCTAATGTGTTGTGAGTCAGGCTATAGGTACAGGATGGTCTAATGTGTTGTGAGGTAGGGTATAGTTACAGAATGGTCTAATGTTTTGTGAAGCAGGGTATAGTTACAGGATGGTCTAATGTGTTGTGTGGCAGGGTATAGTTACAGAATGATCTAATGAGTTGTAAGGCAGGTTCATAGTTACAGAATCGTCTAATGTTTTGTGAGGCAGATTATATTTACAGAATGGTCTAATGTATTGTGAGGCAGGGTATAGTTACAAGATTGTCTAATGTGTTGTGAGGCAGGGTATAGTTACAGGATGGTCTAATGTGTTGTGAGGCAAGGTATAGTTACAGAATGGTCTAATGTGTTGTTAGGAAGGGTATAGTTACAGAATGGTCTGTGTTGTGAGGCGGGATATAGTTACAGAATGGTCTAATGTGTTGTGAGGCAGGGTATAGTTACAGGATGGTCTAATGTGTTGTGAGGCAGGGTATAGTTACAGAATGGTCTAATGTGTTGTGAGGCAGGGTATAGTTACAGGATGGTCTAATGTGTTGTGTGGTAGGATATAGTTACAGGATAGTCTAATGTGTTGTGAGGCAGGGTATAGCTACAAGATGGTATAATGTGTTGTGACGCAGGGTATAGTTACAGAATGGTCTAATGTGTTGTGAGGCAGCGTATAGTTACAGGATGGTGTAATGTGTTGTGAGGCAGGGTATAGTTACAGGATGGTATAATGTGTTGTGTGGCAGTGTACAGTTACAGGATGATCTAATGTGTTGTGATGCAGGTATTGTTACAGGATGCTCTAAAGTGTTGTGAGGCAGGGTATAGTTACAGGATGGTCTAATGTGTTGTGATCAGGGTATAGTTATAGGATGATCTAATATGTTGTGAGGCAGGGTATAGTTACAGAATGGTCTAATGTGTTGTGAGGCAGGGTATTGTTACAGAATGTAATGTTTTGTGAGGCAGGGTATTGTTACAGGATGGTCTAATGTGTTGTGAGGTAGGATATAGTTACAGGATGGTCTAACGTGTTTGGAGGCAGGGTATAGTTACATGATGGTCTAATGTGTTGTGAGGCAGGGTATAGTTACAGAATGGTCTAATGTGTTGTGGTATAGGATATAGTTACAGGATGGTCTAATGTTTTGTGAGGCAGGGTATAGTTACAGGATGGTCTAATGTGTTATGAGGCAGGGTATAGTTACAGAATGGTCTAATGTGTTTGAGGCAGGGTATAGTTACAGAATGGTTTAATGTGTTGTGAGGCAGGGTATATTTACAGAATGGTCTAATGTGTTGTGATGCAGGGTATAGTTACTAAATGGTCAAATGTGTTGGGAGGCAGGATATAGTTACAGGATGGTCTAATGTGTTGTGTGGCAGTGTATAGTTACAGGATGATCTAATGTGTTGTAAGGCTGGGTATAGTAAAAGAATGGTCTAATGTGTTGTGCGGTAGGATATAGTTACAGGATGGTCTAATGTGTTGGGAGGCAGGGTATAGTTACAGGATGGTCTAATGTGTTGTGGGGTAGCATATAGTTACAGGATGGTCTAATGTGTTATGAGTCAGGCTATAGGTACAGGATGGTCTAATGTGTTGTGAGGCAGGGTGTAGTTACAGAATGATCTAATGTGTTGTGAGGCAGTGTTTAGTTACAGGATGGTCTAATGTGTTGTGAGGCAGGGTATAGTTACAGGATGGTCTAATGTGTTGTGAGACTGGGCAGAGTTACAGGATGGTCTAATGTGTTGTGTGCAGAGTATAGTTACAGGATGATCTAATGTATTGTGAGGCAGCGTTTAGTAACAGAATGGTCTAATGTGTTGTGAGGCAGGTATGGTTACAGAATGGTGTAATGTTTTGTGAGGCAAGGTATTGTTACAGGATGGTCTAATGTGTTGTGATGTAAGATATAGTTACAGGATGGTCTAATGTGTTGGGAGGCAGGGTATAGTTACAGGATGGTCTAATGTGTTGTGGGATAGCATATAGTTACAGGATGGTCTAATCTGTTGTGAGTCAGGCTATAGTTACAGGATGGTCTAACGTGTTGTGAGGCAGGGTGTAGTTACAGAATGGTCTAATGTGTTGTGAGGCAGGGCTTAGTTACAGGATGGTCTAATGTCTTGTGAAGTAGGATATAGTTACAGGATGGTCTAATGTGTTGTGTGGCAGGGTATAGTTACAGGATGATCTAATGTGTTGTGAGGCAGGGTATAGTTACAGGATGGTCTAATGTGTTGTTAGGCAGGGTATAGTTACAGAATGGTCTGTGTTGTGAGGAAGGATATAGAGACAGAATGGTGTAATGTGTTCTGAGGCAGGGTATCGTTACAGGATGGTCTAATGTGTTGTGAGGCAGGGTATAGTTACAGAATGCTCTAATGTATTGTGAGGCAGGGTATAGTTACAGGATGGTCTAATGTGTTGTGAGGCAGTCTATAGTTACAGGATGATCTAATGTGTTGTGAGGCAGGGTATAGTTACAGGATGGTCTAATGTGTTGTTAGGCAGGGTATAGTTACAGAATGGTCTGTGTTGTGAGGAAGGATATAGTTACAGAATGGTGTAATGTGTTCTGAGGCAGGGTATAGTTACAGGATGGTCTAATGTGTTGTGAGGCAGGGTATAGTTACAGAATGCTCTAATGTATTGTGTGGCTGGGTATAGTTACAGGATGGTCTAATGTGTTGTGGTGTAGGATATAGTTACAGGACAGTCTAATGTGTTGTGAGGAAGGGTATAGTTATAAGATGGTATAATGTTTTGTGAGGCAGGGTATAGTTACAGAATGGTTTAATGTGTTGTGAGGCAGCGTATAGTTACAGGATGGTGTAATGTGTTGTGAGGCAGGGTATAGTTACAGAATGGTCTAATGTTTTGTTAGGCAGGGTATAGTTACAGGATGGTCTAATGTGTTATGAGGCAGGATAGAGTTACAGAATGGTCTAATATGTTGTGTGGCAGGGTATAGCTACAGGATGATCTAATGTGTTGTGAGGCAGGGTAAAGTTACAGAATGGTCTAATGTGTTGTGAGGCAGGGTATAGTTACAGAATGGTCTAATGTGTTGTGAGGCAGGGTATACTTACAGAATGGACTAATGTGTTGTGAGGCAGGGTATATTTACAGGATGGTCTAAAGTGTTGTGAGGTAGGATATAGTTACAGGATGGTCTAATGTGTTGGGGGCAGGGTATAGTTACAAGATTGTCTAATGTGTTGTGAGGCAGGGTATAGTTACAGGATGGTCTAATGTGTTGTGAGGCAAGGTATAGTTACAGAATGGTCTAATGTGTTGTTAGGACGGGTATAGTTACAGAATGGCCCGTGTTGTGAGGCGGGATATAGTTACAGAATGGTCTAATGTGCTGTGAGGCAGGGTATAGTTACAGGATGGTCTAATGTGTTGTGAGGCAGGGTATAGTTACAGAATGGTCTAATGTGTTGTGAGGCAGGGTATAATTACAGGATGGTCTAATGTGTTGTGTGGTAGGATATAGTTACAGGATAGTCTAATGTGTTGTGAGGCAGGGTATAGCTACAAGATGGTATAATGTGTTGTGACGCAGGGTATAGTTACAGAATGGTCTAATGTGTTGTGAGGCAGCGTATAGTTACAGGATCGTGTAATGTGTTGTGAGGCAGGGTATAGTTACAGGATGGTATAATGTGTTGTGTGGCCGTGTACAGTTACAGGATGATCTAATGTGTTGTGCTGCAGGTATGGTTACAGGATGGTCTAAAGTGTTGTGAGGCAGGGTATAGTTACAGGATGGTCGAATGTGTTGTGAGGCAGGGTATAGTTATAGGATGATCTAATATGTTGTGAGAGAGTGTATAATTACAGAATGGTCTAATGTGTTGTGAGGCAGGGTATGGGTACAGAATGGTGTAATGTTTTGTGAGGCAGGGTATTGTTACAGGATGGTCTAATGTGTTGTGAGGTAGGATATAGTTACAGGATGGTCTAACGTGTTTGGAGGCAGGGTATAGTTACATGATGGTCTAATGTGTTGTGAGGCAGGGTATAGTTACAGAATGGTCTAATGTGTTGTGGTATAGGATATAGTTACAGGATGGTCTAATGTTTTGTGAGGCAGGGTATAGTTACAGGATGGTCTAATGTGTTATGAGGCAGGGTATAGTTACAGAATGGTCTAATGTGTTTGAGGCAGGGTATAGTTACAGAATGGTTTAATGTGTTGTGAGGCAGGGTATATTTACAGAATGGTCTAATGTGTTGTGATGCAGGGTATAGTTACTAAATGGTCAAATGTGTTGGGAGGCAGGATATAGTTACAGGATGGTCTAATGTGTTGTGTGGCAGTGTATAGTTACAGGATGATCTAATGTGTTGTAAGGCTGGGTATAGTAAAAGAATGGTCTAATGTGTTGTGCGGTAGGATATAGTTACAGGATGGTCTAATGTGTTGGGAGGCAGGGTATAGTTACAGGATGGTCTAATGTGTTGTGGGGTAGCATATAGTTACAGGATGGTCTAATGTGTTATGAGTCAGGCTATAGGTACAGGATGGTCTAATGTGTTGTGAGGCAGGGTGTAGTTACAGAATGATCTAATGTGTTGTGAGGCAGTGTTTAGTTACAGGATGGTCTAATGTGTTGTGAGGCAGGGTATAGTTACAGGATGGTCTAATGTGTTGTGAGACTGGGCAGAGTTACAGGATGGTCTAATGTGTTGTGTGCAGAGTATAGTTACAGGATGATCTAATGTATTGTGAGGCAGCGTTTAGTAACAGAATGGTCTAATGTGTTGTGAGGCAGGTATGGTTACAGAATGGTGTAATGTTTTGTGAGGCAAGGTATTGTTACAGGATGGTCTAATGTGTTGTGATGTAAGATATAGTTACAGGATGGTCTAATGTGTTGGGAGGCAGGGTATAGTTACAGGATGGTCTAATGTGTTGTGGGATAGCATATAGTTACAGGATGGTCTAATCTGTTGTGAGTCAGGCTATAGTTACAGGATGGTCTAACGTGTTGTGAGGCAGGGTGTAGTTACAGAATGGTCTAATGTGTTGTGAGGCAGGGCTTAGTTACAGGATGGTCTAATGTCTTGTGAAGTAGGATATAGTTACAGGATGGTCTAATGTGTTGTGTGGCAGGGTATAGTTACAGGATGATCTAATGTGTTGTGAGGCAGGGTATAGTTACAGGATGGTCTAATGTGTTGTTAGGCAGGGTATAGTTACAGAATGGTCTGTGTTGTGAGGAAGGATATAGAGACAGAATGGTGTAATGTGTTCTGAGGCAGGGTATCGTTACAGGATGGTCTAATGTGTTGTGAGGCAGGGTATAGTTACAGAATGCTCTAATGTATTGTGAGGCAGGGTATAGTTACAGGATGGTCTAATGTGTTGTGAGGCAGTCTATAGTTACAGGATGATCTAATGTGTTGTGAGGCAGGGTATAGTTACAGGATGGTCTAATGTGTTGTTAGGCAGGGTATAGTTACAGAATGGTCTGTGTTGTGAGGAAGGATATAGTTACAGAATGGTGTAATGTGTTCTGAGGCAGGGTATAGTTACAGGATGGTCTAATGTGTTGTGAGGCAGGGTATAGTTACAGAATGCTCTAATGTATTGTGTGGCTGGGTATAGTTACAGGATGGTCTAATGTGTTGTGGTGTAGGATATAGTTACAGGACAGTCTAATGTGTTGTGAGGAAGGGTATAGTTATAAGATGGTATAATGTTTTGTGAGGCAGGGTATAGTTACAGAATGGTTTAATGTGTTGTGAGGCAGCGTATAGTTACAGGATGGTGTAATGTGTTGTGAGGCAGGGTATAGTTACAGAATGGTCTAATGTTTTGTTAGGCAGGGTATAGTTACAGGATGGTCTAATGTGTTATGAGGCAGGATAGAGTTACAGAATGGTCTAATATGTTGTGTGGCAGGGTATAGCTACAGGATGATCTAATGTGTTGTGAGGCAGGGTAAAGTTACAGAATGGTCTAATGTGTTGTGAGGCAGGGTATAGTTACAGAATGGTCTAATGTGTTGTGAGGCAGGGTATACTTACAGAATGGACTAATGTGTTGTGAGGCAGGGTATATTTACAGGATGGTCTAAAGTGTTGTGAGGTAGGATATAGTTACAGGATGGTCTAATGTGTTGGGGGCAGGGTATAGTTACAAGATTGTCTAATGTGTTGTGAGGCAGGGTATAGTTACAGGATGGTCTAATGTGTTGTGAGGCAAGGTATAGTTACAGAATGGTCTAATGTGTTGTTAGGACGGGTATAGTTACAGAATGGCCCGTGTTGTGAGGCGGGATATAGTTACAGAATGGTCTAATGTGCTGTGAGGCAGGGTATAGTTACAGGATGGTCTAATGTGTTGTGAGGCAGGGTATAGTTACAGAATGGTCTAATGTGTTGTGAGGCAGGGTATAATTACAGGATGGTCTAATGTGTTGTGTGGTAGGATATAGTTACAGGATAGTCTAATGTGTTGTGAGGCAGGGTATAGCTACAAGATGGTATAATGTGTTGTGACGCAGGGTATAGTTACAGAATGGTCTAATGTGTTGTGAGGCAGCGTATAGTTACAGGATCGTGTAATGTGTTGTGAGGCAGGGTATAGTTACAGGATGGTATAATGTGTTGTGTGGCCGTGTACAGTTACAGGATGATCTAATGTGTTGTGCTGCAGGTATGGTTACAGGATGGTCTAAAGTGTTGTGAGGCAGGGTATAGTTACAGGATGGTCGAATGTGTTGTGAGGCAGGGTATAGTTATAGGATGATCTAATATGTTGTGAGAGAGTGTATAATTACAGAATGGTCTAATGTGTTGTGAGGCAGGGTATGGGTACAGAATGGTGTAATGTTTTGTGAGGCAGGGTATTGTTACAGGATGGTCTAATGTGTTGTGAGGTAGGATATAGTTACAGGATGGTCTACCGTGTTGGGAGGCAGGGTATAGTTACATGATGGTCTAATGTGTTGTGAGGCAGGGTATAGTTACAGAATGGTCTAATGTGTTGTGGGATAGGATATAGTTACAGGATGGTCTAATGTTTTGTGAGGCAGGGTATAGTTACAGGATGGTCTAATGTGTTATGAGGCAGGGTATAGTTACAGAATGGTCCAACGTGTTGTGATGCAGGGTATAGTTACAGAATGGTTTAATGTGTTGTGAGGCAGGGTATATTTACAGAATGGTCTAATGTGTTGTGAGGCAGGGTATAGTTACAAAATGGTCTAATGTGTTGTGAGGCAGGGTATAGTTACATGATGGTCAAATGTGTTGGGAGGCAGGATATAGTTACAGGATGGTCTAATGTGTTGTGTGGCAGTGTATAGTTACAGGATGATCTAATGTGTTGTGAGGCAGGGTGTAGTTACAGAATGATCTAATGTGTTGTGAGGCAGTGTTTAGTTACAGGATGGTCTAATGTGTTGTGAGGCGGGGTATAGTTACAGGATGGTCTAATGTTTTGTGAGACTGGGCAGAGTTACAGGATGGTCTAATGTGTTGTGTGGCAGGGTATAGTTACAGGATGATCTAATGTGTTGTGAGGCAGGGTTTAGTAACAGAATGGTCTAATGTGTTGTGAGGCAGTCTATAGTTACAGGATGATCTAATGTGTAGTGAGGCAGGGTATAGTTACAGGATGGTCTAATGTGTTGTTAGGCAGGGTATAGTTACAGAATGGTCTGTGTTGTGAGGAAGGATATAGTTACAGAATGGTGTAATGTGTTCTGAGGCAGGGTATAGTTACAGGATGGTCTAATGTGTTGTGAGGCAGGGTATAGTTACAGAATGCTCTAATGTATTGTGAGGCAGGGTATAGTTACAGGATGGTCTAATGTGTTGTGGTGTAGGATATAGTTACAGGACAGTCTAATGTGTTGTGAGGAAGGGTATAGTTATAAGATGGTATAATGTTTTGTGAGGCAGGGTATAGTTACAGAATGGTTTAATGTGTTGTGAGGCAGCGTATAGTTACAGGATGGTGTAATGTGTTGTGAGGCAGGGTATAGTTACAGAATGGTCTAATGTGTTGTGAGGCAGGGTATAGTTACAAGATGGTATAATGTATTGTGAGGTAGGATATAGTTACAGGATGATCTAATATGTTGTGAGGCAAGGTATAGTTACAGAATGGTCTAATGTTTTGTGAGGCAGGGTATAGTTACAGGATGGTCTAATGTGTTATGAGGCAGGATAGAGTTACAGAATGGTCTAATATGTTGTGAGACAGGGTATAGTTACAGGATGGTCTAATGTGTTGTGTGGCAGGGTATAGCTACAGGATGATCTAATGTGTTGTGAGGCAGGGTAAAGTTACAGAATGGTCTAATTTGTTGGGAGGCAGGGTATAGTTACAGAATGGTCTAATGTGTTGTGAGGCAGTCTATAGTTACAGGATGATCTAATGTGTAGTGAGGCAGGGTATAGTTACAGGATGGTCTAATGTGTTATGAGGCAGGATAGAGTTACAGAATGGTCTAATATGTTGTGAGACAGGGTATAGTTAGAGGATGGTCTAATGTGTTGTGTGGCAGGGTATAGATACAGGATGATCTAATGTGTTGTGAGGCAGGGTAAAGTTACAGAATGGTCTAATGTGTTGTGAGGCAGGGTATAGTTACAGAATGCTCTAATGTGTTGTGAGGCAGGGTCTAGTTACAGAATGGTCTAATGTGATGTGAGGTAGGATATAGTTACAGGATGGTCTAATGTGTTGTGTGGCAGGGTATAGTTACAGGATGGTCTAATGTGTTATGAGGCAGGGTATAGTTACAGAATGGTCTAATGTGTTTGAGGCAGGGTATAGTTACAGAATGGTTTAATGTGTTGTGAGGCAGGGTATATTTACAGAATGGTCTAATGTGTTGTGATGCAGGGTATAGTTACTAAATGGTCAAATGTGTTGGGAGGCAGGATATAGTTACAGGATGGTCTAATGTGTTGTGTGGCAGTGTATAGTTACAGGATGATCTAATGTGTTGTAAGGCTGGGTATAGTAAAAGAATGGTCTAATGTGTTGTGCGGTAGGATATAGTTACAGGATGGTCTAATGTGTTGGGAGGCAGGGTATAGTTACAGGATGGTCTAATGTGTTGTGGGGTAGCATATAGTTACAGGATGGTCTAATGTGTTATGAGTCAGGCTATAGGTACAGGATGGTCTAATGTGTTGTGAGGCAGGGTGTAGTTACAGAATGATCTAATGTGTTGTGAGGCAGTGTTTAGTTACAGGATGGTCTAATGTGTTGTGAGGCAGGGTATAGTTACAGGATGGTCTAATGTGTTGTGAGACTGGGCAGAGTTACAGGATGGTCTAATGTGTTGTGTGCAGAGTATAGTTACAGGATGATCTAATGTATTGTGAGGCAGCGTTTAGTAACAGAATGGTCTAATGTGTTGTGAGGCAGGTATGGTTACAGAATGGTGTAATGTTTTGTGAGGCAAGGTATTGTTACAGGATGGTCTAATGTGTTGTGATGTAAGATATAGTTACAGGATGGTCTAATGTGTTGGGAGGCAGGGTATAGTTACAGGATGGTCTAATGTGTTGTGGGATAGCATATAGTTACAGGATGGTCTAATCTGTTGTGAGTCAGGCTATAGTTACAGGATGGTCTAACGTGTTGTGAGGCAGGGTGTAGTTACAGAATGGTCTAATGTGTTGTGAGGCAGGGCTTAGTTACAGGATGGTCTAATGTCTTGTGAAGTAGGATATAGTTACAGGATGGTCTAATGTGTTGTGTGGCAGGGTATAGTTACAGGATGATCTAATGTGTTGTGAGGCAGGGTATAGTTACAGGATGGTCTAATGTGTTGTTAGGCAGGGTATAGTTACAGAATGGTCTGTGTTGTGAGGAAGGATATAGAGACAGAATGGTGTAATGTGTTCTGAGGCAGGGTATCGTTACAGGATGGTCTAATGTGTTGTGAGGCAGGGTATAGTTACAGAATGCTCTAATGTATTGTGAGGCAGGGTATAGTTACAGGATGGTCTAATGTGTTGTGAGGCAGTCTATAGTTACAGGATGATCTAATGTGTTGTGAGGCAGGGTATAGTTACAGGATGGTCTAATGTGTTGTTAGGCAGGGTATAGTTACAGAATGGTCTGTGTTGTGAGGAAGGATATAGTTACAGAATGGTGTAATGTGTTCTGAGGCAGGGTATAGTTACAGGATGGTCTAATGTGTTGTGAGGCAGGGTATAGTTACAGAATGCTCTAATGTATTGTGTGGCTGGGTATAGTTACAGGATGGTCTAATGTGTTGTGGTGTAGGATATAGTTACAGGACAGTCTAATGTGTTGTGAGGAAGGGTATAGTTATAAGATGGTATAATGTTTTGTGAGGCAGGGTATAGTTACAGAATGGTTTAATGTGTTGTGAGGCAGCGTATAGTTACAGGATGGTGTAATGTGTTGTGAGGCAGGGTATAGTTACAGAATGGTCTAATGTTTTGTTAGGCAGGGTATAGTTACAGGATGGTCTAATGTGTTATGAGGCAGGATAGAGTTACAGAATGGTCTAATATGTTGTGTGGCAGGGTATAGCTACAGGATGATCTAATGTGTTGTGAGGCAGGGTAAAGTTACAGAATGGTCTAATGTGTTGTGAGGCAGGGTATAGTTACAGAATGGTCTAATGTGTTGTGAGGCAGGGTATACTTACAGAATGGACTAATGTGTTGTGAGGCAGGGTATATTTACAGGATGGTCTAAAGTGTTGTGAGGTAGGATATAGTTACAGGATGGTCTAATGTGTTGGGGGCAGGGTATAGTTACAAGATTGTCTAATGTGTTGTGAGGCAGGGTATAGTTACAGGATGGTCTAATGTGTTGTGAGGCAAGGTATAGTTACAGAATGGTCTAATGTGTTGTTAGGACGGGTATAGTTACAGAATGGCCCGTGTTGTGAGGCGGGATATAGTTACAGAATGGTCTAATGTGCTGTGAGGCAGGGTATAGTTACAGGATGGTCTAATGTGTTGTGAGGCAGGGTATAGTTACAGAATGGTCTAATGTGTTGTGAGGCAGGGTATAATTACAGGATGGTCTAATGTGTTGTGTGGTAGGATATAGTTACAGGATAGTCTAATGTGTTGTGAGGCAGGGTATAGCTACAAGATGGTATAATGTGTTGTGACGCAGGGTATAGTTACAGAATGGTCTAATGTGTTGTGAGGCAGCGTATAGTTACAGGATCGTGTAATGTGTTGTGAGGCAGGGTATAGTTACAGGATGGTATAATGTGTTGTGTGGCCGTGTACAGTTACAGGATGATCTAATGTGTTGTGCTGCAGGTATGGTTACAGGATGGTCTAAAGTGTTGTGAGGCAGGGTATAGTTACAGGATGGTCGAATGTGTTGTGAGGCAGGGTATAGTTATAGGATGATCTAATATGTTGTGAGAGAGTGTATAATTACAGAATGGTCTAATGTGTTGTGAGGCAGGGTATGGGTACAGAATGGTGTAATGTTTTGTGAGGCAGGGTATTGTTACAGGATGGTCTAATGTGTTGTGAGGTAGGATATAGTTACAGGATGGTCTAACGTGTTTGGAGGCAGGGTATAGTTACATGATGGTCTAATGTGTTGTGAGGCAGGGTATAGTTACAGAATGGTCTAATGTGTTGTGGTATAGGATATAGTTACAGGATGGTCTAATGTTTTGTGAGGCAGGGTATAGTTACAGGATGGTCTAATGTGTTATGAGGCAGGGTATAGTTACAGAATGGTCTAATGTGTTTGAGGCAGGGTATAGTTACAGAATGGTTTAATGTGTTGTGAGGCAGGGTATATTTACAGAATGGTCTAATGTGTTGTGATGCAGGGTATAGTTACTAAATGGTCAAATGTGTTGGGAGGCAGGATATAGTTACAGGATGGTCTAATGTGTTGTGTGGCAGTGTATAGTTACAGGATGATCTAATGTGTTGTAAGGCTGGGTATAGTAAAAGAATGGTCTAATGTGTTGTGCGGTAGGATATAGTTACAGGATGGTCTAATGTGTTGGGAGGCAGGGTATAGTTACAGGATGGTCTAATGTGTTGTGGGGTAGCATATAGTTACAGGATGGTCTAATGTGTTATGAGTCAGGCTATAGGTACAGGATGGTCTAATGTGTTGTGAGGCAGGGTGTAGTTACAGAATGATCTAATGTGTTGTGAGGCAGTGTTTAGTTACAGGATGGTCTAATGTGTTGTGAGGCAGGGTATAGTTACAGGATGGTCTAATGTGTTGTGAGACTGGGCAGAGTTACAGGATGGTCTAATGTGTTGTGTGCAGAGTATAGTTACAGGATGATCTAATGTATTGTGAGGCAGCGTTTAGTAACAGAATGGTCTAATGTGTTGTGAGGCAGGTATGGTTACAGAATGGTGTAATGTTTTGTGAGGCAAGGTATTGTTACAGGATGGTCTAATGTGTTGTGATGTAAGATATAGTTACAGGATGGTCTAATGTGTTGGGAGGCAGGGTATAGTTACAGGATGGTCTAATGTGTTGTGGGATAGCATATAGTTACAGGATGGTCTAATCTGTTGTGAGTCAGGCTATAGTTACAGGATGGTCTAACGTGTTGTGAGGCAGGGTGTAGTTACAGAATGGTCTAATGTGTTGTGAGGCAGGGCTTAGTTACAGGATGGTCTAATGTCTTGTGAAGTAGGATATAGTTACAGGATGGTCTAATGTGTTGTGTGGCAGGGTATAGTTACAGGATGATCTAATGTGTTGTGAGGCAGGGTATAGTTACAGGATGGTCTAATGTGTTGTTAGGCAGGGTATAGTTACAGAATGGTCTGTGTTGTGAGGAAGGATATAGAGACAGAATGGTGTAATGTGTTCTGAGGCAGGGTATCGTTACAGGATGGTCTAATGTGTTGTGAGGCAGGGTATAGTTACAGAATGCTCTAATGTATTGTGAGGCAGGGTATAGTTACAGGATGGTCTAATGTGTTGTGAGGCAGTCTATAGTTACAGGATGATCTAATGTGTTGTGAGGCAGGGTATAGTTACAGGATGGTCTAATGTGTTGTTAGGCAGGGTATAGTTACAGAATGGTCTGTGTTGTGAGGAAGGATATAGTTACAGAATGGTGTAATGTGTTCTGAGGCAGGGTATAGTTACAGGATGGTCTAATGTGTTGTGAGGCAGGGTATAGTTACAGAATGCTCTAATGTATTGTGTGGCTGGGTATAGTTACAGGATGGTCTAATGTGTTGTGGTGTAGGATATAGTTACAGGACAGTCTAATGTGTTGTGAGGAAGGGTATAGTTATAAGATGGTATAATGTTTTGTGAGGCAGGGTATAGTTACAGAATGGTTTAATGTGTTGTGAGGCAGCGTATAGTTACAGGATGGTGTAATGTGTTGTGAGGCAGGGTATAGTTACAGAATGGTCTAATGTTTTGTTAGGCAGGGTATAGTTACAGGATGGTCTAATGTGTTATGAGGCAGGATAGAGTTACAGAATGGTCTAATATGTTGTGTGGCAGGGTATAGCTACAGGATGATCTAATGTGTTGTGAGGCAGGGTAAAGTTACAGAATGGTCTAATGTGTTGTGAGGCAGGGTATAGTTACAGAATGGTCTAATGTGTTGTGAGGCAGGGTATACTTACAGAATGGACTAATGTGTTGTGAGGCAGGGTATATTTACAGGATGGTCTAAAGTGTTGTGAGGTAGGATATAGTTACAGGATGGTCTAATGTGTTGGGGGCAGGGTATAGTTACAAGATTGTCTAATGTGTTGTGAGGCAGGGTATAGTTACAGGATGGTCTAATGTGTTGTGAGGCAAGGTATAGTTACAGAATGGTCTAATGTGTTGTTAGGACGGGTATAGTTACAGAATGGCCCGTGTTGTGAGGCGGGATATAGTTACAGAATGGTCTAATGTGCTGTGAGGCAGGGTATAGTTACAGGATGGTCTAATGTGTTGTGAGGCAGGGTATAGTTACAGAATGGTCTAATGTGTTGTGAGGCAGGGTATAATTACAGGATGGTCTAATGTGTTGTGTGGTAGGATATAGTTACAGGATAGTCTAATGTGTTGTGAGGCAGGGTATAGCTACAAGATGGTATAATGTGTTGTGACGCAGGGTATAGTTACAGAATGGTCTAATGTGTTGTGAGGCAGCGTATAGTTACAGGATCGTGTAATGTGTTGTGAGGCAGGGTATAGTTACAGGATGGTATAATGTGTTGTGTGGCCGTGTACAGTTACAGGATGATCTAATGTGTTGTGCTGCAGGTATGGTTACAGGATGGTCTAAAGTGTTGTGAGGCAGGGTATAGTTACAGGATGGTCGAATGTGTTGTGAGGCAGGGTATAGTTATAGGATGATCTAATATGTTGTGAGAGAGTGTATAATTACAGAATGGTCTAATGTGTTGTGAGGCAGGGTATGGGTACAGAATGGTGTAATGTTTTGTGAGGCAGGGTATTGTTACAGGATGGTCTAATGTGTTGTGAGGTAGGATATAGTTACAGGATGGTCTACCGTGTTGGGAGGCAGGGTATAGTTACATGATGGTCTAATGTGTTGTGAGGCAGGGTATAGTTACAGAATGGTCTAATGTGTTGTGGGATAGGATATAGTTACAGGATGGTCTAATGTTTTGTGAGGCAGGGTATAGTTACAGGATGGTCTAATGTGTTATGAGGCAGGGTATAGTTACAGAATGGTCCAACGTGTTGTGATGCAGGGTATAGTTACAGAATGGTTTAATGTGTTGTGAGGCAGGGTATATTTACAGAATGGTCTAATGTGTTGTGAGGCAGGGTATAGTTACAAAATGGTCTAATGTGTTGTGAGGCAGGGTATAGTTACATGATGGTCAAATGTGTTGGGAGGCAGGATATAGTTACAGGATGGTCTAATGTGTTGTGTGGCAGTGTATAGTTACAGGATGATCTAATGTGTTGTGAGGCAGGGTGTAGTTACAGAATGATCTAATGTGTTGTGAGGCAGTGTTTAGTTACAGGATGGTCTAATGTGTTGTGAGGCGGGGTATAGTTACAGGATGGTCTAATGTTTTGTGAGACTGGGCAGAGTTACAGGATGGTCTAATGTGTTGTGTGGCAGGGTATAGTTACAGGATGATCTAATGTGTTGTGAGGCAGGGTTTAGTAACAGAATGGTCTAATGTGTTGTGAGGCAGTCTATAGTTACAGGATGATCTAATGTGTAGTGAGGCAGGGTATAGTTACAGGATGGTCTAATGTGTTGTTAGGCAGGGTATAGTTACAGAATGGTCTGTGTTGTGAGGAAGGATATAGTTACAGAATGGTGTAATGTGTTCTGAGGCAGGGTATAGTTACAGGATGGTCTAATGTGTTGTGAGGCAGGGTATAGTTACAGAATGCTCTAATGTATTGTGAGGCAGGGTATAGTTACAGGATGGTCTAATGTGTTGTGGTGTAGGATATAGTTACAGGACAGTCTAATGTGTTGTGAGGAAGGGTATAGTTATAAGATGGTATAATGTTTTGTGAGGCAGGGTATAGTTACAGAATGGTTTAATGTGTTGTGAGGCAGCGTATAGTTACAGGATGGTGTAATGTGTTGTGAGGCAGGGTATAGTTACAGAATGGTCTAATGTGTTGTGAGGCAGGGTATAGTTACAAGATGGTATAATGTATTGTGAGGTAGGATATAGTTACAGGATGATCTAATATGTTGTGAGGCAAGGTATAGTTACAGAATGGTCTAATGTTTTGTGAGGCAGGGTATAGTTACAGGATGGTCTAATGTGTTATGAGGCAGGATAGAGTTACAGAATGGTCTAATATGTTGTGAGACAGGGTATAGTTACAGGATGGTCTAATGTGTTGTGTGGCAGGGTATAGCTACAGGATGATCTAATGTGTTGTGAGGCAGGGTAAAGTTACAGAATGGTCTAATTTGTTGGGAGGCAGGGTATAGTTACAGAATGGTCTAATGTGTTGTGAGGCAGTCTATAGTTACAGGATGATCTAATGTGTAGTGAGGCAGGGTATAGTTACAGGATGGTCTAATGTGTTATGAGGCAGGATAGAGTTACAGAATGGTCTAATATGTTGTGAGACAGGGTATAGTTAGAGGATGGTCTAATGTGTTGTGTGGCAGGGTATAGATACAGGATGATCTAATGTGTTGTGAGGCAGGGTAAAGTTACAGAATGGTCTAATGTGTTGTGAGGCAGGGTATAGTTACAGAATGCTCTAATGTGTTGTGAGGCAGGGTCTAGTTACAGAATGGTCTAATGTGATGTGAGGTAGGATATAGTTACAGGATGGTCTAATGTGTTGTGTGGCAGGGTATAGTTACAGGATGATCTAATGTGTTGTAAGGCAGGGTATAGTTACAGAATCGTCTAATGTTTTGTGAGGCAGATTATATTTACAGAATGGTCTAATGTGTTGTGAGTCAGGGTATAGTTACAAGATGGTCTAATGTGTTGTGAGGCAGGATATAGTTACAGAATGGTCTAATGTGCTCTGAGGCAGGGTATAGTTACAGGATGGTATAATGTGTTGTGAGGCAGGGTATAGTTACAGGGTGGTCTAATGTGTTGTGAGACAGGGTATAGTTACAGGATGGCCTAATGTGTTGTGAGACAGGGTATAGTTACAGGATGGCCTAATGTGTTGTGAGGCAGGGTATAGTAACAGAATGGTCTAATGTGTTGTGAGGCAGGGTATAGTTACAAAATGGTCTAACGTGTTGTGAGGCAGGGTAAAGTTACAGAATGGTCTAATGTGTTCTGAGGCAGGGTATGGTTACAGAATGGTCTAATGTGTTGTGAGGCAGAGTATAATTACAGAATGGTCTAATGTGTTGTGAGGCAGGGTATAGTTACAGGATGGTCTAATGTGTTGTGCGGTAGGATATAGTTACAGGATGGTCTAATGTGTTGGGAGGCAGGGTATAGTTACAGGATGGACTAATGTGTTGTGGGGTAGCATATAGTTACAGGATGGTCTAATGTGTTATGAGTCAGGCTATAGGTACAGGATGGTCTAATGTGTTGTGAGGCAGGGTGTAGTTACAGAATGATCTAATGTGTTGTGAGGCAGTGTTTAGTTACAGGATGGTCTAATGTGTTGTGAGGCAGGGTATAGTTACAGGATGGTCTAATGTGTTGTGAGACTGGGCAGAGTTACAGGATGGTCTAATGTGTTGTGTGGCAGGGTATACTTACAGGAGTATCTAATGTGTTGTGAGGCAGGGTTTAGTAACAGAATGGGCTAATGTGTTGTGAGGCAGTCTATAGTTACAGGATGATCTAATGTGTAGTGAGGCAGGGTATAGTTACAGGATGGTCTAATGTGTTGTTAGGCAAGGTATAGTTACAGAATGGTCTAATGTGTTGTTAGGACGGGTATAGTTACAGAATGGCCCGTGTTGTGAGGCGGGATATAGTTACAGAATGGTCTAATGTGCTGTGAGGCAGGGTATAGTTACAGGATGGTCTAATGTGTTGTGAGGCAGGGTATAGTTACAGAATGGTCTAATGTGTTGTGAGGCAGGGTATAATTACAGGATGGTCTAATGTGTTGTGTGGTAGGATATAGTTAAAGGATAGTCTAATGTGTTGTGAGGCAGGGTATAGCTACAAGATGGTATAATGTGTTGTGACGCAGGGTATAGTTACAGAATGGTCTAATGTGTTGTGAGGCAGCGTATAGTTACAGGATCGTGTAATGTGTTGTGAGGCAGGGTATAGTTACAGGATGGTATAATGTGTTGTGTGGCCGTGTACAGTTACAGGATGATCTAATGTGTTGTGCTGCAGGTATGGTTACAGGATGGTCTAAAGTGTTGTGAGGCAGGGTATAGTTACAGGATGGTCGAATGTGTTGTGAGGCAGGGTATAGTTACAGGATGATCTAATATGTTGTGAGAGAGTGTATAATTACAGAATGGTCTAATGTGTTGTGAGGCAGGGTATGGGTACAGAATGGTGTAATGTTTTGTGAGGCAGGGTATTGTTACAGGATGGTCTAATGTGTTGTGAGGTAGGATATAGTTACAGGATGGTCTACCGTGTTGGGAGGCAGGGTATAGTTACATGATGGTCTAATGTGTTGTGAGGCAGGGTATAGTTACAGAATGGTCTAATGTGTTGTGGGATAGGATATAGTTACAGGATGGTCTAATGTTTTGTGAGGCAGGGTATAGTTACAGGATGGTCTAATGTGTTATGAGGCAGGGTATAGTTACAGAATGGTCCAACGTGTTGTGATGCAGGGTATAGTTACAGAATGGTTTAATGTGTTGTGAGGCAGGGTATATTTACAGAATGGTCTAATGTGTTGTGAGGCAGGGTATAGTTACAAAATGGTCTAATGTGTTGTGAGGCAGGGTATAGTTACATGATGGTCAAATGTGTTGGGAGGCAGGATATAGTTACAGGATGGTCTAATGTGTTGTGTGGCAGTGTATAGTTACAGGATGATCTAATGTGTTGTGAGGCAGGGTGTAGTTACAGAATGATCTAATGTGTTGTGAGGCAGTGTTTAGTTACAGGATGGTCTAATGTGTTGTGAGGCGGGGTATAGTTACAGGATGGTCTAATGTTTTGTGAGACTGGGCAGAGTTACAGGATGGTCTAATGTGTTGTGTGGCAGGGTATAGTTACAGGATGATCTAATGTGTTGTGAGGCAGGGTTTAGTAACAGAATGGTCTAATGTGTTGTGAGGCAGTCTATAGTTACAGGATGATCTAATGTGTAGTGAGGCAGGGTATAGTTACAGGATGGTCTAATGTGTTGTTAGGCAGGGTATAGTTACAGAATGGTCTGTGTTGTGAGGAAGGATATAGTTACAGAATGGTGTAATGTGTTCTGAGGCAGGGTATAGTTACAGGATGGTCTAATGTGTTGTGAGGCAGGGTATAGTTACAGAATGCTCTAATGTATTGTGAGGCAGGGTATAGTTACAGGATGGTCTAATGTGTTGTGGTGTAGGATATAGTTACAGGACAGTCTAATGTGTTGTGAGGAAGGGTATAGTTATAAGATGGTATAATGTTTTGTGAGGCAGGGTATAGTTACAGAATGGTTTAATGTGTTGTGAGGCAGCGTATAGTTACAGGATGGTGTAATATGTTGTGAGGCAGGGTATAGTTACAGAATGGTCTAATGTGTTGTGAGGCAGGGTATAGTTACAAGATGGTATAATGTATTGTGAGGTAGGATATAGTTACAGGATGATCTAATATGTTGTGAGGCAAGGTATAGTTACAGAATGGTCTAATGTTTTGTGAGGCAGGGTATAGTTACAGGATGGTCTAATGTGCTATGAGGCAGGATAGAGTTACAGAATGGTCTAATATGTTGTGAGACAGGGTATAGTTACAGGATGGTCTAATGTGTTGTGTGGCAGGGTATAGCTACAGGATGATCTAATGTGTTGTGAGGCAGGGTAAAGTTACAGAATGGTCTAATTTGTTGGGAGGCAGGGTATAGTTACAGAATGGTCTAATGTGTTGTGAGGCAGTCTATAGTTACAGGATGATCTAATGTGTAGTGAGGCAGGGTATAGTTACAGGATGGTCTAATGTGTTATGAGGCAGGATAGAGTTACAGAATGGTCTAATATGTTGTGAGACAGGGTATAGTTAGAGGATGGTCTAATGTGTTGTGTGGCAGGGTATAGATACAGGCTGATCTAATGTGTTGTGAGGCAGGGTAAAGTTACAGAATGGTCTAATGTGTTGTGAGGCAGGGTATAGTTACAGAATGCTCTAATGTGTTGTGAGGCAGGGTCTAGTTACAGAATGGTCTAATGTGATGTGAGGTAGGATATAGTTACAGGATGGTCTAATGTGTTGTGTGGCAGGGTATAGTTACAGGATGATCTAATGTGTTGTAAGGCAGGGTATAGTTACAGAATCGTCTAATGTTTTGTGAGGCAGATTATATTTACAGAATGGTCTAATGTGTTGTGAGTCAGGGTATAGTTACAAGATGGTCTAATGTGTTGTGAGGCAGGATATAGTTACAGAATGGTCTAATGTGCTCTGAGGCAGGGTATAGTTACAGGATGGTATAATGTGTTGTGAGGCAGGGTATAGTTACAGGGTGGTCTAATGTGTTGTGAGACAGGGTATAGTTACAGGATGGCCTAATGTGTTGTGAGACAGGGTATAGTTACAGGATGGCCTAATGTGTTGTGAGGCAGGGTATAGTAACAGAATGGTCTAATGTGTTGTGAGGCAGGGTATAGTTACAAAATGGTCTAACGTGTTGTGAGGCAGGGTAAAGTTACAGAATGGTCTAATGTGTTCTGAGGCAGGGTATGGTTACAGAATGGTCTAATGTGTTGTGAGGCAGAGTATAATTACAGAATGGTCTAATGTGTTGTGAGGCAGGGTATAGTTACAGGATGGTCTAATGTGTTGTGCGGTAGGATATAGTTACAGGATGGTCTAATGTGTTGGGAGGCAGGGTATAGTTACAGGATGGACTAATGTGTTGTGGGGTAGCATATAGTTACAGGATGGTCTAATGTGTTATGAGTCAGGCTATAGGTACAGGATGGTCTAATGTGTTGTGAGGCAGGGTGTAGTTACAGAATGATCTAATGTGTTGTGAGGCAGTGTTTAGTTACAGGATGGTCTAATGTGTTGTGAGGCAGGGTATAGTTACAGGATGGTCTAATGTGTTGTGAGACTGGGCAGAGTTACAGGATGGTCTAATGTGTTGTGTGGCAGGGTATACTTACAGGAGTATCTAATGTGTTGTGAGGCAGGGTTTAGTAACAGAATGGGCTAATGTGTTGTGAGGCAGTCTATAGTTACAGGATGATCTAATGTGTAGTGAGGCAGGGTATAGTTACAGGATGGTCTAATGTGTTGTTAGGCAGGGTATAGTTACAGAATGGTCTGTGTTGTGAGGAAGGATATAGTTACAGAATGGTGTAATGTGTTCTGAGGCAGGGTATAGTTACAGAATTGTCTAATGTGTTGTGAGGCAGGGTATAGTTACAGAATGCTCTAATGTATTGTGAGGCAGGGTATAGTTACAGGATGGTCTAATGTGTTGTAGTGTAGGATATAGTTACAGGACAGTCTAATGTGTTGTGAGGAAGGGTATAGTTATAAGATGGTATAATGTTTTGTGAGGCAGGGTATATTTACAGAATGGTTTAATGTGTTGTGAGGCAGCGTATAGTTACAGGATGGTGTAATGTGTTGTGAGGCAGGGTATAGTTACAGAATGGTCTAATGTGTTGTGAGGCAGGGTATAGTTACAAGATGGTATAATGTGTTGTGAGGTAGGATATAGTTACAGGATGGTCTAATGTGTTGGAGGTAGGGTATATTTACAGAATAGTCTAATGTGTTGTGAGTCAGGGTATAGTTACAGGATGATCTAATATGTTGTGAGGCAAGGTATAGTTACAGAATGGTCTAATGTTTTGTGAGGCAGGGTATAGTTACAGGATGGTCAAATGTGTTATGAGGCAGGATAGAGTTACAGAATGGTCTAATATGTTGTGAGACAGGGTATAGTTACAGAATGGTCTAATGTGTTGTGTGGCAGGGTATAGCTACAGGATGATGTAATGTGTTGTGAGGCAGGGTAAAGTTACAGAATGCTCTAATGTGTTGTGAGGCAGGGTATAGTTACAGAATGCTCTAATGTGTTGTGAGGCAGGGTCTAGTTACAGAATGGTCTAATGTGTTGTGAGGTAGGATATCGTTACAGGATGGTCTAATGTGTTGTGTGGCAGGGTATAGTTACAGAATCGTCTAATGTTTTGTGAGGCAGATTATATTTGTAGGGCAGATTATATGTGTTGTGTGGTAGCATATCTTTACAGGATGGTCTAATGTGTTGTGAGTCAGGCTATAGGTACAGGATGGTCTAATGTGTTGTGAGGTAGGGTATAGTTACAGAATGGTCTAATGTGTTGTGTGGCAGGGTATAGCTACAGGATGATGTAATGTGTTGTGAGGCAGGGTATAGTTACAGAATGATCTAATGAGTTGTAAGGCAGGGCATAGTTACAGAATCGTCTAATGTTTTGTGAGGCAGATTATATTTACAGAATGGTCTAATGTATTGTGAGGCAGGGTATAGTTACAAGATTGTCTAATGTGTTGTGAGGCAGGGTATAGTTACAGGATGGTCTAATGTGTTGTGAGGCAAGGTATAGTTACAGAATGGTCTAATGTGTTGTTAGGAAGGGTATAGTTACAGAATGGTCTAATGTGTTGTGAGGCAGGGTATAGTTACAGGATGGTCTAATGTGTTGTGAGGCAGGGTATAGTTACAGAATGGTCTAATGTGTTGTGAGGCAGGGTATAGTTACAGGATGGTCTAATGTGTTGTGTGGTAGGATATAGTTACAGGATAGTCTAATGTGTTGTGAGGCTGGGTATAGCTACAATATGGTATAATGTGTTGTGACGCAGGGTATAGTTACAGAATGGTCTAATGTGTTGTGAGGCAGCGTATAGTTACAGGATGGTGTAATGTGTTGTGAGGCAGGGTATAGTTACAGGATGGTATAATGTGTTGTGTGGCAGTGTACAGTTACAGGATGATCTAATGTGTTGTGATGCAGGTATTGTTACAGGATGCTCTAAAGTGTTGTGAGGCAGGGTATAGTTACAGGATGGTCTAATGTGTTGTGATCAGGGTATAGTTATAGGATGATCTAATATGTTGTGAGGCAGGGTATAGTTACAGAATGGTCTAATGTGTTGTGAGGCAGGGTATGGTTACAGAATGTTGTAATGTTTTGTGAGGCAGGGTATTGTTACAGGATGGTCTAATGTGTTGTGAGGTAGGATATAGTTACAGGATGGTCTAACGTGTTTGGAGGCAGGGTATAGTTACATGATGGTCTAATGTGTTGTGAGGCAGGGTATAGTTACAGAATGGTCTAATGCGTTGTGGTATAGGATATAGTTACAGGATGGTCTAATGTTTTGTGAGGCAGGGTATAGTTACATGATGGTCTAATGTGTTATGAGGCAGGGTATAGTTACAGAATGGTCTAATGTGTTTGAGGCAGGGTATAGTTACAGAATGGTTTAATGTGTTGTGAGGCAGGGTATATTTACAGAATGGTCTAATGTGTTGTGATGCAGGGTATAGTTACAAAATGGTCAAATGTGTTGGGAGGCAGGATATAGTTACAGGATGGTCTAATGTGTTGTGTGGCAGTGTATAGTTACAGGATGATCTAATGTGTTGTAAGGCAGTGTATAGTAACAGAATGGTCTAACGTGTTGTGAGGCAGGGTAAAGTTACAGAATGGTCTAATGTGTTCTGAGGCAGGGTATAGTTACAGAATGGTCTAATGTGTTGTGAGGCAGAGTATAATTACAGAATGGTCTAATGTGTTGTGAGGCAGGGTATAGTTACAGGATGGTCTAATGTGTTGTGCGGTAGGATATAGTTACAGGATGGTCTAATGTGTTGGGAGGCAGGGTATAGTTACAGGATGGTCTAATGTGTTGTGGGGTAGCATATAGTTACAGGATGGTCTAATGTGTTATGAGTCAGGCTATAGGTACAGGATGGTCTAATGTGTTGTGAGGCAGGGTGTAGTTACAGAATGATCTAATGTGTTGTGAGGCAGTGTTTAGTTACAGGATGGTCTAATGTGTTGTGAGGCAGGGTATAGTTACAGGATGGTCTAATGTGTTGTGAGACTGGGCAGAGTTACAGGATGGTCTAATGTGTTGTGTGCAGAGTATAGTTACAGGATGATCTAATGTATTGTGAGGCAGCGTTTAGTAACAGAATGGTCTAATGTGTTGTGAGGCAGGGTATAGTTACATAATTGTTTAATGTGTTGTGAGGCAGGGTATAGTTACAGAATGGTCTAATGTGTTGTGAGGCAGGTATGGTTACAGAATGGTGTAATGTTTTGTGAGGCAGGGTATAGTTACAGAATGGTCTAATGTGTTGTGGGATAGGATATAGTTACAGGATGGTCTAATGTGTTGTGAGGTGAGATATAGTTACATGATGGTCTAATGTGTTGGGAGGCAGGGTATAGTTACAGGATGGTCTAATGTGTTGTGGGATAGCATATAGTTACAGGATGGTCTAATCTGTTGTGGGTCAGGCTATAGTTACAGGATGGTCTAATGTGTTGTGAGGCAGGGTGTAGTTACAGAATGGTCTAATGTGTTGTGAGGCAGGGCTTAGTTACAGGATGGTCTAATGTGTTGTGAAGTAGGATATAGTTACAGGATGGTCTAATGTGTTGTGTGGCAGGGTATAGTTACAGGATGATCTAATGACTTGTAAGGCAGGGTATAGTTACAGAATCGTCTAATGTTTTGTGAGGCAGATTATATTTACAAATGGTCTAATGTGTTGTGAGGCAGGGTATAGTTACAAGATGGTCTAATGTGTTGTGGGGTAGCATATAGTTACAGGATGGTCTAATGTGTTGTGTGGTAGGATATAATTACAGGATAGTCTAATGTGTTGTGAGGCAGGGTATAGTTACAAGATGGTATAATGTGTTGTGACGCAGGGTATAGTTACAGAATGGTCTAATGTGTTGTGAGGAAGCGTATAGTTACAGGATGGTCTAATGTGTTGTGAGGCAGGGTATAGTTACAGGATGATCTAATATGTTGTGAGTCAGGGTATAGTTACAGAATGGTCTAATGTGTTGTGAGGCAGTGTATGGTTACAGAACGGTGTAATGTTTTGTGAGGCAGGGTATTGTTACAGGATGGTCTAACTTGTTAGGAGGCAGAGTATAGTTACATGATGGTCTAATGTGTTGTGAGGCAGGGTATAGTTACAGAATGGTCTAATGTGTTGTGGGATAGGATATAGTTACAGGATGGTCTAATGTTTTGTGAGGCAGGGTATAGTTACAGGATGGTCTAATGTGTTATGAGGAAGGTTATAGTTACAGAATGGTCTAATGTTTTGTGAGGCAGGGTATAGTTACAGAATGGTTTAATGTGTTGTGAGGCAGGGTATATTTACAGAATGGTCTAATGTGTTGTGAGGCAGGGTATAGTTACAAAATGGTCTAATGTGTTGTGAGGCAGGGTATAGTTACATGATGGTCTAATGTGTTGTGAGGTAGGATATAGTTACAGGATGGTCCAATGTGTTGGGAGGCAGGATATAGTTACAGGATGGTCTAATGTGTTGTGTGGCAGGGTATAGTTACAGGATGATCTAATGTGTTGTAAGGCAGGGTATAGTAACAGAATGGTCTAATGTGTTGTGAGGCAGGTAAAGTTACAGAATGGTCTAATGTGTTCTGAGGCAGGGTATAGTTACAGGATGGTATAATGTGTTGTGAGGCAGGGTATAGTTACAGAATGGTCTAATGTGTTGTGGGGCAGGGTATAGTTACAGGATGGTCTAATGTGTTGGGCGGTAGGATATAGTTACATGATGGTCTAATGTGTTGGGAGGCAGGGTATAGTTACAGGATGGTCTAATGTGTTGTGGGGTAGCATATAGTTACAGGATGGTCTAATGTGTTATGAGTCAGGCTATACGTACAGGATGGTCTAATGTGTTGTGAGGCAGGGTGTAGTTACAGAATGATCTAATGTGTTGTGAGGCAGTGTTTAGTTACAGGATGGTCTAATGTGTTGTGAGGCAGGGTATAGTTACAGGATGGTCTAATGTGTTGTGAGACTGGGCAGAGTTACAGGATGGTCTAATGTGTTGCGTGGCAGGGTATAGTTACAGGATGATCTAATGTGTTGTGAGGCAGGGTTTAGTAACAGAATGGTCTAATGTGTTGTGAGGCAGGGTATAGTCACAGAGTTGTTTAATGTGTTGTGAGGCAGGGTATAGTTACAGAATGGTCTAATGTGTTGTGAGGCAGTGTATGGTTACATAATGGTGTAATGTTTTGTGAGGCATGGTATTGTTACAGGATGGTCTAATGTGTTGTGAGTCAGGCTATAGTTACAGGATGGTCTAATGTGTTGTGAGGCAGGGTGTAGTTACAGAATGGTCTAATGTGTTGTGGGGCAGGGTTTAGTTACAGGATGGTCTAATGTGTTGTGGAGTAGGATATAGTTACAGGATGGTCTAATGTGTTGTGTGGCAGGGTATAGTTACAGGATGATCTAATGAGTTGTAAGGCAGGGTATAGTTACAGAATCGTCTAATGTTTTGTGAGGCAGATTATATTTACAGAATGGTCTAATGTGTTGTGAGGCAGGGTATAGTTACAAGATGGTCTAATGTGTTGTGAGGCAGGTTATAGTTACAGAATATTCTTATGTGTTGTGAGGCAGGATATAGTTACAGGATGGTCTAATGTGTTGTGAGGCCGGGTATAGTTACAGGATGGTCTAATGTGTTGTGAGGCAGGGTATAGTTACAGAATGGTCTAATGTGTTGTGAGGCAGGGTATAGTTACAGGATGGTCTAATGTGTTGTGTGGTAGGATATAGTTACAGGATAGTCTAATGTGTTGTGAGGCAGGGTATAGTTACAAGATGGTATAATGTGTTGTGACGCAGGGTATAGTTACAGAATGGTCTAATGTGTTGTGAGGCAGCGTATGGTTACAGGATGGTCTAATGTGTTGTGTGGCAGGGTATAGTTAGAGGATGATCTAATGTGTTGTGAGGCAGGGTATTGTAACAGAATGGTCTAATGTGTTGGGATGCAGGGTATAGTTACAGAATGGTCTAATGTGTTGTGAGGCAGGGTATATTTACAGAATGGTCTTATGTGTTGTGAGGCAGGGTATAGCTACAGAATGGTCTAATGTGTTGTGAGGCAGGGTATAGTTACAGGATGGTCTAATGTGTTGTGAGGTAGGACATAGTTACAGGATGGTCTAATGTGTTGTGAGGCAGGGTATAGATACAGAATGGTCTAATGTGTTGTGAGGCAGCGTATAGATACAGAATGGTCTAATGTTTTGTTAGCCAGGTAATAGTTACAGGATGATCTAATATGTTGTGAGGCAAGGTATAGTTACAGAATGGTCTAATGTGTTGTGAGGCAGGGTATAGTTACAGGATGGTCTAATGTGTTGTGAGGTAGGACATAGTTACAGGATGGTCTAATGTGTTGTGAGGCAGGGTATAGATACAGAATGGTCTAATGTGTTGTGAGGCAGCGTATAGATACAGAATGGTCTAATGTGTTGTTAGCCAGGTAATAGTTACAGGATGATCTAATGTGTTGTGAGACAGGGTATAGTTACAGGATGGTCTAATGTGTTGTGAGGCAGGGTATATTTACAGAATGGTCTAATGTGTTGTGAGGCAGGGTATAGTTACAGGATGATCTAATGTGTTGTGAGGCAGAGTATAGTTACAGAATGGTCTAATGTGTTGTGAGGCAGGGTATAGTTACAGGATGGTCTAATGTGTTGTGGGGTAGGATATAGTTATAGGATGGTCTAATGTGTTATGGGGTAGGATATAGTTACAGGATAGTCTAATGTGTTTTGAGGCAGGGTATAGTTACAGAATGGTCTAATGTGTTGTGAGGCAAGGTATAGTTACAGAATTGTCTGATGTGTTGTGGGGTAGGATATAGTTACAGGATGGTCTAATGTGTTGTGGGGTAGGATATAGTTACAGGATGGTCTAATGTGTTATGGGGTAGGATATAGTTACAGGATAGTCTAATGTGTTGTGAGACAGGGTATAGTTACAGGATGGTCTAATGTGTTGTGAGGCAGGCTATAATTACAGAATGGTCTAATGTGTTGTCAGGCAGGGTGTAGTTACAGGATGGTCTAATGTGTTGTGAGACAGGGTATATATACAGGATGGTCTAATGTGTTGTGAGGCAGGGTATATTTACAGAATGGTCTAAGGTGTTGTGAGGCAGGGTATAGTTACAGGATGATCTAATGTGTTGTGAGGCAGGGTATAGTTACAGAATGGTGTAATGTGTTGCGAGGCAGGGTATAGTTACAGGATGGTCTAATGTGTTGTGGGGTAGGATATAGCTACAGGATGGACTAATGTGTTATGGGGTAGGATATAGTTACAGGATAGTCTAATGTGTTTTGAGGCAGGGTATAGTTACAGAATGGTCTAATGTGTTGTGAGGCAGGGTATAGTTACAGGATGGTCTAATGTGTTGTGGGGTAGCATATAGTTACAGGATGGACTAATCTGTTGTGAGCCAGGGTATAGTTACAGAATGGTCTAATGTGTTGTCAGGCAGGGTATAGTTACAGAATGCTCTAATGTATTGTGAGGCAGGGTATAGTTACAGGATGGTCTAATGTGTTGTAGTGTAGGATATAGTTACAGGACAGTCTAATGTGTTGTGAGGAAGGGTATAGTTATAAGATGGTATAATGTTTTGTGAGGCAGGGTATATTTACAGAATGGTTTAATGTGTTGTGAGGCAGCGTATAGTTACAGGATGGTGTAATGTGTTGTGAGGCAGGGTATAGTTACAGAATGGTCTAATGTGTTGTGAGGCAGGGTATAGTTACAAGATGGTATAATGTGTTGTGAGGTAGGATATAGTTACAGGATGGTCTAATGTGTTGGAGGTAGGGTATATTTACAGAATAGTCTAATGTGTTGTGAGTCAGGGTATAGTTACAGGATGATCTAATATGTTGTGAGGCAAGGTATAGTTACAGAATGGTCTAATGTTTTGTGAGGCAGGGTATAGTTACAGGATGGTCAAATGTGTTATGAGGCAGGATAGAGTTACAGAATGGTCTAATATGTTGTGAGACAGGGTATAGTTACAGAATGGTCTAATGTGTTGTGTGGCAGGGTATAGCTACAGGATGATGTAATGTGTTGTGAGGCAGGGTAAAGTTACAGAATGCTCTAATGTGTTGTGAGGCAGGGTATAGTTACAGAATGCTCTAATGTGTTGTGAGGCAGGGTCTAGTTACATGATGGTCTAATGTGTTGTGAGGTAGGATATCGTTACAGGATGGTCTAATGTGTTGTGTGGCAGGGTATAGTTACAGAATCGTCTAATGTTTTGTGAGGCAGATTATATTTGTAGGGCAGATTATATGTGTTGTGTGGTAGCATATCTTTACAGGATGGTCTAATGTGTTGTGAGTCAGGCTATAGGTACAGGATGGTCTAATGTGTTGTGAGGTAGGGTATAGTTACAGAATGGTCTAATGTGTTGTGTGGCAGGGTATAGCTACAGGATGATGTAATGTGTTGTGAGGCAGGGTATAGTTACAGAATGATCTAATGAGTTGTAAGGCAGGGCATAGTTACAGAATCGTCTAATGTTTTGTGAGGCAGATTATATTTACAGAATGGTCTAATGTATTGTGAGGCAGGGTATAGTTACAAGATTGTCTAATGTGTTGTGAGGCAGGGTATAGTTACAGGATGGTCTAATGTGTTGTGAGGCAAGGTATAGTTACAGAATGGTCTAATGTGTTGTTAGGAAGGGTATAGTTACAGAATGGTCTAATGTGTTGTGAGGCAGGGTATAGTTACAGGATGGTCTAATGTGTTGTGAGGCAGGGTATAGTTACAGAATGGTCTAATGTGTTGTGAGGCAGGGTATAGTTACAGGATGGTCTAATGTGTTGTGTGGTAGGATATAGTTACAGGATAGTCTAATGTGTTGTGAGGCTGGGTATAGCTACAATATGGTATAATGTGTTGTGACGCAGGGTATAGTTACAGAATGGTCTAATGTGTTGTGAGGCAGCGTATAGTTACAGGATGGTGTAATGTGTTGTGAGGCAGGGTATAGTTACAGGATGGTATAATGTGTTGTGTGGCAGTGTACAGTTACAGGATGATCTAATGTGTTGTGATGCAGGTATTGTTACAGGATGCTCTAAAGTGTTGTGAGGCAGGGTATAGTTACAGGATGGTCTAATGTGTTGTGATCAGGGTATAGTTATAGGATGATCTAATATGTTGTGAGGCAGGGTATAGTTACAGAATGGTCTAATGTGTTGTGAGGCAGGGTATGGTTACAGAATGTTGTAATGTTTTGTGAGGCAGGGTATTGTTACAGGATGGTCTAATGTGTTGTGAGGTAGGATATAGTTACAGGATGGTCTAACGTGTTTGGAGGCAGGGTATAGTTACATGATGGTCTAATGTGTTGTGAGGCAGGGTATAGTTACAGAATGGTCTAATGCGTTGTGGTATAGGATATAGTTACAGGATGGTCTAATGTTTTGTGAGGCAGGGTATAGTTACATGATGGTCTAATGTGTTATGAGGCAGGGTATAGTTACAGAATGGTCTAATGTGTTTGAGGCAGGGTATAGTTACAGAATGGTTTAATGTGTTGTGAGGCAGGGTATATTTACAGAATGGTCTAATGTGTTGTGATGCAGGGTATAGTTACAAAATGGTCAAATGTGTTGGGAGGCAGGATATAGTTACAGGATGGTCTAATGTGTTGTGTGGCAGTGTATAGTTACAGGATGATCTAATGTGTTGTAAGGCAGTGTATAGTAACAGAATGGTCTAACGTGTTGTGAGGCAGGGTAAAGTTACAGAATGGTCTAATGTGTTCTGAGGCAGGGTATAGTTACAGAATGGTCTAATGTGTTGTGAGGCAGAGTATAATTACAGAATGGTCTAATGTGTTGGGAGGCAGGGTATAGTTACAGGATGGTCTAATGTGTTGTGCGGTAGGATATAGTTACAGGATGGTCTAATGTGTTGGGAGGCAGGGTATAGTTACAGGATGGTCTAATGTGTTGTGGGGTAGCATATAGTTACAGGATGGTCTAATGTGTTATGAGTCAGGCTATAGGTACAGGATGGTCTAATGTGTTGTGAGGCAGGGTGTAGTTACAGAATGATCTAATGTGTTGTGAGGCAGTGTTTAGTTACAGGATGGTCTAATGTGTTGTGAGGCAGGGTATAGTTACAGGATGGTCTAATGTGTTGTGAGACTGGGCAGAGTTACAGGATGGTCTAATGTGTTGTGTGCAGAGTATAGTTACAGGATGATCTAATGTATTGTGAGGCAGCGTTTAGTAACAGAATGGTCTAATGTGTTGTGAGGCAGGGTATAGTTACATAATTGTTTAATGTGTTGTGAGGCAGGGTATAGTTACAGAATGGTCTAATGTGTTGTGAGGCAGGTATGGTTACAGAATGGTGTAATGTTTTGTGAGGCAGGGTATAGTTACAGAATGGTCTAATGTGTTGTGGGATAGGATATAGTTACAGGATGGTCTAATGTGTTGTGAGGTGAGATATAGTTACATGATGGTCTAATGTGTTGGGAGGCAGGGTATAGTTACAGGATGGTCTAATGTGTTGTGGGATAGCATATAGTTACAGGATGGTCTAATCTGTTGTGGGTCAGGCTATAGTTACAGGATGGTCTAATGTGTTGTGAGGCAGGGTGTAGTTACAGAATGGTCTAATGTGTTGTGAGGCAGGGCTTAGTTACAGGATGGTCTAATGTGTTGTGAAGTAGGATATAGTTACAGGATGGTCTAATGTGTTGTGTGGCAGGGTATAGTTACAGGATGATCTAATGACTTGTAAGGCAGGGTATAGTTACAGAATCGTCTAATGTTTTGTGAGGCAGATTATATTTACAAATGGTCTAATGTGTTGTGAGGCAGGGTATAGTTACAAGATGGTCTAATGTGTTGTGGGGTAGCATATAGTTACAGGATGGTCTAATGTGTTGTGTGGTAGGATATAATTACAGGATAGTCTAATGTGTTGTGAGGCAGGGTATAGTTACAAGATGGTATAATGTGTTGTGACGCAGGGTATAGTTACAGAATGGTCTAATGTGTTGTGAGGAAGCGTATAGTTACAGGATGGTCTAATGTGTTGTGAGGCAGGGTATAGTTACAGGATGATCTAATATGTTGTGAGTCAGGGTATAGTTACAGAATGGTCTAATGTGTTGTGAGGCAGTGTATGGTTACAGAACGGTGTAATGTTTTGTGAGGCAGGGTATTGTTACAGGATGGTCTAACTTGTTAGGAGGCAGAGTATAGTTACATGATGGTCTAATGTGTTGTGAGGCAGGGTATAGTTACAGAATGGTCTAATGTGTTGTGGGATAGGATATAGTTACAGGATGGTCTAATGTTTTGTGAGGCAGGGTATAGTTACAGGATGGTCTAATGTGTTATGAGGAAGGTTATAGTTACAGAATGGTCTAATGTTTTGTGAGGCAGGGTATAGTTACAGAATGGTTTAATGTGTTGTGAGGCAGGGTATATTTACAGAATGGTCTAATGTGTTGTGAGGCAGGGTATAGTTACAAAATGGTCTAATGTGTTGTGAGGCAGGGTATAGTTACATGATGGTCTAATGTGTTGTGAGGTAGGATATAGTTACAGGATGGTCCAATGTGTTGGGAGGCAGGATATAGTTACAGGATGGTCTAATGTGTTGTGTGGCAGGGTATAGTTACAGGATGATCTAATGTGTTGTAAGGCAGGGTATAGTAACAGAATGGTCTAATGTGTTGTGAGGCAGGTAAAGTTACAGAATGGTCTAATGTGTTCTGAGGCAGGGTATAGTTACAGGATGGTATAATGTGTTGTGAGGCAGGGTATAGTTACAGAATGGTCTAATGTGTTGTGGGGCAGGGTATAGTTACAGGATGGTCTAATGTGTTGGGCGGTAGGATATAGTTACATGATGGTCTAATGTGTTGGGAGGCAGGGTATAGTTACAGGATGGTCTAATGTGTTGTGGGGTAGCATATAGTTACAGGATGGTCTAATGTGTTATGAGTCAGGCTATACGTACAGGATGGTCTAATGTGTTGTGAGGCAGGGTGTAGTTACAGAATGATCTAATGTGTTGTGAGGCAGTGTTTAGTTACAGGATGGTCTAATGTGTTGTGAGGCAGGGTATAGTTACAGGATGGTCTAATGTGTTGTGAGACTGGGCAGAGTTACAGGATGGTCTAATGTGTTGCGTGGCAGGGTATAGTTACAGGATGATCTAATGTGTTGTGAGGCAGGGTTTAGTAACAGAATGGTCTAATGTGTTGTGAGGCAGGGTATAGTCACAGAGTTGTTTAATGTGTTGTGAGGCAGGGTATAGTTACAGAATGGTCTAATGTGTTGTGAGGCAGTGTATGGTTACATAATGGTGTAATGTTTTGTGAGGCATGGTATTGTTACAGGATGGTCTAATGTGTTGTGAGTCAGGCTATAGTTACAGGATGGTCTAATGTGTTGTGAGGCAGGGTGTAGTTACAGAATGGTCTAATGTGTTGTGGGGCAGGGTTTAGTTACAGGATGGTCTAATGTGTTGTGGAGTAGGATATAGTTACAGGATGGTCTAATGTGTTGTGTGGCAGGGTATAGTTACAGGATGATCTAATGAGTTGTAAGGCAGGGTATAGTTACAGAATCGTCTAATGTTTTGTGAGGCAGATTATATTTACAGAATGGTCTAATGTGTTGTGAGGCAGGGTATAGTTACAAGATGGTCTAATGTGTTGTGAGGCAGGTTATAGTTACAGAATATTCTTATGTGTTGTGAGGCAGGATATAGTTACAGGATGGTCTAATGTGTTGTGAGGCCGGGTATAGTTACAGGATGGTCTAATGTGTTGTGAGGCAGGGTATAGTTACAGAATGGTCTAATGTGTTGTGAGGCAGGGTATAGTTACAGGATGGTCTAATGTGTTGTGTGGTAGGATATAGTTACAGGATAGTCTAATGTGTTGTGAGGCAGGGTATAGTTACAAGATGGTATAATGTGTTGTGACGCAGGGTATAGTTACAGAATGGTCTAATGTGTTGTGAGGCAGGGTATATTTACAGAATGGTCTTATGTGTTGTGAGGCAGGGTATAGCTACAGAATGGTCTAATGTGTTGTGAGGCAGGGTATAGTTACAGGATGGTCTAATGTGTTGTGAGGTAGGACATAGTTACAGGATGGTCTAATGTGTTGTGAGGCAGGGTATAGATACAGAATGGTCTAATGTGTTGTGAGGCAGCGTATAGATACAGAATGGTCTAATGTTTTGTTAGCCAGGTAATAGTTACAGGATGATCTAATATGTTGTGAGGCAAGGTATAGTTACAGAATGGTCTAATGTGTTGTGAGGCAGGGTATAGTTACAGGATGATCTAATATGTTGTGAGGCAAGGTATAGTTACAGAATGGTCTAATGTGTTGTGAGGCAGGGTATAGTTACAGGATGGTCTAATGTGTTGTGAGGTAGGACATAGTTACAGGATGATCTAATGTGTTGTGAGACAGGGTATAGTTACAGGATGGTCTAATGTGTTGTGAGGCAGGGTATATTTACAGAATGGTCTAATGTGTTGTGAGGCAGGGTATAGTTACAGGATGATCTAATGTGTTGTGAGGCAGAGTATAGTTACAGAATGGTCTAATGTGTTGTGAGGCAGGGTATAGTTACAGGATGGTCTAATGTGTTGTGGGGTAGGATATAGTTATAGGATGGTCTAATGTGTTATGGGGTAGGATATAGTTACAGGATAGTCTAATGTGTTTTGAGGCAGGGTATAGTTACAGAATGGTCTAATGTGTTGTGAGGCAAGGTATAGTTACAGAATTGTCTGATGTGTTGTGGGGTAGGATATAGTTACAGGATGGTCTAATGTGTTGTGGGGTAGGATATAGTTACAGGATGGTCTAATGTGTTATGGGGTAGGATATAGTTACAGGATAGTCTAATGTGTTGTGAGACAGGGTATAGTTACAGGATGGTCTAATGTGTTGTGAGGCAGGCTATAATTACAGAATGGTCTAATGTGTTGTCAGGCAGGGTGTAGTTACAGGATGGTCTAATGTGTTGTGAGACAGGGTATATATACAGGATGGTCTAATGTGTTGTGAGGCAGGGTATATTTACAGAATGGTCTAAGGTGTTGTGAGGCAGGGTATAGTTACAGGATGATCTAATGTGTTGTGAGGCAGGGTATAGTTACAGAATGGTGTAATGTGTTGCGAGGCAGGGTATAGTTACAGGATGGTCTAATGTGTTGTGGGGTAGGATATAGCTACAGGATGGACTAATGTGTTATGGGGTAGGATATAGTTACAGGATAGTCTAATGTGTTTTGAGGCAGGGTATAGTTACAGAATGGTCTAATGTGTTGTGAGGCAGGGTATAGTTACAGGATGGTCTAATGTGTTGTGGGGTAGCATATAGTTACAGGATGGACTAATCTGTTGTGAGCCAGGGTATAGTTACAGAATGGTCTAATGTGTTGTCAGGCAGGGTATAGTTACAGGATGGTCTAATGTGTTGTGTGGCAGGGTATAGTTACAGGATGATCTAATGTGTTGTGAGGCAGGGTATAGTCACAGAATGGTCTAATATGTTGTGAAGCAGGGAATATTTACAGAATGGTGTAATGTGTTGTGAGGCAGGGTATAGTTACAGGATGATCTAATGTGTTGTGAGGCAAGGTATAGTTACAGAATGGTCTAATGTGTTGTGGGTAGGATATAGTTACAGGATGATCTAATGTGTTGTGAGGCAAGGTATATTTACAGAATGGTCTAATGTGTTGTGGGTAGGATATAGTTACAGGATGGTCTAATGTGTTGTGAGTCAGGCTATAGGTACAGGATGGTCTAATGTCTTGTGAGGCAGGGTATAATTACAGAATGGTCTAATGTTTTGTGAAGCAGGGTATAGTTACAGGATCGTCTAATGTGTTGTGAGGTAGGATATATTTACAGGATGGTCTAATGTGTTGTGAGGCAGGGTATAGTTACAGGATGATCTAATGTGTTGTGAGGCAGATTATATTTACAGAATGGTCTAATGTGTTGTGAGGCAGGGTATAGTTACAAGAGGGTCTAACGTATTGTGAGGCAGGGTATAGTTACAGGATGATCTAATGTATTGTGAGGCAGGGTATGGTTACATGATGGTCTAATGTGTTGTTAGGCAGGGTATAGTTACAGAATGATCTGTGTTGTGAGGCAGGATATAGTTACAGAATGGTCTAATGTGTTGTGAGGCAGGGTATAGTTACAGGATGGTCTAATGTGTTGTGAGGCAGGGTATAGTTACAGAATGGTCTAATGTGTTGTGAGGCAGGGTATAGTTACAAGATGGTATAATGTATCGTGAGGCAGGGTATAGTTAAAGAATGGTCTAATGTGTTGTGAGGCATCGTATAGTTACAGGATGGTGTAATGTGTTGTGAGGCAGTGTATAGTTACAGGATGGTATAATGTGTTATGTGGCAGTGTATAGTTACAGGATGATCTAATTTGTTGTGATGCAGGGTATAGTTACAGGATGGTCTAATGTGTTGTGAGGCAGGTTATAGTTACAGAATGGTCCAATGTGTTGTGGGGTAGGATATAGTTACATGATGGTCTAATGTGTTGTGAGGCAGGGTATAGTTACAGAATGGTCTAATGTGTTGTGAGGCAGGGTATAGTTACATGATGGTCTAATGTGTTGTAGCATAGGATATAGGTACAGGATGGTCTAATGTTTTGTGAGGCAGGGTATAGTTACAGGATGGTCTAATGTGTTATGAGGTAGGGTATAGTTACAGAATGGTCTAATGTGTTGTGACGCAGAGTATAGTTACAGGATGGTCTAATGTGTTGTGAGACAGGGTTTAGTAACAGAATGGTGTAATGTGTTGTGAGGCAGGGTATAGTTACAGAATTGTCTAATGTGTTGTGAGGCAGGGTATAGTTACAGAATGGTTAATGTGTTGTGAGGCAGGGTATGGTTACAGAATAGTGTAATGTGTTGTGAGGCAGGGTATAGTTACAGGATGGTCTAATGTGTTTTAGGTAGGATATAGTTACAGGATGGCCTAATGTGTTGGGAGGCAGTGTATAGTTACATGATAGTCTATTGTGTTGTGAGGCAGGTTATAGTTACAGAATAGTCTAATGCGTTGTGAGGAAGGGTATAGTTGCAGGATGGTCTATTGTGTTGTGGGATAGGATATTGTTACAGGATGGTCTAATGTTTTGTGAGGCAGGGTATAGTTACAGGATGGTCTAATGTGTTATGAGGCAGGGTATAGTTACAGAATGGTCTAATGTGTTGTGAGGCAGGGTATAGTTACAGGATGGTTTAATGTGTTGTGAGACAGGGTATAGTTACAGGATGGTCTAATGTGTTGTGTGGCAGGGTATAGTTACAGGATGATCTAATGTGTTGTGAGGCAGGGTATAGTAACAGAATGGTCTAATGTGTTGGGAGGCAGGGTATAGTTACAGAATGGTCTAATGTGTTGTGAGGCAGGGTATATTTACAGAATGGTCTAATGTGTTGTGAGGCAGGGTATTGTTACAGAATGGTCTAATGTGTTGTGAGGCAGGGCATAGTTACAGGATGGTCTAATGTGTTGTGAGGTAGGATATAGTTACAGGATGGTCTAATGTGTTGTGAGACAGGGTATAGTTACAGGATGGTCTAATGTGTTGTGAGGCAGGGTATATTTACAGAATGGTCTAATGTGTTGTGAGGCAGGGTATAGTTACAGGATGATCTAATGTGTTGTGAGGTAGAGTATAGTTACAGGATGGTCTAATGTGTTGTGGGGTAGGATATAGTTACAGGATGGTTTAATGTGTTATGGGGTAGGATATAGTTACAGGATAGTCTAATGTGTTTTGAGGCAGGGTATAGTTACAGAATGGTCTAATGTGTTGTGAGGCAAGGTATAGTTACAGAATTGTCTAATGTGTTGTAGGGTAGGATATAGTTACAGGATGGTCTAATGTGTTGTGAGGCAGGCTATAATTACAGAATGGTCTAATGTGTTGTCAGGCAGGGTATAGTTACAGGATGGTCTAATGTCTTGTGAGACAGGGTATATATACAGGATGGTCTAATGCGTTGTGAGGCAGGGTATATTTACAGAATGTTCTAATGTGTTTTGAGGCAGGGTATAGTTACAGGATGATCTAATGTGTTGTGAGGCAGGGTATAGTTACACAATGATCTAATGTGTTGCGAGGCAGGGTATAGTTACAGGATGGTCTAATGTGTTGTGGGGTAGGATATAGCTACAGGATGGTCTAATGTGTTATGGGGTAGGATATAGTTACATGATAGTCTAATGTGTTTTGAGGCAGGGTATAGTTACAGAATGGTCTAATGTGTTGTGAGGGAGGGTATAGTTACAGGATGGTCTAATGTGTTGTGGGGTCGCATATAGTTACAGGATGGACTAATGTGTTGTGAGCCAGGATATAGTTACAGGATGGTCTAATGTGTTGTGGGGTAGGATATAGCTACAGGATGATCTAATTTGTTGTGAGGCAGGGTATAGTCACAGAATGGTCTAATATGTTGTGAGGCAGGGTATATTTACAGAATGGTCTAATGTGTTGTGAGGCAGGGTATAGTTACAGGATGATCTAATGTGTTGTGAGGCAAGGTATAGTTACAGAATGGTCTAATGTGTTGTGGGTAGGATATAGTTACAGTATGATCTAATGTTTTGTGAGGCAGGGTATAGTTACAGGATGGTGTAATGTGTTATGAGGCAGGGTATAGTTACAGAATGGTCTAATGTGTTGTGAGGCAGGGTAGAGTTACAGGATGGTCTAATGTGTTGTGAGGCAGGGTATAGTAACAGAATGGTGTAATGTGTTGTGAGGCAGGGCATAGTAACAGAATGCTCTAATGTGTTGTGAGGCAGGGTATAGATACAGAATGGTCTAATGTGTTGTGAGGCAGGGTATAGTTACAGAATGGTCTAAAGTGTTCTGAGGCAGGCTATAGTTACAGAATGGTCTAATGTGTTGTGAGGCAGGGTATAGTTATAGGATGGTCTGTGTTGTGAGGCAGGGTATAGTTACAGAATGGTCTAATGTGTTGTGAGGCAGGGTATAGTTACAGAATGGTCTGTGTTGTGAGGCTGGGTATATTTACAGAATGGTGTAATATGTTGTGAGTCAGGGTATAGTTACAGGATGGTCTAATGTGTTGTGAGGCAGGGTATAGTTACAGAATGGTCTAATTTGTTGCGTGGCAGGGTATAGTTACAGGATGATCTAATGTGTTGTGAGGCAGGGTATAGTCACAGAATGGTCTAATATGTTGTGAAGCAGGGAATATTTACAGAATGCTGTAATGTGTTGTGAGGCAGGGTATAGTTACAGGATGATCTAATGTGTTGTGAGGCAAGGTATAGTTACAGAATGGTCTAATGTGTTGTGGGTAGGATATAGTTACAGGATGATCTAATGTGTTGTGAGGCAAGGTATATTTACAGAATGGTCTAATGTGTTGTGGGTAGGATATAGTTACAGGATGGTCTAATGTCTTGTGAGGCAGGGTATAATTACAGAATGGTCTAATGTTTTGTGAAGCAGGGTATAGTTACAGGATCGTCTAATGTGTTGTGAGGTAGGATATATTTACAGGATGGTCTAATGTGTTGTGAGGCAGGGTATAGTTACAGGATGATCTAATGTGTTGTGAGGCAGATTATATTTACAGAATGGTCTAATGCGTTGTGAGGCAGGGTATAGTTACAAGAGGGTCTAACGTATTGTGAGGCAGGGTATAGTTACAGGATGATCTAATGTATTGTGAGGCAGGGTATGGTTACATGATGGTCTAATGTGTTGTTAGGCAGGGTATAGTTACAGAATGATCTGTGTTGTGAGGCAGGATATAGTTACAGAATGGTCTAATGTGTTGTGAGGCAGGGTATAGTTACAGGATGGTCTAATGTGTTGTGAGGCAGGGTATAGTTACAGAATGGTCTAATGTGTTGTGAGGCAGGGTATAGTTACAAGATGGTATAATGTATCGTGAGGCAGGGTATAGTTAAAGAATGGTCTAATGTGTTGTGAGGCATCGTATAGTTACAGGATGGTGTAATGTGTTGTGAGGCAGGGTATAGTTACAGGATGGTATAATGTGTTATGTGGCAGTGTATAGTTACAGGATGATCTAATTTGTTGTGATGCAGGGTATAGTTACAGGATGGTCTAATGTGTTGTGAGGCAGGGTATAGTTACAGAATGGTCCAATGTGTTGTGGGGTAGGATATAGTTACATGATGGTCTAATGTGTTGTGAGGCAGGGTATAGTTACAGGATGGTCTAATGTGTTGTGAGGCAGGGTATAGTTACAGGATGGTCTAATGTGTTGTAGGATAGGATATAGTTACAGGATGGTCTAATGTTTTGTGAGGCAGGGTATAGTTACAGGATGGTCTAATGTGTTATGAGGTAGGGTATAGTTACAGAATGGTCTAATGTGTTGTGACGCAGAGTATAGTTACAGGATGGTCTAATGTGTTGTGAGACAGGGTTTAGTAACAGAATGGTCTAATGTGTTGTGAGGCAGGGTATAGTTACAGAATTGTCTAATGTGTTGTGAGGCAGGGTATAGTTACAGAATGGTTAATGTGTTGTGAGGCAGGGTATGGTTACAGAATAGTGTAATGTGTTGTGAGGCAGGGTATAGTTACAGGATGGTCTAATGTGTTGGGAGGCAGTGTATAGTTACATGATAGTCTATTGTGTTGTGAGGCAGGTTATAGCTACAGAATAGTCTAATGCGTTGTGAGGAAGGGTATAGTTGCAGGATGGTCTATTGTGTTGTGGGATAGGATATTGTTACAGGATGGTCTAATGTTTTGTGAGGCAGGGTATAGTTACAGGATGGTCTAATGTGTTATGAGGCAGGGTATAGTTACAGAATGGTCTAATGTGTTGTGAGGCAGGGTACAGTTACAGGATGGTTTAATGTGTTGTGAGACAGGGTATAGTTACAGGATGGTCTAATGTGTTGTGTGGCAGGGTATAGTTACAGGATGATCTAATGTGTTGTGAGGCAGGGTATAGTAACAGAATGGTCTAATGTGTTGGGAGGCAGGGTATAGTTACAGAATGGTCTAATGTGTTGTGAGGCAGGGTATATTTACAGAATGGTCTAATGTGTTGTGAGGCAGGGTATAGTTACAGAATGGTCTAATGTGTTGTGAGGCAGGGCATAGTTACAGGATGGTCTAATGTGTTGTGAGGTAGGATATAGTTACAGGATGGTCTAATGTGTTGTGAGGCAGGGTATAGATACAGAATGGTCTAATGTGTTGTGAGGCAGCGTATAGATACAGAATGGTCTAATGTGTTGTGAGTCAGGTAATAGTTACAGGATGATCTAATATGTTGTGAGGCAAGGTATAGTTACAGAATGGTCTAATGTGTTGTGGGGTAGGATATAGTTACAGGATGGTCTAATGTGTTGTGAGGCAGGGTATAGTTACAGAATGGTCTAACGTGTTGTCAGGCAGGGTATAGTTACAGGATGGTCTAATGTGTTGTGAGACAGGGTATAGTTACAGGATGGTCTAATGTGTTGTGAGGCAGGGTATATTTACAGAATGGTCTAAGGTGTTGTGAGGCAGGGTATAGTTACAGGATGATCTAATGTGTTGTGAGGCAGGGTATAGTTACAGAATGGTGTAATGTGTTGCGAGGCAGGGTATAGTTACAGGATGGTCTAATGTGTTGTGGGGTAGGATATAGCTACAGGATGGACTAATGTGTTATGGGGTAGGATATAGTTACAGGATAGTCTAATGTGTTTTGAGGCAGGGTATAGCTACAGAATGGTCTAATGTGTTGTGAGGCAGCATATAGTTACAGGATGGTCTAATGTGTTGTGGGGTAGCATATAGTTACAGGATGGACTAATCTGTTGTGAGCCACGGTATAGTTACAGAATGGTCTAATGTGTTGTCAGGCAGGGTATAGTTACAGGATGGTCTAATGTGTTGTGTGGCAGGGTATAGTTACAGGATGATCTAATGTGTTGTGAGGCAGGGTATAGTCACAGAATGGTCCAATATGTTGTGAAGCAGGGAATATTTACAGAATGGTGTAATGTGTTGTGAGGCAGGGTATAGTTACAGGATGATCTAATGTGTTGTGAGGCAAGGTATAGTTACAGAATGGTCTAACGTGTTGTGGGTAGGATATAGTTACAGGATGATCTAATGTGTTGTGAGGCAAGGTATATTTACAGAATGGTCTAATGTGTTGTGGGTAGGATATAGTTACAGGTTGGTCTAATGTGTTGTGAGTCAGGCTATAGGTACAGGATGGTCTAATGTCTTGTGAGGCAGGGTATAATTACAGAATGGTCTAATGTTTTGTGAAGCAGGGTATAGTTACAGGATCGTCTAATGTGTTGTGAGGTAGGATATATTTACAGGATGGTCTAATGTGTTGTGAGGCAGGGTATAGTTACAGGATGATCTAATGTGTTGTGAGGCAGATTATATTTACAGAATGGTCTAAAGTGTTGTGAGGCAGGGTATAGTTACAAGAGGGTCTAACGTATTGTGAGGTAGGGTATAGTTACAGGATGATCTAATGTATTGTGAGGCAGGGTATGGTTACATGATGGTCTAATGTGTTGTTAGGCAGGGTATAGTTACAGAATGATCTGTGTTGTGAGGCAGGATATAGTTACAGAATGGTCTAATGTGTTGTGAGGCAGGGTATAGTTACAGGATGGTCTAATGTGTTGTGAGGCAGGGTATAGTTACAGAATGGTCTAATGTGTTGTGAGGCAGGGTATAGTTACAAGATGGTATAATGTATCGTGAGGCAGGGTATAGTTAAAGAATGGTCTAATGTGTTGTGAGGCATCGTATAGTTACAGGATGGTGTAATGTGTTGTGAGGCAGGGTATTGTTACAGGATGGTATAGTGTGTTATGTGGCAGTGTATAGTTACAGGATGATCTAATTTGTTGTGATGCAGGGTATAGTTACAGGATGGTCTAATGTGTTGTGAGGCAGGGTATAGTTACAGAATGGTCCAATGTGTTGTGGGGTAGGATATAGTTACATGATGGTCTAATGTGTTGTGAGGCAGGGCATAGTTACAGGATGGTCTAATGTGTTGTGAGGCAGGGTATAGTTACAGGATGGTCTAATGTGTTGTAGGATAGGATATAGTTACAGGATGATCTAATGTTTTGTGAGGCAGGGTATAGTTACAGGATGGTCTAATGTGTTATGAGGTAGGGTATAGTTACAGAATGGTCTAATGTGTTGTGACGCAGAGTATAGTTACAGCATGGTCTAATGTGTTGTGAGACAGGGTTTAGTAACAGAATGGTCTAATGTGTTGTGAGGCAGAGTATAGTTACAGAATTGTCTAATGTATTGTGAGGCAGGGTATAGTTACAGAATGGTTAATGTGTTGTGAGGCAGGGTATGGTTACAGAATAGTGTAATGTGTTGTGAGGCAGGGTATAGTTACAGGATGGTCTAATGTGTTTTAGGTAGGATATAGTTACAGGATGGCCTAATGTGTTGGGAGGCAGTGTATAGTTACATGATAGTCTATTGTGTTGTGAGGCAGGTTATAGTTACAGAATAGTCTAATGCGTTGTGAGGAAGGGTATAGTTGCAGGATGGTCTATTGTGTTGTGGGATAGGATATTGTTACAGGATGGTCTAATGTTTTGTGAGGCAGGGTATAGTTACAGGATGGTCTAATGTGTTATGAGGCAGGGTATAGTTACAGAATGGTCTAATGTGTTGTGAGGCAGGGTATAGTTACAGGATGGTTTAATGTGTTGTGAGACAGGGTATAGTTACAGGATGGTCTAATGTGTTGTGTGGCAGGGTATAGTTACAGGATGATCTAATGTGTTGTGAGGCAGGGTATAGTAACAGAATGGTCTAATGTGTTGGGAGGCAGGGTATAGTTACAGAATGGTCTAATGTGTTGTGAGGCAGGGTATATTTACAGAATAGTCTAATGTGTTGTGAGGCAGGGTATAGTTACAGAATGGTCTAATGTGTTGTGAGGCAGGGCATAGTTACAGGATGGTCTAATGTGTTGTGAGGTAGGATATAGTTACAGGATGGTCTAATGTGTTGTGAGGCAGGGTATAGATACAGAATGGTCTAATGTGTTGTGAGGCAGCGTATAGATACAGAATGGTCTAATGTGTTGTGTGCCAGGTAATAGTTACAGGATGAACTAATATGTTGTGAGGCAAGGTATAGTTACAGAATGGTCTAATGTGTTGTGGGGTAGGATATAGTTACAGGATGGTCTAATGTGTTGTGAGGCAGGGTATAGTTACAGAATGGTCTAACGTGTTGTCAGGCAGGGTATAGTTACAGGATGGTCTAATGTGTTGTGAGACAGGGTATAGTTACAGGATGGTCTAATGTGTTGTGAGGCAGTGTATATTTACAGAATGGTCTAAGGTGTTGTGAGGCAGGGTATAGTTACAGGATGATCTAATGTGTTGTGAGGCAGGGTATAGCTACAGAATGGTCTAATGTGTTGTGAGGCAGCATATAGTTACAGGATGGTCTAATGTGTTGTGGGGTAGCATATAGTTACAGGATGGACTAATCTGTTGTGAGCCACGGTATAGTTACAGAATGGTCTAATGTGTTGTCAGGCAGGGTATAGTTACAGGATGGTCTAATGTGTTGTGTGGCAGGGTATAGTTACAGGATGATCTAATGTGTTGTGAGGCAGGGTATAGTCACAGAATGGTCCAATATGTTGTGAAGCAGGGAATATTTACAGAATGGTGTAATGTGTTGTGAGGCAGGGTATAGTTACAGGATGATCTAATGTGTTGTGAGGCAAGGTATAGTTACAGAATGGTCTAACGTGTTGTGGGTAGGATATAGTTACAGGATGATCTAATGTGTTGTGAGGCAAGGTATATTTACAGAATGGTCTAATGTGTTGTGGGTAGGATATAGTTACAGGTTGGTCTAATGTGTTGTGAGTCAGGCTATAGGTACAGGATGGTCTAATGTATTGTGAGGCAGGGTATAGTTACAGAATGGTTAATGTGTTGTGAGGCAGGGTATGGTTACAGAATAGTGTAATGTGTTGTGAGGCAGGGTATAGTTACAGGATGGTCTAATGTGTTTTAGGTAGGTAATAGTTACAGGATGGCCTAATGTGTTGGGAGGCAGTGTATAGTTACATGATAGTCTATTGTGTTGTGAGGCAGGTTATAGTTACAGAATAGTCTAATGCGTTGTGAGGAAGGGTATAGTTGCAGGATGGACTATTGTGTTGTGGGATAGGATATTGTTACAGGATGGTCTAATGTTTTGTGAGGCAGGGTATAGTTACAGGATGGTCTAATGTGTTATGAGGCAGGGTATAGTTACAGAATGGTCTAATGTGTTGTGAGGCAGGGTATAGTTACAGGATGGTTTAATGTGTTGTGAGACAGGGTATAGTTACAGGATGGTCTAATGTGTTGTGTGGCAGGGTATAGTTACAGGATGATCTAATGTGTTGTGAGGCAGGGTATAGTAACAGAATGGTCTAATGTGTTGGGAGGCAGGGTATAGTTACAGAATGGTCTAATGTGTTGTGAGGCAGGGTATATTTACAGAATAGTCTAATGTGTTGTGAGGTAGGGTATAGTTACAGAATGGTCTAATGTGTTGTGAGGCAGGGCATAGTTACAGGATGGTCTAATGTGTTGTGAGGTAGGATATAGTTACAGGATGGTCTAATGTGTTGTGAGGCAGGGTATAGATACAGAATGGTCTAATGTGTTGTGAGGCAGCGTATAGATACAGAATGGTCTAATGTGTTGTGTGCCAGGTAATAGTTACAGGATGAACTAATATGTTGTGAGGCAAGGTATAGTTACAGAATGGTCTAATGTGTTGTGGGGTAGGATATAGTTACAGGATGGTCTAATGTGTTGTGAGGCAGGGTATAGTTACAGAATGGTCTAACGTGTTGTCAGGCAGGGTATAGTTACAGGATGGTCTAATGTGTTGTGAGACAGGGTATAGTTACAGGATGGTCTAATGTGTTGTGAGGCAGGGTATATTTACAGAATGGTCTAAGGTGTTGTGAGGCAGGGTATAGTTACAGGATGATCTAATGTGTTGTGAGGCAGGGTATAGTTACAGAATGGTGTAATGTGTTGCGAGGCAGGGTATAGTTACAGGATGGTCTAATGTGTTGTGGGGTAGGATATAGCTACAGGATGGACTAATGTGTTATGGGGTAGGATATAGTTACAGGATAGTCTAATGTGTTTTGAGGCAGGGTATAGTTACAGAATGGTCTAATGTGTTGTGAGGCAGGGTATAGTTACAGGATGGTCTAATGTGTTGTGAAGCAGGGAATATTTACAGAATGGTGTAATGTGTTGTGAGGCAGGGTATAGTTACAGGATGATGTAATGTGTTGTCAGGCAGGGTATAGTTACAGGATGGTCTAATGTGTTGTGTGGCAGGGTATAGTTACAGGATGATCTAATGTGTTGTGAGGCAGGGTATAGTCACAGAATGGTCTAATATGTTGTGAAGCAGGGAATATTTACAGAATGGTGTAATGTGTTGTGAGGCAGGGTATAGTTACAGGATGATCTAATGTGTTGTGAGGCAAGGTATAGTTACAGAATGGTCTAATGTGTTGTGGGTAGGATATAGTTACAGGATGATCTAATGTGTTGTGAGGCAAGGTATATTTACAGAATGGTCTAATGTGTTGTGGGTAGGATATAGTTACAGGATGGTCTAATGTGTTGTGAGTCAGGCTATAGGTACAGGATGGTCTAATGTCTTGTGAGGCAGGGTATAATTACAGAATGGTCTAATGTTTTGTGAAGCAGGGTATAGTTACAGGATCGTCTAATGTGTTGTGAGGTAGGATATATTTACAGGATGGTCTAATGTGTTGTGAGGCAGGGTACAGTTACAGTATGATCTAATGTGTTGTGAGGCAAGGTATAGTTACAGAATGGTCTAATGTGTTGTGGGTAGGATATAGTTACAGTATGATCTAATGTTTTGTGAGGCAGGGTATAGTTACAGGATGGTGTAATGTGTTATGAGGCAGGGTATAGTTACAGAATGGTCTAATGTGTTGTGAGGCAGGGTAGAGTTACAGGATGGTCTAATGTGTTGTGAGGCAGGGTATAGTAACAGAATGGTGTAATGTGTTGTGAGGCAGGGCATAGTAACAGAATGCTCTAATGTGTTGTGAGGCAGGGTATAGATACAGAATGGTCTAATGTGTTGTGAGGCAGGGTATAGTTACAGAATGGTCTAAAGTGTTCTGAGGCAGGCTATAGTTACAGAATGGTCTAATGTGATGTGAGGCAGGGTATAGTTATAGGATGGTCTGTGTTGTGAGGCAGGGTATAGTTACAGAATGGTCTAATGTGTTGCGTGGCAGGGTATAGTTACAGAATGGTCTAATGTGTTGTGAGACAGGGTATAGTCACAGAATGGTCTAATATGTTGTGAGGCAGGGTATATTTACAGAATTGTCTAATGTGTTGTGAGGCAGGGTATAGTTACAGGATGATCTAATGTGTTGTGAGGCAAGGTATAGTTACAGAATGGTCTAATGTGTTGTGGGTAGGATATAGTTACAGGATGATCTAATGTGTTGTGAGGCAGGGTATAGTTACAGGATGGCCTAATGTGTTGTGGGATAGGATATAGTTACAGATGGTCTAATGTTTGTGAGGCAGGGTATAGTTACAGGATGGTGTAATGTGTTATGAGGCAGGGTATAGTTACAGAATGGTCTAATGTGTTGTGAGGCAGGGTATAGTTACAGGATGGACTAATCTGTTGTGAGCCAGGGTATAGTTACAGAATAGTCTAATGTGTTGTGAGGCAGGGTATAGTTACAGGATGATCTAATGTGTTGTGAGGCAGGGTATAGTCACAGAATGGTCTAATATGTTGTGAAGCAGGGAATATTTACAGAATGGTGTAATGTGTTGTGAGGCAGGGTATAGTTACAGGATGATCTAATGTGTTGTGAGGCAAGGTATAGTTACAGAATGGTCTAATGTGTTGTGGGTAGGATATAGTTACAGGATGATCTAATGTGTTGTGAGGCAAGGTATATTTACAGAATGGTCTAATGTGTTGTGGGTAGGATATAGTTACAGGATGGTCTAATGTGTTGTGAGTCAGGCTATAGGTACAGGATGGTCTAATGTCTTGTGAGGCAGGGTATAATTACAGAATGGTCTAATGTTTTGTGAAGCAGGGTATAGTTACAGGATCGTCTAATGTGTTGTGAGGTAGGATATATTTACAGGATGGTCTAATGTGTTGTGAGGCAGGGTATAGTCACAGGATGATCTAATGTGTTGTGAGGCAAGGTATAGTTACAGAATGGTCTAATGTGTTGTGGGTAGGATATAGTTACAGTATGATCTAATGTTTTGTGAGGCAGGGTATAGTTACAGGATGGTGTAATGTGTTATGAGGCAGGGTATAGTTACAGAATGGTCTAATGTGTGGTGAGGCAGGGTAGAGTTACAGGATGGTCTAATGTGTTGTGAGGCAGGGTATAGTAACAGAATGGTGTAATGTGTTGTGAGGCAGGGCATAGTAACAGAATGCTCTAATGTGTTGTGAGGCAGGGTATAGATACAGAATGGTCTAATGTGTTGTGAGGCAGGGTATAGTTACAGAATGGTCTAAAGTGTTCTGAGGCAGGCTATAGTTACAGAATGGTCTAATGTGTTGTGAGGCAGGGTATAGTTATAGGATGGTCTGTGTTGTGAGGCAGGGTATAATTACAGAATGGTCTAATGTGTTGCGTGGCAGGGTATAGTTACAGAATGGTCTAATGTGTTGTGAGACAGGGTATAGTCACAGAATGGTCTAATATGTTGTGAGGCAGGGTATATTTACAGAATGGTCTAATGTGTTGTGAGGCAGGGTATAGTTACAGGATGATCTAATGTGTTGTGAGGCAAGGTATAGTTACAGAATGGTCTAATGTGTTGTGGGTAGGATATAGTTACAGGATGATCTAATGTGTTGTGAGGCAGGGTATAGTTACAGGATGGCCTAATGTGTTGTGGGATAGGATATAGTTACAGGATGGTCTAATGTTTTGTGAGGCAGGGTATAGTTACAGGATGGTGTAATGTGTTATGAGGCAGGGTATAGTTACAGAATGGTCTAATGTGTTGTGAGGCAGGGTATAGTTACAGGATGGTCTAATGTGTTGTGAGGCAGGGTATAGTAACAGAATGGTTTAATGTGTTGTGAGGCAGGGTATAGTAACAGAATGGTCTAATGTGTTGTGAGGCAGGGTATAGATACAGAATGGTCTAATGTGTTGTGAGGCAGGGTATAGTTACAGAATGGTCTAAAGTGTTGTGAGGCAGGCTATAGTTACAGAATGGTCTAATGTGTTGTAGGATAGGATATAGTTACAGGATGGTCTAATGTTTTGTGAGGCAGGGTATAGTTACAGGATGGTCTAATGTGTTATGAGGTAGGGTATAGTTACAGAATGGTCTAATGTGTTGTGACGCAGAGTATAGTTACAGGATGGTCTAATGTGTTGTGAGACAGGGTTTAGTAACAGAATGGTCTAATGTGTTGTGAGGCAGGGTATAGTTACAGAATTGTCTAATGTGTTGTGAGGCAGGGTATAGTTACAGAATGGTTAATGTGTTGTGAGGCAGGGTATGGTTACAGAATAGTGTAATGTGTTGTGAGGCAGGGTATAGTTACAGGATGGTCTAATGTGTTTTAGGTAGGATATAGTTACAGGATGGCCTAATGTGTTGGGAGGCAGTGTATAGTTACATGATAGTCTATTGTGTTGTGAGGCAGGTTATAGTTACAGAATAGTCTAATGCGTTGTGAGGAAGGGTATAGTTGCAGGATGGTCTATTGTGTTGTGGGATAGGATATTGTTACAGGATGGTCTAATGTTTTGTGAGGCAGGGTATAGTTACAGGATGGTCTAATGTGTTATGAGGCAGGGTATAGTTACAGAATGGTCTAATGTGTTGTGAGGCAGGGTATAGTTACAGAATGGTTTAATGTGTTGTGAGACAGGGTATAGTTACAGGATGGTCTAATGTGTTGTGTGACAGGGTATAGTTACAGGATGATCTAATGTGTTGTGAGGCAGGGTATAGTAACAGAATGGTCTAATGTGTTGGGAGGCAGGGTATAGTTACAGAATGGTCTAATGTGTTGGGAGGCAGGGTATATTTACAGAATGGTCTAATGTGTTGTGAGGCAGGGTATAGTTACAGAATGGTCTAATGTGTTGTGAGACAGGGCATAGTTACAGGATGGTCTAATGTGTTGTGAGGTAGGATATAGTTACAGGATGGTCTAATGTGTTGTGAGGCAGGGTATAGATACAGAATGGTCTAATGTGTTGTGAGGCAGCGTATAGATACTGAATGGTCTAATGTGTTGTGAGCCAGGTAATAGTTACAGGATGATCTAATATGTTGTGAGGCAAGGTATAGTTACAGAATGGTCTAATGTGTTGTGGGGTAGGATATAGTTACAGGATGGTCTAATGTGTTGTGAGGCAGGGTATAGTTACAGAATGGTCTAACGTGTTGTCAGGCAGGGTATAGTTACAGGATGGTCTAATGTGTTGTGAGGCAGGGTATATTTACAGAATGGTCTAATGTGTTGTGCGGCAGGGTATAGTTACAGGATGATCTAATGTGTTGTGAGGTAGAGTATAGTTACAGGATGGTCTAATGTGTTGTGGGGTAGGATATAGTTACAGGATGGTTTAATGTGTTATGGTGTAGGATATAATTACAGGATAGTCTAATGTGTTTTGAGGCAGGGTATATTTACAGAATGGTCTAATGTGTTGTGAGGCAAGGTATAGTTACAGAATTGTCTAATGTGTTGTGGGGTAGGATATAGTTACAGGATGGTCTAATGTGTTGTGAGGCAGGCTATAATTACAGAATGGTCTAATGTGTTGTCAGGCAGGGTATAGTTACAGGATGGTCTAATGTCTTGTGAGACAGGGTATATATACAGGATGGTCTAATGTGTTGTGAGGCAGGGTATATTTACAGAATGTTCTAATGTGTTTTGAGGCAGGGTATAGTTACAGGATGATCTAATGTGTTGTGAGGCAGGGTATAGTTACACAATGGTCTAATGTGTTGCGAGGCAGGGTATAGTTACAGGATGGTCTAATGTGTTGTGGGGTAGGATATAGCTACAGGATGGTCTAATGTGTTATGGGGTAGGATATAGTTACATGATAGTCTAATGTGTTTTGAGGCAGGGTATAGTTACAGAATGGTCTAATGTGTTGTGAAGCAGGGTATAGTTACAGGATGGTCTAATGTGTTGTGGGGTCGCATATAGTTACAGGATGGACTAATGTGTTGTGAGCCAGGGTATAGTTACAGGATGGTCTAATGTGTTGTGGGGTAGGATATAGCTACAGGATGATCTAATGTGTTGTGAGGCAGGGTATAGTCACAGAATGGTCTAATATGTTGTGAGGCAGGGTATATTTACAGAATGGTCTAATGTGTTGTGAGGCAGGGTATAGTTACAGGATGATCTAATGTGTTGTGAGGCAAGGTATAGTTACAGAATGGTCTAATGTGTTGTGGGTAGGATATAGTTACAGTATGATCTAATGTTTTGTGATGCAGGGTATAGTTACAGGAAGGTGTAATGTGTTATGAGGCAGGGTATAGTTACAGAATGGTCTAATGTGTTGTGAGGCAGGGTAGAGTTACAGGATGGTCTAATGTGTTGTGAGGCAGGGTATAGTAACAGAATGGTGTAATGTGTTGTGAGGCAGGGCATAGTAACAGAATGCTCTAATGTGTTGTGAGGCAGGGTATAGATACAGAATGGTCTAATGTGTTGTGAGGCAGGGTATAGTTACAGAATGGTCTAAAGTGTTCTGAGGCAGGCTATAGTTACAGAATGGTCTAATGTGTTGTGAGGCAGGGTATAGTTATAGGATGGTCTGTGTTGTGAGGCAGGGTATAGTTACAGAATGGTCTAATGTGTTGCGTGGCAGGGTATAGTTACAGAATGGTCTAATGTGTTGTGAGACAGGGTATAGTCACAGAATGGTCTAATATGTTGTGAGGCAGGGTATATTTACAGAATGGTCTAATGTGTTGTGAGGCAGGGTATTGTTACAGGATGATCTAATGTGTTGTGAGGCAAGGTATAGTTACAGAATGGTCTAATGTGTTGTGGGTAGGATATAGTTACAGGATGATCTAATGTGTTGTGAGGCAGGGTATAGTTACAGGATGGCCTAATGTGTTGTGGGATAGGATATAGTTACAGGATGGTCTAATGTTTTGTGAGGCAGAGTATAGTTACAGGATGGTGTAATGTGTTATGAGGCAGGGTATAGTTACAGAATGGTCTAATGTGTTGTGAGGCAGGGTATAGTTACAGGATGGTCTAATGTGTTGTGAGGCAGGGTATAGTAACAGAATGGTTTAATGTGTTGTGAGGCAGGGTATAGTAACAGAATGGTCTAATGTGTTGTGAGGCAGGGTATAGATACAGAATGGTCTAATGTGTTGTGAGGCAGGGTATAGTTACAGAATGGTCTAAAGTGTTGTGAGGCAGGCTATAGTTACAGAATGGTCTAATGTGTTGTGAGGCAGGGTATAGTTATAGGATGGTCTGTGTTGTGAGGCAGGGTTTAGTTACAGAATGGTCTAATGTGTTGTGAGGCGGGGTATAGTTACAGAATGGTCTAATGTGTTGTGAGGCAGGGTATAGTTACAGAATGGTCTAATGTGTTGTGAGGCAGGGTATAGTTGCAGGATGGTCTAAAGTGTTGTGAGGCAGGGTATAGTTACAGGATGATCTAATGTGTTGTTAGGCAGGGCATAGTTACAGGATAATATAACGTGTTGTGAGGCAGGGTATAGTTACAGAATGGTCTAATGTGTTGTGAGGCAGTGTATGGTTACAGAATGGTCTGTGTTGTGAGGCTGGGTATATTTACAGAATGGTGTAATATGTTGTGAGTCAGGGTATAGTTACAGGATGGTCTAATGTGTTGTGAGGCAGGGTATAGTTACAGAATGGTCTAATGTGTTGCGTGGCAGGGTATAGTTACAGAATGGTCTAATGTGTTGTGAGACAGGGTATAGTCACAGAATGGTCTAATATGTTGTGAGGCAGGGTATATTTACAGAATGGTCTAATGTGTTGTGAGGCAGGGTATTGTTACAGGATGATCTAATGTGTTGTGAGGCAAGGTATAGTTACAGAATGGTCTAATGTGTTGTGGGTAGGATATAGTTACAGGATGATCTAATGTGTTGTGAGGCAGGGTATAGTTACAGGATGGCCTAATGTGTTGTGGGATAGGATATAGTTACAGGATGGTCTAATGTTTTGTGAGGCAGGGTATAGTTACAGGATGGTGTAATGTGTTATGAGGCAGGGTATAGTTACAGAATGGTCTAATGTGTTGTGAGGCAGGGTATAGTTACAGGATGGTCTAATGTGTTGTGAGGCAGGGTATAGTAACAGAATGGTTTAATGTGTTGTGAGGCAGGGTATAGTAACAGAATGGTCTAATGTGTTGTGAGGCAGGGTATAGATACAGAATGGTCTAATGTTTTGTGAGGCAGGGTATAGTTACAGAATGGTCTAAAGTGTTGTGAGGCAGGCTATAGTTACAGAATGGTCTAATGTGTTGTGAGGCAGGGTATAGTTATAGGATGGTCTGTGTTGTGAGGCAGGGTTTAGTTACAGAATGGTCTAATGTGTTGTGAGGCGGGGTATAGTTACAGAATGGTCTAATGTGTTGTGAGGCAGGGTATAGTTACAGAATGGTCTAATGTGTTGTGAGGCAGGGTATAGTTGCAGGATGGTCTAAAGTGTTGTGAGGCAGGGTATAGTTACAGGATGATCTAATGTGTTGTTAGGCAGGGCATAGTTACAGGATAATATAACGTGTTGTGAGGCAGGGTATAGTTACAGAATGGTCTAATGTGTTGTGAGGCAGTGTATGGTTACAGAATGGTCTGTGTTGTGAGGCTGGGTATATTTACAGAATGGTGTAATATGTTGTGAGTCAGGGTATAGTTACAGGATGGTCTAATGTGTTGTGAGGCAGGGTATAGTTACAGAATGGTCTAATGTGTTGCGTGGCAGGGTATAGTTACAGAATGGTCTAATGTGTTGTGAGACAGGGTATAGTCACAGAATGGTCTAATATGTTGTGAGGCAGGGTATATTTACAGAATGGTCTAATGTGTTGTGAGGCAGGGTATAGTTACAGGATGATCTAATGTGTTGTGAGGCAAGGTATAGTTACAGAATGGTCTAATGTGTTGTGGGTAGGATATAGTTACAGGATGATCTAATGTGTTGTGAGGCAGGGTATAGTTACAGGATGGCCTAATGTGTTGTGGGATAGGATATAGTTACAGGATGGTCTAATGTTTTGTGAGGCAGGGTATAGTTACAGGATGGTGTAATGTGTTATGAGGCAGGGTATAGTTACAGAATGGTCTAATGTGTTGTGAGGCAGGGTATAGTTACAGGATGGTCTAATGTGTTGTGAGGCAGGGTATAGTAACAGAATGGTTTAATGTGTTGTGAGGCAGGGTATAGTAACAGAATGGTCTAATGTGTTGTGAGGCAGGGTATAGTTACAGAATGGTCTAATGTGTTGTGAGGCAGGGTATAGTTACAGAATGGTCTAATGTGTTGTGAGGCAGGGTATAGTTACAGAATGGTCTAATGTGTTGTGAGGCAGGGTATATTTACAGAATGGTCTAATGTGTTGTGAGGCAGGGTATAGTTACAGAATGGTCTAATGTGTTGTGAGGCAGGGCATAGTTACAGGATGGTCTAATGTGTTGTGAGGTAGGATATAGTTACAGGATGGTCTAATGTGTTGTGAGGCAGGGTATAGATACAGAATGGTCTAATGTGTTGTGAGGCAGCGTATAGATACAGAATGGTCTAATGTGTTGTGAGCCAGGTAATAGTTACAGGATGATCTAATATGTTGTTAGGCAAGGTATAGTTACAGAATGGTCTAATGTGTTGTGGGGTAGGATACAGTTACAGGATGGTCTAATGTGTTGTGAGGCAGGGTATAGTTACAGAATGGTCTAACGTGTTGTCAGGCAGGGTATAGTTACAGGATGGTCTAATGTGTTGTGAGACAGGGTATAGTTACAGGATGGTCTAATGTGTTGTGAGGCAGGGTATATTTACAGAATGGTCTAATGTGTTGTGAGGCAGGGTATAGTTACAGGATGATCTAATGTGTTGTGAGGTAGAGTATAGTTACAGGATGGTCTAATGTGTTGTGGGGTAGGATATAGTTACAGGATGGTTTAATGTGTTATGGTGTAGGATATAGTTACAGGATAGTCTAATGTGTTTTGAGGCAGGGTATATTTACAGAATGGTCTAATGTGTTGTGAGGCAAGGTATAGTTACAGAATTGTCTAATGTGTTGTGGGGTAGGATATAGTTACAGGATGGTCTAATGTGTTGTGAGGCAGGGTATAGTTACAGAATGGTCTAATGTGTTGTGAGGCAGGGCATAGTTACAGGATGGTCTAATGTGTTGTGAGGTAGGATATAGTTACAGGATGGTCTAATGTGTTGTGAGGCAGGGTATAGATACAGAATGGTCTAATGTGTTGTGAGGCAGCGTATAGATACTGAATGGTCTAATGTGTTGTGAGCCAGGTAATAGTTACAGGATGATCTAATATGTTGTGAGGCAAGGTATAGTTACAGAATGGTCTAATGTGTTGTGGGGTAGGATATAGTTACAGGATGGTCTAATGTGTTGTGAGGCAGGGTATAATTACAGAATGGTCTAACGTGTTGTCAGGCAGGGTATAGTTACAGGATGGTCTAATGTGTTGTGAGGCAGGGTATATTTACAGAATGGTCTAATGTGTTGTGAGGCAGGGTATAGTTACAGGATGATCTAATGTGTTGTGAGGTATAGTATAGTTACAGGATGGTCTAATGTGTTGTGGGGTAGGATATAGTTACAGGATGGTTTAATGTGTTATGGTGTAGGATATAATTACAGGATAGTCTAATGTGTTTTGAGGCAGGGTATATTTACAGAATGGTCTAATGTGTTGTGAGGCAAGGTATAGTTACAGAATTGTCTAATGTGTTGTGGGGTAGGATATAGTTACAGGATGGTCTAATGTGTTGTGAGGCAGGCTATAATTACAGAATGGTCTAATGTGTTGTCAGGCAGGGTATAGTTACAGGATGGTCTAATGTCTTGTGAGACAGTGTATATATACAGGATGGTCTAATGTGTTGTGAGGCAGGGTATATTTACAGAATGTTCTAATGTGTTTTGAGGCAGGGTATAGTTACAGGATGATCTAATGTGTTGTGAGGCAGGGTATAGTTACACAATGGTCTAATGTGTTGCGAGGCAGGGTATAGTTACAGGATGGTCTAATGTGTTGTGGGGTAGGATATAGCTACAGGATGGTCTAATGTGTTATGGGGTAGGATATAGCTACAGGATGGTCTAATGTGTTATGGGGTAGGATATAGTTACAGGATAGTCTAATGTGTTTTGAGGCAGGGTATAGTTACAGAATGGTCTAATGTGTTGTGAAGCAGGGTATAGTTACAGGATGGTCTAATGTGTTGTGGGGTCGCATATAGTTACAGGATGGACTAATGTGTTGTGAGCCAGGGTATAGTTACAGGATGGTCTAATGTGTTGTGGGGTAGGATATAGCTACAGGATGATCTAATGTGTTGTGAGGCAGGGTATAGTCACAGAATGGTCTAATATGTTGTGAGGCAGGGTATATTTACAGAATGGTCTAATGTGTTGTGAGGCAGGGTATAGTTACAGGATGATCTAATGTGTTGTGAGGCAAGGTATAGTTACAGAATGGTCTAATGTGTTGTGGGTAGGATATAGTTACAGTATGATCTAATGTTTTGTGATGCAGGGTATAGTTACAGGATGGTGTAATGTGTTATGAGGCAGGGTATAGTTACAGAATGGTCTAATGTGTTGTGAGGCAGGGTAGAGTTACAGGATGGTCTAATGTGTTGTGAGGCAGGGTATAGTAACAGAATGGTGTAATGTGTTGTGAGGCAGGGCATAGTAACAGAATGCTCTAATGTGTTGTGAGGCAGGGTATAGATACAGAATGGTCTAATGTGTTGTGAGGCAGGGTATAGTTACAGAATGGTCTAAAGTGTTCTGAGGCAGGCTATAGTTACAGAATGGTCTAATGTGTTGTGAGGCAGGGTATAGTTATAGGATGGTCTGTGTTGTGAGGCAGGGTATAGTTACAGAATGGTCTAATGTGTTGCGTGGCAGGGTATAGATACAGAATGGTCTAATGTGTTGTGAGACAGGGTATAGTCACAGAATGGTCTAATATGTTGTGAGGCAGGGTATATTTACAGAATGGTCTAATGTGTTGTGAGGCAGGGTATTGTTACAGGATGATCTAATGTGTTGTGAGGCAAGGTATAGTTACAGAATGGTCTAATGTGTTGTGGGTAGGATATAGTTACAGGATGATCTAATGTGTTGTGAGGCAGGGTATAGTTACAGGATGGCCTAATGTGTTGTGGGATAGGATATAGTTACAGGATGGTCTAATGTTTTGTGAGGCAGGGTATAGTTACAGGATGGTGTAATGTGTTATGAGGCAGGGTATAGTTACAGAATGGTCTAATGTGTTGTGAGGCAGGGTATAGTTACAGGATGGTCTAATGTGTTGTGAGGCAGGGTATAGTAACAGAATGGTTTAATGTGTTGTGAGGCAGGGTATAGTAACAGAATGGTCTAATGTGTTGTGAGGCAGGGTATAGATACAGAATGGTCTAATGTGTTGTGAGGCAGGGTATAGTTACAGAATGGTCTAAAGTGTTGTGAGGCAGGCTATAGTTACAGAATGGTCTAATGTGTTGTGAGGCAGGGTATAGTTATAGGATGGTCTGTGTTGTGAGGCAGGGTTTAGTTACAGAATGGTCTAATGTGTTGTGAGGCGGGGTATAGTTACAGAATGGTCTAATGTGTTGTGAGGCAGGGTATAGTAACAGAATGGTCTAATGTGTTGTGAGGCAGGGTATAGTTACAGAATGGTCTAATGTGTTGTGAGGCAGGATATAGTTGCAGGATGGTCTAAAGTGTTGTGAGGCAGGGTATAGTTACAGGATGATCTAATGTGTTGTTAGGCAGGGTATAGTTACAGGATAATATAACGTGTTGTGAGGCAGGGTATAGTTACAGAATGGTCTAATGTGTTGTGAGGCAGTGTATGGTTACAGAATGGTCTGTGTTGTGAGGCTGGGTATATTTACAGAATGGTGTAATATGTTGTGAGTCAGGGTATAGTTACAGGATGGTCTAATGTGTTGTGAGGCAGGGTATAGTTACAGAATGGTCTAATGTGTTGCGTGGCAGGGTATAGTTACAGAATGGTCTAATGTGTTGTGAGACAGGGTATAGTCACAGAATGGTCTAATATGTTGTGAGGCAGGGTATATTTACAGAATGGTCTAATGTGTTGTGAGGCAGGGTATAGTTACAGGATGATCTAATGTGTTGTGAGGCAAGGTATAGTTACAGAATGGTCTAATGTGTTGTGGGTAGGATATAGTTACAGGATGATCTAATGTGTTGTGAGGCAGGGTATAGTTACAGGATGGCCTAATGTGTTGTGGGATAGGATATAGTTACAGGATGGTCTAATGTTTTGTGAGGCAGGGTATAGTTACAGGATGGTGTAATGTGTTATGAGGCAGGGTATAGTTACAGAATGGTCTAATGTGTTGTGAGGCAGGGTATAGTTACAGGATGGTCTAATGTGTTGTGAGGCAGGGTATAGTAACAGAATGGTTTAATGTGTTGTGAGGCAGGGTATAGTAACAGAATGGTCTAATGTGTTGTGAGGCAGGGTATAGTTACAGAATGGTCTAATGTGTTGTGAGGCAGGGTATAGTTACAGAATGGTCTAATGTGTTGTGAGGCAGGGTATAGTTACAGAATGGTCTAATGTGTTGTGAGGCAGGGTATATTTACAGAATGGTCTAATGTGTTGTGAGGCAGGGTATAGTTACAGAATGGTCTAATGTGTTGTGAGGCAGGGCATAGTTACAGGATGGTCTAATGTGTTGTGAGGTAGGATATAGTTACAGGATGGTCTAATGTGTTGTGAGGCAGGGTATAGATACAGAATGGTCTAATGTGTTGTGAGGCAGCGTATAGATACAGAATGGTCTAATGTGTTGTGAGCCAGGTAATAGTTACAGGATGATCTAATATGTTGTTAGGCAAGGTATAGTTACAGAATGGTCTAATGTGTTGTGGGGTAGGATACAGTTACAGGATGGTCTAATGTGTTGTGAGGCAGGGTATAGTTACAGAATGGTCTAACGTGTTGTCAGGCAGGGTATAGTTACAGGATGGTCTAATGTGTTGTGAGACAGGGTATAGTTACAGGATGGTCTAATGTGTTGTGAGGCAGGGTATATTTACAGAATGGTCTAATGTGTTGTGAGGCAGGGTATAGTTACAGGATGATCTAATGTGTTGTGAGGTAGAGTATAGTTACAGGATGGTCTAATGTGTTGTGGGGTAGGATATAGTTACAGGATGGTTTAATGTGTTATGGTGTAGGATATAGTTACAGGATAGTCTAATGTGTTTTGAGGCAGGGTATATTTACAGAATGGTCTAATGTGTTGTGAGGCAAGGTATAGTTACAGAATTGTCTAATGTGTTGTGGGGTAGGATATAGTTACAGGATGGTCTAATGTGTTGTGAGGCAGGCTATAATTACAGAATGGTCTAATGTGTTGTCAGGCAGGGTATAGTTACAGGATGGTCTAATGTCTTGTGAGACAGGGTATATATACAGGATGGTCTAATGTGTTGTGAGGCAGGGTATATTTACAGAATGTTCTAATGTGTTTTGAGGCAGGGTATAGTTACAGGATGATCTAATGTGTTGTGAGGCAGGGTATAGTTACACAATGGTCTAATGTGTTGCGAGGCAGGGTATAGTTACAGGATGGTCTAATGTGTTGTGGGGTAGGATATAGCTACAGGATGGTCTAATGTGTTATGGGGTAGGATATAGTTACAGGATAGTCTAATGTGTTTTGAGGCAGGGTATAGTTACAGAATGGTCTAATGTGTTGTGAGGCAGGGTATAGTTACAGGATGGTCTAATGTGTTGTGGGGTCGCATATAGTTACAGGATGGACTAATGTGTTGTGAGCCAGGGTATAGTTACAGGATGGTCTAATGTGTTGTGGGGTAGGATATAGCTACAGGATGATCTAATGTGTTGTGAGGCAGGGTATAGTCACAGAATGGTCTAATATGTTGTGAGGCAGGGTATATTTACAGAATGGTCTAATGTGTTGTGAGGCAGGGTATAGTTACAGGATGATCTAATGTGTTGTGAGGCAAGGTATAGTTACAGAATGGTCTAATGTGTTGTGGGTAGGATATAGTTACAGTATGATCTAATGTTTTGTGAGGCAGGGTATAGTTACAGGATGGTGTAATGTGTTATGAGGCAGGGTATAGTTACAGAATGGTCTAATGTGTTGTGAGGCAGGGTAGAGTTACAGGATGGTCTAATGTGTTGTGAGGCAGGGTATAGTAACAGAATGGTGTAATGTGTTGTGAGGCAGGGCATAGTAACAGAATGCTCTAATGTGTTGTGAGGCAGGGTATAGATACAGAATGGTCTAATGTGTTGTGAGGCAGGGTATAGTTACAGAATGCTCTAAAGTGTTCTGAGGCAGGCTATAGTTACAGAATGGTCTAATCTGTTGTGAGGCAGGGTATAGTTATAGGATGGTCTGTGTTGTGAGGTAGGGTATAGTTACAGAATGGTCTAATGTGTTACGTGGCAGGGTATAGTTACAGAATGGTCTAATGTGTTGTGAGACAGGCTATAGTCACAGAATGGTCTAATATGTTGTGAGGCAGGGTATATTTACAGAATGGTCTAATGTGTTGTGAGGCAGGGTATAGTTACAGGATGATCTAATGTGTTGTGAGGCAAGGTATAGTTACAGAATGGTCTAATGTGTTGTGGGTAGGATATAGTTACAGGATGATCTAATGTGTTGTGAGGCAGGATATAGTTGCAGGATGGTCTAAAGTGTTGTGAGGCAGGGTATAGTTACAGGATGATCTAATGTGTTGTTAGGCAGGGTATAGTTACAGGATAATATAACGTGTTGTGAGGCAGGGTATAGTTACAGAATGGTCTAATGTGTTGTGAGGCAGTGTATGGTTACAGAATGGTCTGTGTTGTGAGGCTGGGTATATTTACAGAATGGTGTAATATGTTGTGAGTCAGGGTATAGTTACAGGATGGTCTAATGTGTTGTGAGGCAGGGTATAGTTACAGAATGGTCTAATGTGTTGCGTGGCAGGGTATAGTTACAGAATGGTCTAATGTGTTGTGAGACAGGGTATAGTCACAGAATGGTCTAATATGTTGTGAGGCAGGGTATATTTACAGAATGGTCTAATGTGTTGTGAGGCAGGGTATAGTTACAGGATGATCTAATGTGTTGTGAGGCAAGGTATAGTTACAGAATGGTCTAATGTGTTGTGGGTAGGATATAGTTACAGGATGATCTAATGTGTTGTGAGGCAGGGTATAGTTACAGGATGGCCTAATGTGTTGTGGGATAGGATATAGTTACAGGATGGTCTAATGTTTTGTGAGGCAGGGTATAGTTACAGGATGGTGTAATGTGTTATGAGGCAGGGTATAGTTACAGAATGGTCTAATGTGTTGTGAGGCAGGGTATAGTTACAGGATGGTCTAATGTGTTGTGAGGCAGGGTATAGTAACAGAATGGTTTAATGTGTTGTGAGGCAGGGTATAGTAACAGAATGGTCTAATGTGTTGTGAGGCAGGGTATAGTTACAGAATGGTCTAATGTGTTGTGAGGCAGGGTATAGTTACAGAATGGTCTAATGTGTTGTGAGGCAGGGTATAGTTACAGAATGGTCTAATGTGTTGTGAGGCAGGGTATATTTACAGAATGGTCTAATGTGTTGTGAGGCAGGGTATAGTTACAGAATGGTCTAATGTGTTGTGAGGCAGGGCATAGTTACAGGATGGTCTAATGTGTTGTGAGGTAGGATATAGTTACAGGATGGTCTAATGTGTTGTGAGGCAGGGTATAGATACAGAATGGTCTAATGTGTTGTGAGGCAGCGTATAGATACAGAATGGTCTAATGTGTTGTGAGCCAGGTAATAGTTACAGGATGATCTAATATGTTGTTAGGCAAGGTATAGTTACAGAATGGTCTAATGTGTTGTGGGGTAGGATACAGTTACAGGATGGTCTAATGTGTTGTGAGGCAGGGTATAGTTACAGAATGGTCTAACGTGTTGTCAGGCAGGGTATAGTTACAGGATGGTCTAATGTGTTGTGAGACAGGGTATAGTTACAGGATGGTCTAATGTGTTGTGAGGCAGGGTATATTTACAGAATGGTCTAATGTGTTGTGAGGCAGGGTATAGTTACAGGATGATCTAATGTGTTGTGAGGTAGAGTATAGTTACAGGATGGTCTAATGTGTTGTGGGGTAGGATATAGTTACAGGATGGTTTAATGTGTTATGGTGTAGGATATAGTTACAGGATAGTCTAATGTGTTTTGAGGCAGGGTATATTTACAGAATGGTCTAATGTGTTGTGAGGCAAGGTATAGTTACAGAATTGTCTAATGTGTTGTGGGGTAGGATATAGTTACAGGATGGTCTAATGTGTTGTGAGGCAGGCTATAATTACAGAATGGTCTAATGTGTTGTCAGGCAGGGTATAGTTACAGGATGGTCTAATGTCTTGTGAGACAGGGTATATATACAGGATGGTCTAATGTGTTGTGAGGCAGGGTATATTTACAGAATGTTCTAATGTGTTTTGAGGCAGGGTATAGTTACAGGATGATCTAATGTGTTGTGAGGCAGGGTATAGTTACACAATGGTCTAATGTGTTGCGAGGCAGGGTATAGTTACAGGATGGTCTAATGTGTTGTGGGGTAGGATATAGCTACAGGATGGTCTAATGTGTTATGGGGTAGGATATAGTTACAGGATAGTCTAATGTGTTTTGAGGCAGGGTATAGTTACAGAATGGTCTAATGTGTTGTGAGGCAGGGTATAGTTACAGGATGGTCTAATGTGTTGTGGGGTCGCATATAGTTACAGGATGGACTAATGTGTTGTGAGCCAGGGTATAGTTACAGGATGGTCTAATGTGTTGTGGGGTAGGATATAGCTACAGGATGATCTAATGTGTTGTGAGGCAGGGTATAGTCACAGAATGGTCTAATATGTTGTGAGGCAGGGTATATTTACAGAATGGTCTAATGTGTTGTGAGGCAGGGTATAGTTACAGGATGATCTAATGTGTTGTGAGGCAAGGTATAGTTACAGAATGGTCTAATGTGTTGTGGGTAGGATATAGTTACAGTATGATCTAATGTTTTGTGAGGCAGGGTATAGTTACAGGATGGTGTAATGTGTTATGAGGCAGGGTATAGTTACAGAATGGTCTAATGTGTTGTGAGGCAGGGTAGAGTTACAGGATGGTCTAATGTGTTGTGAGGCAGGGTATAGTAACAGAATGGTGTAATGTGTTGTGAGGCAGGGCATAGTAACAGAATGCTCTAATGTGTTGTGAGGCAGGGTATAGATACAGAATGGTCTAATGTGTTGTGAGGCAGGGTATAGTTACAGAATGCTCTAAAGTGTTCTGAGGCAGGCTATAGTTACAGAATGGTCTAATCTGTTGTGAGGCAGGGTATAGTTATAGGATGGTCTGTGTTGTGAGGTAGGGTATAGTTACAGAATGGTCTAATGTGTTACGTGGCAGGGTATAGTTACAGAATGGTCTAATGTGTTGTGAGACAGGCTATAGTCACAGAATGGTCTAATATGTTGTGAGGCAGGGTATATTTACAGAATGGTCTAATGTGTTGTGAGGCAGGGTATAGTTACAGGATGATCTAATGTGTTGTGAGGCAAGGTATAGTTACAGAATGGTCTAATGTGTTGTGGGTAGGATATAGTTACAGGATGATCTAATGTTTTGTGATGCAGGGTATAGTTACAGGATGGTGTAATGTGTTATGAGGCAGGGTATAGTTACAGAATGGTCTAATGTGTTGTGAGGCAGGGTAGAGTTACAGGATGGTCTAATGTGTTGTGAGGCAGGGTATAGTAACAGAATGGTGTAATGTGTTGTGAGGCAGGGCATAGTTACAGAATGGTCTAATGTGTTGTGAGGCAGGATATAGTTGCAGGATGGTCTAAAGTGTTGTGAGGCAGGGTATAGTTACAGGATGATCTAATGTGTTGTTAGGCAGGGTATAGTTACAGGATAATATAACGTGTTGTGAGGCAGGGTATAGTTACAGAATGGTCTAATGTGTTGTGAGGCAGTGTATGGTTACAGAATGGTCTGTGTTGTGAGGCTGGGTATATTTACAGAATGGTGTAATATGTTGTGAGTCAGGGTATAGTTACAGGATGGTCTAATGTGTTGTGAGGCAGGGTATAGTTACAGAATGGTCTAATGTGTTGCGTGGCAGGGTATAGTTACAGAATGGTCTAATGTGTTGTGAGACAGGGTATAGTCACAGAATGGTCTAATATGTTGTGAGGCAGGGTATATTTACAGAATGGTCTAATGTGTTGTGAGGCAGGGTATAGTTACAGGATGATCTAATGTGTTGTGAGGCAAGGTATAGTTACAGAATGGTCTAATGTGTTGTGGGTAGGATATAGTTACAGGATGATCTAATGTGTTGTGAGGCAGGGTATAGTTACAGGATGGCCTAATGTGTTGTGGGATAGGATATAGTTACAGGATGGTCTAATGTTTTGTGAGGCAGGGTATAGTTACAGGATGGTGTAATGTGTTATGAGGCAGGGTATAGTTACAGAATGGTCTAATGTGTTGTGAGGCAGGGTATAGTTACAGGATGGTCTAATGTGTTGTGAGGCAGGGTATAGTAACAGAATGGTTTAATGTGTTGTGAGGCAGGGTATAGTAACAGAATGGTCTAATGTGTTGTGGGTAGGATATAGTTACAGGATGATCTAATGTGTTGTGAGGCAGGGTATAGTTACAGGATGGCCTAATGTGTTGTGGGATAGGATATAGTTACAGGATGGTCTAATGTTTTGTGAGGCAGGGTATAGTTACAGGATGGTGTAATGTGTTATGAGGCAGGGTATAGTTACAGAATGATCTAATGTGTTGTGAGGCAGGGTATAGTTACAGGATGGTCTAATGTGTTGTGAGGCAGGGTATAGTAACAGAATGGTTTAATGTGTTGTGAGGCAGGGTATAGTAACAGAATGGTCTAATGTGTTGTGAGGCAGGGTATAGATACAGAATGGTCTAATGTGTTGTGAGGCAGGGTATAGTTACAGAATGGTCTAAAGTGTTGTGAGGCAGGCTATAGTTACAGAATGGTCTAATGTGTTGTGAGGCAGGGTATAGTTATAGGATGGTCTGTGTTGTGAGGCAGGGTTTAGTTACAGAATGGTCTAATGTGTTGTGAGGCGGGGTATAGTTACAGAATGGTCTAATGTGTTGTGAGGCAGGGTATAGTAACAGAATGGTCTAATGTGTTGTGAGGCAGGGTATAGTTACAGAATGGTCTAATGTGTTGTGAGGCAGGGTATAGTTGCAGGATGGTCTAAAGTGTTGTGAGGCAGGGTATAGTTACAGGATGATCTAATGTGTTGTGAGGCAGGGTATAGTTACAGGATAATATAACGTGTTGTGAGGCAGGGTATAGTTACAGAATGGTCTAATGTGTTGTGAGGCAGGGTATAGTTGCAGGATGGTCTAAAGTGTTGTGAGGCAGGGTATAGTTACAGGATGATCTAATGTGTTGTGAGGCAGTGTATAGTTACAGGATGATATAATGTGTTGTGAGGCAGGGTATAGTTACAGAATGGTCTGTGTTGTGAGGCTGGGTATAGTTACAGAATGGTGTAATATGTTGTGAGTCAGGGTATAGTTACAGGATGGTCTAATGTGTTGTGAGGCAGGGTATAGTTACAGAATGGTCTAATGTGTTGCGAGGCAGGGTATAGTTACAGAATGGTCTAATGTGTTGTGAGGCAGGGTATAGTTACAGGATGGTCTAATGTGTTCTGAGGCAGGGTATAGTTACAGTATGGTCTAATATGTTGTGAGGCAGGGTATAGTTACATGATGCTCTAATGTGTCGTGAGGCAGGGTATAGTTACAGAATGGTCTAATGTGTTGCGTGGCAGGGTATAGTTACAGAATGGTCTAATGTGTTGTGAGACAGGGTATAGTCACAGAATGGTCTAATATGTTGTGAGGCAGGGTATATTTACAGAATGGTCTAATGTGTTGTGAGGCAGGGTATAGTTACAGGATGATCTAATGTGTTGTGAGGCAAGGTATAGTTACAGAATGGTCTAATGTGTTGTGGGTAGGATATAGTTACAGGATGATCTAATGTGTTGTGAGGCAGGGTATAGTTACAGGATGGCCTAATGTGTTGTGGGATAGGATATAGTTACAGGATGGTCTAATGTTTTGTGAGGCAGGGTATAGTTACAGGATGGTGTAATGTGTTATGAGGCAGGGTATAGTTACAGAATGGTCTAATGTGTTGTGAGGCAGGGTATGGTTACAGGATGGTCTAATGTGTTGTGAGGCAGAGTATAGTAACAGAATGGTTTAATGTGTTGTGAGGCAGGGTATAGTAACAGAATGGTCTAATGTGTTGTGAGGCAGGGTATAGTTACAGAATGGTCTAATGTGTTGTGAGGCAGGGTATAGTTGCAGGATGGTCTAAAGTGTTGTGAGGCAGGGTATAGTTACAGGATGATCTAATGTGTTGTGAGGCAGTGTATAGTTACAGGATGATATAATGTGTTGTGAGGCAGGGTATAGTTACAGAATGGTCTGTGTTGTGAGGCTGGGTATAGTTACAGAATGGTGTAATATGTTGTGAGTCAGGGTATAGTTACAGGATGGTCTAATGTGTTGTGAGGCAGGGTATAGTTACAGAATGGTCTAATGTGTTGCGAGGCAGGGTATAGTTACAGAATGGTCTAATGTGTTGTGAGGCAGGGTATAGTTACAGGATGGTCTAATGTGTTCTGAGGCAGGGTATAGTTACAGTATGGTCTAATATGTTGTGAGGCAGGGTATAGTTACATGATGCTCTAATGTGTCGTGAGGCAGGGTATAGTTACAGGATGGTCTAATGTGTTGCGAGGCAGGGTATAGTTACAGGATGGTCTAATGTGTTGTGAGACAGGGTATAGTCACAGAATGGTCTAATATGTTGTGAGGCAGGGTATATTTACAGAATGGTCTAATGTGTTGTTAGGCAGGGTATAGTTACAGGATGATCTAATGTGTTGTGAGGCAAGGTATAGTTACAGAATGGTCTAATGTGTTGTGGGTAGGATATAGTTAAAGGATGATCTAATGTGTTGTGAGGCAGGGTATAGTTACAGGATGGCCTAATGTGTTGTGGGATAGGATATAGTTACAGGATGGTCTAATGTTTTGTGAGGCAGGGTATAGTTACAGGATGGTGTAATGTGTTATGAGGCAGGGTATAGTTACAGAATGGTCTAATGTGTTGTGAGGCAGGGTATAGTTACAGGATGGTCTAATGTGTTGTGAGGCAGGGTATAGTAACAGAATGGTTTAATGTGTTGTGAGGCAGGGTATAGTAACAGAATGGTCTAATGTGTTGTGAGGCAGGGTATAGATACAGAATGGTCTAATGTGTTGTGAGGCAGGGTATAGTTACAGAATGGTCTAAAGTGTTGTGAGGCAGGCTATAGTTACAGAATGGTCTAATGTGTTGTGAGGCAGGGTATAGTTATAGGATGGTCTGTGTTGTGAGGCAGGGTTTAGTTACAGAATGGTCTAATGTGTTGTGAGGCGGGGTATAGTTACAGAATGGTCTAATGTGTTGTGAGGCAGGGTATAGTAACAGAATGGTCTAATGTGTTGTGAGGCAGGGTATAGTTACAGAATGGTCTAATGTGTTGTGAGGCAGGGTATAGTTGCAGGATGGTCTAAAGTGTTGTGAGGCAGGGTATAGTTACAGGATGATCTAATGTGTTGTTAGGCAGGGTATAGTTACAGGATAATATAACGTGTTGTGAGGCAGGGTATAGTTACAGAATGGTCTAATGTGTTGTGAGGCAGTGTATGGTTACAGAATGGTCTGTGTTGTGAGGCTGGGTATATTTACAGAATGGTGTAATATGTTGTGAGTCAGGGTATAGTTACAGGATGGTCTAATGTGTTGTGAGGCAGGGTATAGTTACAGAATGGTCTAATGTGTTGCGTGGCAGGGTATAGTTACAGAATGGTCTAATGTGTTTTGAGACAGGGTATAGTCACAGAATGGTCTAATATGTTGTGAGGCAGGGTATATTTACAGAATGGTCTAATGTGTTGTGAGGCAGGGTATAGTTACAGGATGATCTAATGTGTTGTGAGGCAAGGTATAGTTACAGAATGGTCTAATGTGTTGTGGGTAGGATATAGTTACAGGATGATCTAATGTGTTGTGAGGCAGGGTATAGTTACAGGATGGCCTAATGTGTTGTGGGATAGGATATAGTTACAGGATGGTCTAATGTTTTGTGAGGCAGGGTATAGTTACAGGATGGTGTAATGTGTTATGAGGCAGGGTATAGTTACAGAATGGTCTAATGTGTTGTGAGGCAGGGTATAGTTACAGGATGGTCTAATGTGTTGTGAGGCAGGGTATAGTAACAGAATGGTTTAATGTGTTGTGAGGCAGGGTATAGTAACAGAATGGTCTAATGTGTTGTGAGGCAGGGTATAGTTATAGGATGGTCTGTGTTGTGAGGTAGGGTATAGTTACAGAATGGTCTAATGTGTTACGTGGCAGGGTATAGTTACAGAATGGTCTAATGTGTTGTGAGACAGGCTATAGTCACAGAATGGTCTAATATGTTGTGAGGCAGGGTATATTTACAGAATGGTCTAATGTGTTGTGAGGCAGGGTATAGTTACAGGACTATCTAATGTGTTGTGAGGCAAGGTATAGTTACAGAATGGTCTAATGTGTTGTGGGTAGGATATAGTTACAGGATGATCTAATGTGTTGTGAGGCAGGGTATAGTTACAGGATGGCCTAATGTGTTGTGGGATAGGATATAGTTACAGGATGGTCTAATGTTTTGTGAGGCAGGGTATAGTTACAGGATGGTGTAATGTGTTATGAGGCAGGGTATAGTTACAGAATGATCTAATGTGTTGTGAGGCAGGGTATAGTTACAGGATGGTCTAATGTGTTGTGAGGCAGGGTATAGTAACAGAATGGTTTAATGTGTTGTGAGGCAGGGTATAGTAACAGAATGGTCTAATGTGTTGTGAGGCAGGGTATAGATACAGAATGGTCTAATGTGTTGTGAGGCAGGGTATAGTTACAGAATGGTCTAAAGTGTTGTGAGGCAGGCTATAGTTACAGAATGGTCTAATGTGTTGTGAGGCAGGGTATAGTTATAGGATGGTCTGTGTTGTGAGGCAGGGTTTAGTTACAGAATGGTCTAATGTGTTGTGAGGCGGGGTATAGTTACAGAATGGTCTAATGTGTTGTGAGGCAGGGTATAGTAACAGAATGGTCTAATGTGTTGTGAGGCAGGGTATAGTTACAGAATGGTCTAATGTGTTGTGAGGCAGGGTATAGTTGCAGGATGGTCTAAAGTGTTGTGAGGCAGGGTATAGTTACAGGATGATCTAATGTGTTGTGAGGCAGGGTATAGTTACAGGATAATATAACGTGTTGTGAGGCAGGGTATAGTTACAGAATGGTCTAATGTGTTGTGAGGCAGGGTATAGTTGCAGGATGGTCTAAAGTGTTGTGAGGCAGGGTATAGTTACAGGATGATCTAATGTGTTGTGAGGCAGTGTATAGTTACAGGATGATATAATGTGTTGTGAGGCAGGGTATAGTTACAGAATGGTCTGTGTTGTGAGGCTGGGTATAGTTACAGAATGGTGTAATATGTTGTGAGTCAGGGTATAGTTACAGGATGGTCTAATGTGTTGTGAGGCAGGGTATAGTTACAGAATGGTCTAATGTGTTGCGAGGCAGGGTATAGTTACAGAATGGTCTAATGTGTTGTGAGGCAGGGTATAGTTACAGGATGGTCTAATGTGTTCTGAGGCAGGGTATAGTTACAGTATGGTCTAATATGTTGTGAGGCAGGGTATAGTTACATGATGCTCTAATGTGTCGTGAGGCAGGGTATAGTTACAGAATGGTCTAATGTGTTGCGTGGCAGGGTATAGTTACAGAATGGTCTAATGTGTTGTGAGACAGGGTATAGTCACAGAATGGTCTAATATGTTGTGAGGCAGGGTATATTTACAGAATGGTCTAATGTGTTGTGAGGCAGGGTATAGTTACAGGATGATCTAATGTGTTGTGAGGCAAGGTATAGTTACAGAATGGTCTAATGTGTTGTGGGTAGGATATAGTTACAGGATGATCTAATGTGTTGTGAGGCAGGGTATAGTTACAGGATGGCCTAATGTGTTGTGGGATAGGATATAGTTACAGGATGGTCTAATGTTTTGTGAGGCAGGGTATAGTTACAGGATGGTGTAATGTGTTATGAGGCAGGGTATAGTTACAGAATGGTCTAATGTGTTGTGAGGCAGGGTATAGTTACAGGATGGTCTAATGTGTTGTGAGGCAGAGTATAGTAACAGAATGGTTTAATGTGTTGTGAGGCAGGGTATAGTAACAGAATGGTCTAATGTGTTGTGAGGCAGGGTATAGTTACAGAATGGTCTAATGTGTTGTGAGGCAGGGTATAGTTGCAGGATGGTCTAAAGTGTTGTGAGGCAGGGTATAGTTACAGGATGATCTAATGTGTTGTGAGGCAGTGTATAGTTACAGGATGATATAATGTGTTGTGAGGCAGGGTATAGTTACAGAATGGTCTGTGTTGTGAGGCTGGGTATAGTTACAGAATGGTGTAATATGTTGTGAGTCAGGGTATAGTTACAGGATGGTCTAATGTGTTGTGAGGCAGGGTATAGTTACAGAATGGTCTAATGTGTTGCGAGGCAGGGTATAGTTACAGAATGGTCTAATGTGTTGTGAGGCAGGGTATAGTTACAGGATGGTCTAATGTGTTCTGAGGCAGGGTATAGTTACAGTATGGTCTAATATGTTGTGAGGCAGGGTATAGTTACATGATGCTCTAATGTGTCGTGAGGCAGGGTATAGTTACAGGATGGTCTAATGTGTTGCGAGGCAGGGTATAGTTACAGGATGGTCTAATGTGTTGTGAGACAGGGTATAGTCACAGAATGGTCTAATATGTTGTGAGGCAGGGTATATTTACAGAATGGTCTAATGTGTTGTTAGGCAGGGTATAGTTACAGGATGATCTAATGTGTTGTGAGGCAAGGTATAGTTACAGAATGGTCTAATGTGTTGTGGGTAGGATATAGTTAAAGGATGATCTAATGTGTTGTGAGGCAGGGTATAGTTACAGGATGGCCTAATGTGTTGTGGGATAGGATATAGTTACAGGATGGTCTAATGTTTTGTGAGGCAGGGTATAGTTACAGGATGGTGTAATGTGTTATGAGGCAGGGTATAGTTACAGAATGGTCTAATGTGTTGTGAGGCAGGGTATAGTTACAGGATGGTCTAATGTGTTGTGAGGCAGGGTATAGTAACAGAATGGTTTAATGTGTTGTGAGGCAGGGTATAGTAACAGAATGGTCTAATGTGTTGTGAGGCAGGGTATAGATACAGAATGGTCTAATGTGTTGTGAGGCAGGGTATAGTTACAGAATGGTCTAAAGTGTTGTGAGGCAGGCTATAGTTACAGAATGGTCTAATGTGTTGTGAGGCAGGGTATAGTTATAGGATGGTCTGTGTTGTGAGGCAGGGTTTAGTTACAGAATGGTCTAATGTGTTGTGAGGCGGGGTATAGTTACAGAATGGTCTAATGTGTTGTGAGGCAGGGTATAGTAACAGAATGGTCTAATGTGTTGTGAGGCAGGGTATAGTTACAGAATGGTCTAATGTGTTGTGAGGCAGGGTATAGTTGCAGGATGGTCTAAAGTGTTGTGAGGCAGGGTATAGTTACAGGATGATCTAATGTGTTGTTAGGCAGGGTATAGTTACAGGATAATATAACGTGTTGTGAGGCAGGGTATAGTTACAGAATGGTCTAATGTGTTGTGAGGCAGTGTATGGTTACAGAATGGTCTGTGTTGTGAGGCTGGGTATATTTACAGAATGGTGTAATATGTTGTGAGTCAGGGTATAGTTACAGGATGGTCTAATGTGTTGTGAGGCAGGGTATAGTTACAGAATGGTCTAATGTGTTGCGTGGCAGGGTATAGTTACAGAATGGTCTAATGTGTTGTGAGACAGGGTATAGTCACAGAATGGTCTAATATGTTGTGAGGCAGGGTATATTTACAGAATGGTCTAATGTGTTGTGAGGCAGGGTATAGTTACAGGATGATCTAATGTGTTGTGAGGCAAGGTATAGTTACAGAATGGTCTAATGTGTTGTGGGTAGGATATAGTTACAGGATGATCTAATGTGTTGTGAGGCAGGGTATAGTTACAGGATGGCCTAATGTGTTGTGGGATAGGATATAGTTACAGGATGGTCTAATGTTTTGTGAGGCAGGGTATAGTTACAGGATGGTGTAATGTGTTATGAGGCAGGGTATAGTTACAGAATGGTCTAATGTGTTGTGAGGCAGGGTATAGTTACAGGATGGTCTAATGTGTTGTGAGGCAGGGTATAGTAACAGAATGGTTTAATGTGTTGTGAGGCAGGGTATAGTAACAGAATGGTCTAATGTGTTGTGAGGCAGGGTATAGTTACAGAATGGTCTAATGTGTTGTGAGGCAGGGTATAGTTACAGAATGGTCTAATGTGTTGTGAGGCAGGGTATAGTTACAGAATGGTCTAATGTGTTGTGAGGCAGGGTATATTTACAGAATGGTCTAATGTGTTGTGAGGCAGGGTATAGTTACAGAATGGTCTAATGTGTTGTGAGGCAGGGCATAGTTACAGGATGGTCTAATGTGTTGTGAGGTAGGATATAGTTACAGGATGGTCTAATGTGTTGTGAGGCAGGGTATAGATACAGAATGGTCTAATGTGTTCTGAGGCAGCGTATAGATACAGAATGGTCTAATGTGTTGTGAGCCAGGTAATAGTTACAGGATGATCTAATATGTTGTTAGGCAAGGTATAGTTACAGAATGGTCTAATGTGTTGTGGGGTAGGATACAGTTACAGGATGGTCTAATGTGTTGTGAGGCAGGGTATAGTTACAGAATGGTCTAACGTGTTGTCAGGCAGGGTATAGTTACAGGATGGTCTAATGTGTTGTGAGACAGGGTATAGTTACAGGATGGTCTAATGTGTTGTGAGGCAGGGTATATTTACAGAATGGTCTAATGTGTTGTGAGGCAGGGTATAGTTACAGGATGATCTAATGTGTTGTGAGGTAGAGTATAGTTACAGGATGGTCTAATGTGTTGTGGGGTAGGATATAGTTACAGGATGGTTTAATGTGTTATGGTGTAGGATATAGTTACAGGATAGTCTAATGTGTTTTGAGGCAGGGTATATTTACAGAATGGTCTAATGTGTTGTGAGGCAAGGTATAGTTACAGAATTGTCTAATGTGTTGTGGGGTAGGATATAGTTACAGGATGGTCTAATGTGTTGTGAGGCAGGCTATAATTACAGAATGGTCTAATGTGTTGTCAGGCAGGGTATAGTTACAGGATGGTCTAATGTCTTGTGAGACAGGGTATATTTACAGAATGTTCTAATGTGTTTTGAGGCAGGGTATAGTTACAGGATGATCTAATGTGTTGTGAGGCAGGGTATAGTTACACAATGGTCTAATGTGTTGCGAGGCAGGGTATAGTTACAGGATGGTCTAATGTGTTGTGGGGTAGGATATAGCTACAGGATGGTCTAATGTGTTATGGGGTAGGATATAGTTACAGGATAGTCTAATGTGTTTTGAGGCAGGGTATAGTTACAGAATGGTCTAATGTGTTGTGAGGCAGGGTATAGTTACAGGATGGTCTAATGTGTTGTGGGGTCGCATATAGTTACAGGATGGACTAATGTGTTGTGAGCCAGGGTATAGTTACAGGATGGTCTAATGTGTTGTGGGGTAGGATATAGCTACAGGATGATCTAATGTGTTGTGAGGCAGGGTATAGTCACAGAATGGTCTAATATGTTGTGAGGCAGGGTATATTTACAGAATGGTCTAATGTGTTGTGAGGCAGGGTATAGTTACAGGATGATCTAATGTGTTGTGAGGCAAGGTATAGTTACAGAATGGTCTAATGTGTTGTGGGTAGGATATAGTTACAGTATGATCTAATGTTTTGTGAGGCAGGGTATAGTTACAGGATGGTGTAATGTGTTATGAGGCAGGGTATAGTTACAGAATGGTCTAATGTGTTGTGAGGCAGGGTAGAGTTACAGGATGGTCTAATGTGTTGTGAGGCAGGGTATAGTAACAGAATGGTGTAATGTGTTGTGAGGCAGGGCATAGTAACAGAATGCTCTAATGTGTTGTGAGGCAGGGTATAGATACAGAATGGTCTAATGTGTTGTGAGGCAGGGTATAGTTACAGAATGCTCTAAAGTGTTCTGAGGCAGGCTATAGTTACAGAATGGTCTAATGTGTTGTGAGGCAGGGTATAGTTATAGGATGGTCTGTGTTGTGAGGTAGGGTATAGTTACAGAATGGTCTAATGTGTTGTGAGACAGGCTATAGTCACAGAATGGTCTAATATGTTGTGAGGCAGGGTATATTTACAGAATGGTCTAATGTGTTGTGAGGCAGGGTATAGTTACAGGATGATCTAATGTGTTGTGAGGCAAGGTATAGTTACAGAATGGTCTAATGTGTTGTGGGATAGGATATAGTTACAGGATGGTCTAATGTTTTGTGAGGCAGGGTATAGTTACAGGATGGTGTAATGTGTTATGAGGCAGGGTATAGTTACAGAATGATCTAATGTGTTGTGAGGCAGGGTATAGTTACAGGATGGTCTAATGTGTTGTGAGGCAGGGTATAGTAACAGAATGGTTTAATGTGTTGTGAGGCAGGGTATAGTAACAGAATGGTCTAATGTGTTGTGAGGCAGGGTATAGATACAGAATGGTCTAATGTGTTGTGAGGCAGGGTATAGTTACAGAATGGTCTAAAGTGTTGTGAGGCAGGCTATAGTTACAGAATGGTCTAATGTGTTGTGAGGCAGGGTATAGTTATAGGATGGTCTGTGTTGTGAGGCAGGGTTTAGTTACAGAATGGTCTAATGTGTTGTGAGGCGGGGTATAGTTACAGAATGGTCTAATGTGTTGTGAGGCAGGGTATAGTAACAGAATGGTCTAATGTGTTGTGAGGCAGGGTATAGTTACAGAATGGTCTAATGTGTTGTGAGGCAGGGTATAGTTGCAGGATGGTCTAAAGTGTTGTGAGGCAGGGTATAGTTACAGGATGATCTAATGTGTTGTGAGGCAGGGTATAGTTACAGGATAATATAACGTGTTGTGAGGCAGGGTATAGTTACAGAATGGTCTAATGTGTTGTGAGGCAGGGTATAGTTGCAGGATGGTCTAAAGTGTTGTGAGGCAGGGTATAGTTACAGGATGATCTAATGTGTTGTGAGGCAGTGTATAGTTACAGGATGATATAATGTGTTGTGAGGCAGGGTATAGTTACAGAATGGTCTGTGTTGTGAGGCTGGGTATAGTTACAGAATGGTGTAATATGTTGTGAGTCAGGGTATAGTTACAGGATGGTCTAATGTGTTGTGAGGCAGGGTATAGTTACAGAATGGTCTAATGTGTTGCGAGGCAGGGTATAGTTACAGAATGGTCTAATGTGTTGTGAGGCAGGGTATAGTTACAGGATGGTCTAATGTGTTCTGAGGCAGGGTATAGTTACAGTATGGTCTAATATGTTGTGAGGCAGGGTATAGTTACATGATGCTCTAATGTGTCGTGAGGCAGGGTATAGTTACAGAATGGTCTAATGTGTTGCGTGGCAGGGTATAGTTACAGAATGGTCTAATGTGTTGTGAGACAGGGTATAGTCACAGAATGGTCTAATATGTTGTGAGGCAGGGTATATTTACAGAATGGTCTAATGTGTTGTGAGGCAGGGTATAGTTACAGGATGATCTAATGTGTTGTGAGGCAAGGTATAGTTACAGAATGGTCTAATGTGTTGTGGGTAGGATATAGTTACAGTATGATCTAATGTTTTGTGAGGCAGGGTATAGTTACAGGATGGTGTAATGTGTTATGAGGCAGGGTATAGTTACAGAATGGTCTAATGTGTTGTGAGGCAGGGTAGAGTTACAGGATGGTCTAATGTGTTGTGAGGCAGGGTATAGTAACAGAATGGTGTAATGTGTTGTGAGGCAGGGTATATTTACAGAATGGTCTAATGTGTTGTGAGGCAGGGTATAGTTACAGGATGATCTAATGTGTTGTGAGGCAAGGTATAGTTACAGAATGGTCTAATGTGTTGTGGGTAGGATATAGTTACAGGATGATCTAATGTGTTGTGAGGCAGGGTATAGTTACAGGATGGCCTAATGTGTTGTGGGATAGGATATAGTTACAGGATGGTCTAATGTTTTGTGAGGCAGGGTATAGTTACAGGATGGTGTAATGTGTTATGAGGCAGGGTATAGTTACAGAATGATCTAATGTGTTGTGAGGCAGGGTATAGTTACAGGATGGTCTAATGTGTTGTGAGGCAGGGTATAGTAACAGAATGGTTTAATGTGTTGTGAGGCAGGGTATAGTAACAGAATGGTCTAATGTGTTGTGAGGCAGGGTATAGATACAGAATGGTCTAATGTGTTGTGAGGCAGGGTATAGTTACAGAATGGTCTAAAGTGTTGTGAGGCAGGCTATAGTTACAGAATGGTCTAATGTGTTGTGAGGCAGGGTATAGTTATAGGATGGTCTGTGTTGTGAGGCAGGGTTTAGTTACAGAATGGTCTAATGTGTTGTGAGGCGGGGTATAGTTACAGAATGGTCTAATGTGTTGTGAGGCAGGGTATAGTAACAGAATGGTCTAATGTGTTGTGAGGCAGGGTATAGTTACAGAATGGTCTAATGTGTTGTGAGGCAGGGTATAGTTGCAGGATGGTCTAAAGTGTTGTGAGGCAGGGTATAGTTACAGGATGATCTAATGTGTTGTGAGGCAGGGTATAGTTACAGGATAATATAACGTGTTGTGAGGCAGGGTATAGTTACAGAATGGTCTAATGTGTTGTGAGGCAGGGTATAGTTGCAGGATGGTCTAAAGTGTTGTGAGGCAGGGTATAGTTACAGGATGATCTAATGTGTTGTGAGGCAGTGTATAGTTACAGGATGATATAATGTGTTGTGAGGCAGGGTATAGTTACAGAATGGTCTGTGTTGTGAGGCTGGGTATAGTTACAGAATGGTGTAATATGTTGTGAGTCAGGGTATAGTTACAGGATGGTCTAATGTGTTGTGAGGCAGGGTATAGTTACAGAATGGTCTAATGTGTTGCGAGGCAGGGTATAGTTACAGAATGGTCTAATGTGTTGTGAGGCAGGGTATAGTTACAGGATGGTCTAATGTGTTCTGAGGCAGGGTATAGTTACAGTATGGTCTAATATGTTGTGAGGCAGGGTATAGTTACATGATGCTCTAATGTGTCGTGAGGCAGGGTATAGTTACAGAATGGTCTAATGTGTTGCGTGGCAGGGTATAGTTACAGAATGGTCTAATGTGTTGTGAGACAGGGTATAGTCACAGAATGGTCTAATATGTTGTGAGGCAGGGTATATTTACAGAATGGTCTAATGTGTTGTGAGGCAGGGTATAGTTACAGGATGATCTAATGTGTTGTGAGGCAAGGTATAGTTACAGAATGGTCTAATGTGTTGTGGGTAGGATATAGTTACAGGATGATCTAATGTGTTGTGAGGCAGGGTATAGTTACAGGATGGCCTAATGTGTTGTGGGATAGGATATAGTTACAGGATGGTCTAATGTTTTGTGAGGCAGGGTATAGTTACAGGATGGTGTAATGTGTTATGAGGCAGGGTATAGTTACAGAATGGTCTAATGTGTTGTGAGGCAGGGTATAGTTACAGGATGGTCTAATGTGTTGTGAGGCAGGGTATAGTAACAGAATGGTTTAATGTGTTGTGAGGCAGGGTATAGTAACAGAATGGTCTAATGTGTTGTGAGGCAGGGTATAGTTACAGAATGGTCTAATGTGTTGTGAGGCAGGGTATAGTTACAGAATGGTCTAATGTGTTGTGAGGCAGGGTATAGTTACAGAATGGTCTAATGTGTTGTGAGGCAGGGTATAGTTGCAGGATGGTCTAAAGTGTTGTGAGGCAGGGTATAGTTACAGGATGATCTAATGTGTTGTGAGGCAGTGTATAGTTACAGGATGATATAATGTGTTGTGAGGCAGGGTATAGTTACAGAATGGTCTGTGTTGTGAGGCTGGGTATAGTTACAGAATGGTGTAATATGTTGTGAGTCAGGGTATAGTTACAGGATGGTCTAATGTGTTGTGAGGCAGGGTATAGTTACAGAATGGTCTAATGTGTTGCGAGGCAGGGTATAGTTACAGAATGGTCTAATGTGTTGTGAGGCAGGGTATAGTTACAGGATGGTCTAATGTGTTCTGAGGCAGGGTATAGTTACAGTATGATCTAATATGTTGTGAGGCAGGGTATAGTTACATGATGCTCTGATGTGTCGTGAGGCAGGGTATAGTTACAGGATGGTCTAATGTGTTGTGAGGCAGGGTATAGTTACAGCATGGTCTAATGTGTTGTGAGGCAGGGAATAGTTACAGAGCCAGAGTTGTGGTCAATCTACCGTGTCCAAGTCTCTCCCGATATAGCCCCCCCCCTCCCCACCAACCTAAGTTATAATGAAATAATTGTTTCTACTTTTGGCACAAGGCCACAAATTAACCAGTGCATTACTGGTACTTTATTTTATCGACCCCGTAATGATGAAAGGCAAAGTTAACCTCGGCAGGATTTGAACTCAGAATGGCCAGGGCCGTAACTCTACCGATACTGCCAATCCACCGCCTAATGAAATCATAGAAGCTGATATTACCCAGTTGTTTAGTAGACTTGAGTTATCTACCCATAGATAATAGTTATTTTTATCTCCTGGCTGTGACGAGCTGCTCTCTAGAAACCAGGGATGTTTCTCACTTGTTTCGTTAGGGATGAAATCAAGGACCACATGCATATCTGAAAACGGTAAATAATAATAATAATAGTAGTCGTAGTATAGTAGTAGTAGTAGTAGTAGTAGTAGTAGTAGTAGTAGTAGTAGTAGTAGTGATAGTAGTAGTAGTGATAGTAGTAGTCGTAGTAGTAGTGGTAGTAGTAGTAGTAGTAATAGTAGTAGTAGTGGTAGTAGTAGTAGTAGTAGTAGTAGTAGTAATGGTAGTAGTAGTAGTAGTCTGGTGGTCAATCTATTGTGACCAGTGATGTACAGCAACAACAGCAACAGCAGGAATAACAACAACGACAACAACAACGACAGCAACAGGAACAACAACAACAGCAACAACAATAACTACAATAAGAAAAAGAAGTTACTTTTTTTGTGGGCCGCTGCAATAAGACTCTTGATGTCCTCCTCGGTGCCAAATTTGTTGTCAACAGATAAATGGTCAACCACACTGACATCACTGCCCATATATATTCCATTATATATTGGACTGAGAGATATAGCGTCCACTCCCATATCCTTCAAGTAATCCAGTTGCATCTCAACACCTTAGATAGATAGATAGATAGATAGATAACTTTCTTTTTATTTGCAACCCGGGTGTCAAAGAGTGGGACAGGTACAATGGGGGGAGTTTACTTAAAAGGCGTCCTCAATAAGGAGGAGGCAATAACAAAATATAAAAATATAAAATATAAAATATAACAAAAATAAATTGAATAACAAAATCCTCAATAGAGAGGAGGCAGGCGCCTTGGGGGGTCGCACCCCCCCCCCCCCCGAAAAAGTCTGCAAACCTTCTCCTGAGGAGCATAGAGAGAGCGTTCTCCCTTGATCTTTCATCTTACTCACCTGCAGTCTGATGTAGAGTGAAGGCCATTCTCACCACTTTCATCCATCTTTCATAAAAACGGCTGGGGTGCAGCACCTCTCTCTCCATCCTGATCCTTCTTCCGAAATGATATCGGAAGAAACGGACCAGTTGTTAGCCAGAGAGAAAGGTGTCTGACCTCAGCCCTTTCAGCCGCGTCCACCATACAACCTCTTTCACCATGGCTATTACGCACAGAAACACCGCCTCTCCTTCGTTTTTGAAGAGGAGAGGCGGCTTGATCGTTACAATAGTCAACCGGATCGGGCCCACGCGTGACAGTAGTCGTTCGACATAGCCCCACAGATCGGCAATGCCCGAGCAGTGTACCAATGCGTGTGCAACGGTTTCCTCGTCGCACACGCATCTGGGACAGATCTTTTTCGAGGGGTCCCAGGCGCCCGTGTCTGTAGAGCCTTTCTCGAACAGGCAGAACCCCTCGGTAGCACTGCCAGGCGAGGGACCTCTGGAAGTTATCCATAGGTCCCGCGCTGAATGTCCTACCGAACAGGCTGGCCAGTTCGTTTTCCTCCATGCCTAGATCTTCTCCGAGGGCGTCGTCGCACCTGCTTACCACCAGCCCTCTATAGAATGACGAGGTAGATTCCCCACTGACAGCCGAGTCCGCCTGCCAGAGAGCCGTGAGCGCCTGGGCACACTCGGTGTGCCAGGCGCACAGTTTTCTCGGTCTTTGCTTGACCAAGGATTGCAGCTCGGTGAGCGAGACGAGTCTGGGAAAGGCTCGCCTCATAAACGGGGCCCACACCGGTTGACCGGTGAGGAATACCTGGAGGTGCCGTAGCCTTAATGCGTATTTATGCATCATCAGCCACGGCATCCCCAGCCCTCCTTTCGAAGGGTGTTGACAGCAGATGGATCACCTCACCATAGGAGACCGCTTCTTCCAAAGGAATTGGAAGAGTGCGCGCTCCATTTTGGCGAGCGTTTCCCTTGGGCAAGGCACAACGGTCAGGCGGTAGTAGATGACGGACGCTATATAAGTGTTCGCCACCTCCGCCCAGCTTTTCAGGGACAGTTTGCACTCGGCCCACTTCTGGGCGAGTGCAAACACCTTGCCCGTTACCTCACCCCAGTTCTTCTCCACCTGGAGGTCTGGTCCGAACCAAACCCCGAGCAACTTCACCGGGCCCTCCGTCCAGCGCCCGACGACGCCATCGGAGGGCATCGATTTGTCCCTCCACGTGCCGAGTTGCAGACCGATCGACTTGTCCCGGTTCAGCTTAGCCCCTGTAAACCTTTCGTACTCCTCCAGTAAGGTGCCGATCGCCCCGATTTCCGAGGCCGTCGACACCATTACTGTTACGTCATCGGCGTAGGCCGACACCGCTTTCCGCAATCCCGGTACCAACGGGATGCCCTGCAACAACTCCAACTTCCGCAGCAGTGGCTCTAGAGTCATTACATACAGAAGGGAGGAGAGAGGGCACCCTTGTCGGATGGACCGCGCGATTTCGAACGGCTCCGAAAGGTAGCCGTTCACCTTGACCCTAGAGCAGATGCGGCTGCTGTGCATGACAGTGATCCAGCCCCTGAAAACGGGTCCGAAGCCTGCCGCCGCTAGCACCGCATCCAGGTAACCATGGTCGACCCTATCGAACGCGTTAGATTGATCCAAGTTGATCAAGGCCCCACCAAAGCCGGGTTCGTTCCCAACCCTCTCTATGATGTATCGCATGAGGTGAAGGTTGTCGTGGATGGACCTGGACGGGATAGCACATGTCTGCGCATCTCCCACTGGGTTGCCCACGACAAGCGCCAGCCTCTTTGCTAGCACCTTGGCCAAAATCTGTAACTCTGTATTTAGCAGAGTTATGGGCCTTAAATTATTTATATCGTCTCCCTTGTTCTCGTCCTTCCTCACTAGCGTGACTACGCCCTTGGTCACAGCACAGGGAATTCTCCCGTTCTGTTGCCAGTTGCAGTAGGCCGCCTCGAGGTGATCGGGGAACAAGTCCGGCATAGCTAGATATAGTTCGTATTGAAGACCATCGAAACCCGGGGATTTGCGTTTGCCGCATTGGCTCAGCACGTCCTCTATCTCAGCTGCTGAAATCGGCTCCTCGCAGGACTTTGACTCCCTGTCCGAGAGACGCGGCAGGCCGTCGAGGTATGGACCGAAGTCCATTTCCCCAACCGGTTCCCCGCCCCTTCCGAACAATCTGGCAAAGTGCTTTTGAAAAGCGTCGCACATCTGCTTAGGTTCAAGGATCACCCCTCCATCCTGGTCTCGCAAAGACCGGATAGTGGATCTACTCCCTCTTTTGGCTTCTGTCACGCGGGCCCAGCTAACAGCTTTGGTCCCTTCGTTTCCTAGAGCACGTATTTTGCTTCGGACGATGCAGCCTTCCTGTTTCGCGTCGAAGAACTAGCCCAGGGCCGTTCTCGACGTTAGTACTCTGGCCACGTCGCCGCTTCTAATTGCCTCTTCTACACTATCTACCAACCTCCTTTCCTTCTTATTTCTATTTGAGGCTAACTCCTTACTAAATTCTGTAGGGACTACTCTAATCTCTCTTTTGAGAGATCTCCACCACCTGCTGTTGACGATGGCGCCCGTCAACCGCTCCTTAACTAAAGTGCTAATCCGGTCCCTGTAAGCCTTACTTGCCGGTAAGGACAATTTGAGCTTCCAGTAACCGGGTCCCTGTCTATGCGTTCTGTCAAGGTTGACCATGCAGGTCACTAACTTGTGGTCTGAATAGCCAACCATGAGCATTTTTGGACAACTTAAAAAGTCCTTATCCTTATTTCTAACTAAGAACCTATCTAGGTACGACCTAGATGATCCACTGCGGTTTGCCCAAGTCCAGGTTGGCGCAGTCGGAAAATCTAGTCGATATCTATCGGCCAGGTCAAATCGGCCGATTAACCCTTTGAGGCTGTTACATCCCTCTCTATCGGGACAGGCCCCTACGTAGTCCCAGCGTGCATCTAGGATACCATTCCAGTCCCCCACTAATAGAAAGGAGCGGGACGTCCCTAGAAAAGTCTCAAGACGATGGAAGAAGTCCGGCCGCGTTGACCCGAAAGGGCCGTAGACGGCTACCAACCTAAACGCTCCGCCTTCACCACTGCCAAGGTCCAGAACCTCTAGTCAACCCTCCGGGTCCAAATGTACCGTCTGTGTTGCGAGACCCAGATATTTTTGCAGCAGAACGACAACCCCACGCCCACCTCCGGGCTGACAGAGAGATGCGTGCATCTCAAAGTCGTCAAAGGTGGGGGCCAGCTGTCGCACGTTGCTGATCCGGGCCTCGCAAATAACCATCACATCTATACGTTGTGACCTGAGGTCATTTAGAAGCATTGCTTGCTTCCAAGTTGAGCCCAGGCCACGCGCAGTTAGACAACCTACTCTCAGCATAGCCATGTTGGTGCTGAAGAGAAAAGGCACTTACCTCTCTGCGTCTCGGGTATCGGGCTGCACAATTTCCATGAGGGTGGGGGATGGGTTGTTGGGTGGGGTGGTGGTTTGTGGAAGTGTAGGAGCATCAATGTGTTGTGTGGTTTGGGTGTTTGGAGTTGTGTGGGTGTTTGGGGAGGGGGTGGGGAAATGTTTTAGGAGGACGCGGTTAATGGGCCCGACGCAGGGGGGGGGGGACACGTCCTCTTTAAAGTTGTTTTTTTAGCGTTTTACATGTGTCCTCTGGGGCCTTAATCATTTTGGGGTGGGGGAAATCCCTCCCCTGCCTGGGTGAAGTTAGGCCCTTGGGTTTTCACTAAATTGTTGATAGATAGATAGATAGATAATGAAGAAGAAAAAGAAGAAAAAGAAGAAAAAGAAGAAAAAGGAGAAAAAGAAAAAAAAAAGAAGAAGAAGAAGAAGAAGAAGAAGAAGAAGAAGAAGAAATGAAGGTAACTTACCTTTGATATCACCAACACAATCTGAATTGCTGTCATGAAACATTGGTACATAGATCCTATAATAGACGGCTTTATTCCACCAGTTTACATTCGGCCGAGCCCTACATCTTGGATGATCTAATGCCGAGACAATTGCTGTTATAACGAGAGCGAGAATCAAGATAAACGTGGCAAAAAATACGAGGTTTCGCATAATCCGCCATTTTCTCTCTTCAGATAAACGTATGACATCTTCTAAACTTAATCCAATATATTCAAAGTCGTCGTCCTCGAGGAAAGTACTTGCTGTATTTTCGCCATTCGGCTGCGACACTGCTACTGTTGGTTCTTGCTTCGGGGTCTCGTTATTTAAATGCACCGTTGATATCAGTTGAACCGTGGGTTTAAACGACTTCCTAACCATTGCTGTAATATATGTATATATATATATATAAAAAGTCTGTCTTAAGCCAGAAGGCTCATTTGGCCGGTACTTATCCCGGTTTCATGGCGTGAAGCGACTGAGAGTACAAGAGACAAGACAGGACACCAGTCCATCGCACGGTTTGTGAGTGTGAAAGACCAAATGCCATTATTGAAAGTCGACCTTAAGTAGGAGCAATAACATTAAGAAAGACATGAACGACACCACAACACTTTGTTTTGAAAATTTTGAAAGTAGGTTTATAAGTATGAATTTTCATATGATCTTCGTAGTTGTCTCTGTGGCCTAGTGGTAGGTACTAGAGACGGTGGAGATCCTGGCCTTGGGTTCAATCCTGGTCAAGAGGTACATGTAACCCTTTTCAGTTTTTATTTTACAACCAACAGGAAAATACTGAAAAGGTTTACCGGGAACCCTACCCCCGACCAGGATCTTCAAACCAGGAACTTCAGACCAGTATCACCACCGTCTATGATTCCTCCAACTAGGCCGCCGAGACAGCTACAAAATTATAATGAAAATTGATAATTATAAACCTACTTTCAAAATCTAAGTTAAGGAGATGTGGTGTCATTCATGGCTTTCCTAGAGCTATTAGTAATATTTAAGGTCGACTTCTGGTCATTATTGAAAGTCTCTGGATTTCGCAAAATACATATTTTTTATTGGAGAAGGTAAGATATTTTTCCGCAAAAATTTGATTACACTGTTTTGTTTCCACTTATGTATTTTTCGAAAATGTTATTTATTCATTATAAAAATTAAATGATAGCATTCTATATGTAGGTGGGCCCCCTTCGTCTCCTGGTAACCAATATTTCTAGACCCAGTCCGCCACTGATTAGAACTGTTTCATTCCTGATGACTGAAACAGTTTTAGTCATGTAGAAGCCTTTTTTATATAAACCTTTGTAAAGATATATATATATATATATCCACAGTTGAAAATTGCAAACTTGATTGTCACCACACATTATGAACCTGAAGATTGCGAAAGCATGAAAGTACTTGTTCAATTAACACTTAACATTTAATATTCTACCATACTATTTCATTCTAATACCATTATAAATTTTAAAGGATTGTAAATAAAACGAGTAAATCAGACAAAGTTGGAATTCCTCTTATTAATATAATCTTCTATACACAATCATACACACCCGTGTATATTTCTCTCTCTCTCTCTCTCTCTCTCTCTCTCTCTATATATATATATATATATATATATATATATATATATATATATAAGTATTTATCACAAGATGTTACAGTGTATGTATGTGTGTGTGTATACATATATATATACATAATATATATACATAATAATTACAAGTGTGTAACCACACATAGCTAGGTAGGTAACTAGTTACCTACCTAGCTATGTGTGGTTACACACTTGTAAAAATTATCTCCTGTGATTATTCATGTTTATATATATGTTAATCAATTTCTAGTTATTATAAAATGCTCTGACCGTTAGAATCTTAGAGCTTATTTTCCGGGTGATATGGCGCATGTCTTTCTGGCATGACACCCATAATTTTGATTTAGATTAAATCCATTTAATTTATCTTAATTTTGGATATAGATATATATATATACATACATATTTATTTACACACACACACACACACACACACACACACACACACACACACATACACACACACACACACACACACACATATATATGCGTGTGTGAGTAAATAAATATACATATATAACACTGCAACATCTTGTGATAAATACTTTTAACGATATAGGAGACTAGACGATACATCCATAACATGATTTGTGATAAACACACTGGAGTTTACATGTAGCCATACACCAATGGTTCTTGCTCACACACGTAGAAGTAGGTCAACGATTTTGTTCTTGAAGAATGACTTTCAGATAACATTATATGCATATATATATCGCTTTGTGTCACCCAGGAAGATACAGAGTCAGACAATAATTTCTCTCCGTCTGTCACACACAAACGATACTCTCTGACAATATATTAAGAATACCTTTCTTTTCTTTCCCTGCTTCCTTTTGTCATTACAATATTGATTTCTAATTTAGGCATACGACCAGAAAATATGGGGAAATGAGAAAGTTGATTAAATGAACCCAATAGTTTATTGGTATTTTAATTTATCGACTCCGGAATGATGTTGGCAGGATTTGAACTCAGAGTTAAAGAGTTAGAACACATACTGCATGGTGTATTATTCGACGCTCTAACAAGTCTATCAACGTATATTTGAAAATTTAATTTAGTTTTATTACTTGTATCAGGAAAGATAAAATGAAAACTTTGGACATTCCAAAGAAGGTAATTGACTTGGTGAAGGCAACATAGCGCTGTGGTTATGCTGTTCTGATCACGATCGTAAGGTCGTGAGTTGGATTACTGGCGGGGAGTTGTGTCCTTGAGCAAGACACTTTATTTCATTTCACGTTGCTGAAGTCAACTGAGCTCGGAAAATGTACCTGTGATTGAAAGGGACCAGCCCTGTCACACTGATTCTACCTTAAAGCTACACGTTTCTAGCGAATGCTCGGGCACTTGCACGTTAATTTCAGGAACGAGCTGTTCCGTTAGTCACACAAGTAGAACCAACGGAGATCCAACAACAACAACAACAACGATATTTACCTTTAGTTATGCTACAATATCACCAAAGTCGCGCCTCTTCACAAGACATGTCAATCATATCGGTGGCCTCCCCACAATCCCGGCGGACAGAATGGAGAAGGCGTTTCCCCGGAGGATGTCAAGGGAAAGGCGCTGGAAGAGTCATTCCAGCTCGCGAGGCTCAAACCTGCGGCTGGTCAGCTCAGCGCCTATGGTGGTGAGTAGGGAGGTAGCCCTAGGACACCAGAAGTCTCCACTGCCAAGGGTATAACCGCAAACCTGACGGAGAGCGATCTGTATTTGGAGAGTTTGGCCTCCTCAGCCCAACGTGCAGCAGAACCTGGGTTAGTCACAGACTGCACCAAGTTGCGGCTGGAGAAAGTGTCAGTGCAAGTGGCATCCCAGACGCGGAACTGGAAGATGTCCATACCATCTGGCCCTTTGCTGTCCCCTTGGTCCAGCCCCTCCGGCTCTAGTTGGGAAGGGAAGCCTGCAGCGTCCAAGCCATGCTTTATAACCTCGTTGAGGGCAGCATGGTGTGGAAGGCGGCCGGCACTGTGGCGACAGGAAAGCGAGTGGAGGCCGAAAGAGTCCACGGTGGATCCACAGCGACATTGGTGTGGCTTGCAGTTCCGGAAGCAAATCCCCAAGGAAGCGCCGATGAGCAGGCTATTGTTGTCCAGCTGCGTGCCATTGTGGCCGAACTAAATGGAAATAACTTAAGGTACACAAAGTTGGCTTTAAGGCCATTGATGCGTAGAAAGATAGGAAAAAGAAAGATAAAAGCAAAATTAAGTAATGAGAAAAAAGAGGAAAGGGTTAGAGAAGGGAAGATCTGGGGTATGGGGAAGTAGAGGTAGGGTAGAGAAGGGAAGATCTGGGGTATGGGGAAGTAGAGGGAGGGGTAGATAAGGGAAGATCTGGGGTATGGGGAAGTAGAGGTAGGGGTAGAGAAGGGAAGATCTGGGGTATGGGGAAGTAGAGGGTGGGGTAGAGAAGGGAAGATCTGGGGTATGGGGAAGTAGAGGGTGGGGTAGAGAAGGGAAGATCCGGGGTATGGGGAAGTAGAGGGAGGGGTAGAGAAGGGAAGATCTGCGGTTATGGGGATGTAGAGGGTGGGGTAGAGAAGGGAAGATCTGGGGGTATGGGGAGTAGAGGGAGGGGTAGAGAAGGGAAGATCTGGGGGTGTGGGGAAGTAGAGGGAGGGGTAGAGAAGGGAAGATCTGGGGGTATGGGGAAGTAGAGGGAGGGGTGGAGAAGGGAAGATCTGGGGGTGTGGGGAAGTAGAGGATTGAAAATGCTATAAATTAGAGGAAGGGAGGGGGTAGGGGAGCGGGTAATAGGCCTAGGGTGCGGAACTGCAACTTAAAACATTAAAGTAATAACATGAACAGTGAATAGTTTAGGAGTAGATGTGGTCCTACTGACTTGTTGACATCACCACTAGGTAGCCATGAAAACCTGTTACACACCTGCGAACACACACAAAGACACATACACACACCTGTGAACACACACACACACACCTGCGAACACACACACAAAGACACACACACACACACCTGTGAACGCACACACAAAGACACACACACACACACACCTGCGAACTCACACAAAGACACACACACACACACACACACCTGCGAACACACACACACACACACCTGTGAACACACACATACACCTGTGAACACACACAAAGACACACACACACACACACACACACAGATCCAAGTGTGTGGAGGTTTGTCTAAATATATATATATGTAGGTTATATATAAAGAAATAAAGTGAAGTCCGTGTATGTATATACACCTGTGAATATATATACATATATCTGTATATACACCCGTAAATATATATGTATATTTCCGTATATATACCCGTAAATGTATATACATATATCTGTATATATACCCGTAAATGTATATATATATATATCATATTCTGTATATATACCCGTAAATGTATATACATAAATCATATCTGTATATATATCCGTAAATGTTTATATATATATCATATCTGTATATATACCCGTAAATGTATATACATATATCATATCTGCATATATACACCCGTAAATATATATACATATATCATATCTCCATATATATACCCGTAAATATATATACATATATCTGTATATATTTAGCATCATTTATTAAAATATTTCATGGGTTTGTTAAAAAGGAAGGCTTACTTGTTGTTTTCTGGGTCTACTATTGCCAACTATAGACGGGCGTGTACATACAGGTATAGAGTCTCCACTCTCTCTCACTCTATCTATCTATCTATCTTTTGAAGAAGTGCCCCTGTGGCTAATAAAGAAACATATCTATCTTTTGAAGAAGAATCAAGATGGAGAGAGAGAGATGCTGTACCCCAGCAAGTTTTATGAAAGGTGGGTGAACGTGGCGAGAATGGTCCGAGTGAATGGGCCTTCTCTCTATATCAGCCTGTAGGTTGAGGAAGAGAGGAAAGGGGTACAAACTCTTCGTACTCCTGGAGTTGAGGGTTGCACATTTTTTCGGGGGTGTGTGTTACACATATGAAATGTCTCCCCCTATTGGAGAAAATCGATTAATTTTTCAATTGCATTTGTGATAATATTTTACACGTTTTTATGTATGTAAACTTCCCCCTTTGTATTTGTCCCCTTCTTGTGTGCCCCTGTGGCTAATAAAGAAACATATCTATCGATCTATATCTATAGAATAAAGAAATATATCTATCTATAGTGTAAATCGAAGTAGTAGCCGTAGTAGAGCAGATACTAGTGCAATAGTTTGAGGCGGTCACAAAACACAAGATGGTGCGAAAGGTTAAGACATTTTTCGTCCAGAGTAAACACAAAGTAACGAAATTGTGACATTATTAATAAATTGACCTGGAATGTGAGGCCATACTGTATAGCCACAACAACGATAAATACAAACAGCTAATATATATATATATATATATATATATATATATATATATATATATATGAAAATCTGCTTCGTAGAATCAAGACGTATCTGAGGACCTTGCGATTTTCAGAGTCAGGTTGGATCATCACATCGACCGTGCCTCGAGCTGGTCGCCAGAGAAACGATTGTAATATGTCCAATAAATTCCATTCGTCGCAACACTGATTCTCTTTTTTACTGTGATATATATATATATATATATCACGTAACCTGCCCCATTCTCACCAAGCGTGAAACTAATAACACTATGTACTATTGACACCTGCGTTTGTCTGTTTATTTGTCGTTTTGAACTATATATATAGATATATATATATATAAATATATATATATATAAATATATATATGTGTGTGTGTGCGTGTGTTCATTTTATTAAGGCTAAATAGGGAGTCCAGGTACTCTGGAGTTTCTTTCACAGGATCACAGGATCTCGAATGTACATACAGGTATAGAGTCATATATCTATCTATCTATCTATCTACCTATCTATCTATGTGTACGTATGTATGTAAACTTCCCCCTTTGTATTTTTCCCCTTCTTTTGTGCCCCTGTGGCTAATAAAGAAATATATCTATGTGTACGTATGTATGTATGTGAACATGAAACGTATATATATATATGTGTATATATATAGTACTGTGTGTGGGTGTTTATAAGCATGTATACACAGGTAAGTCGAACTACTTACTTTCTGGAAATAAAGGCCAGTTTTTCTCTTACTTTTCAGTTAAAGGTGTAAAAATAAACTTGACTGAAGTCAGAGGTAAAATTAATTCTTTTCCCTATAGCTGCACCCCTCCCCCACACCACCAGTACTACTGCTGCTGTTGCTACAACTAGTAGTACTACTAGTAGTACTACTACTACTAGTAGTACTGCTACTACTACTACTACTACTGCTACTACTAGTACTACTAGTAGTAGTAGTAGTAGTAGTAGTAGTACTACTACTACTACGACTACTACGAATACTACGACTACTACGACGACGACGACTACTATTAATACTACTACTACTACTACGACTACTACTACTACTACTACTACTACTACTACTACTACTACTACTACGACGACGACTACTACTACGATGACGAATACTACTACTACTACTACTACTACTACTCAGACGACGACGACCGCGCGTACGCCCGCACAAGCTCACAACCTCACAAATATATATACATACATTCACACATACATGGAAGAAGAAGAAGAAGAAGAAGGAAAAGAAGAAGAAGAAGGAAAAGAAGAAGAAAAGAAAGCAGTGATTAGTAGACGGGGCTATTTTTCAATGGTGTCACACGCACACATATATAATGATTTCATTTATTGGCCACAAGGGCCGACATATAGGGGACAATACAAAAGACTGGGACAGTGGGGTTTTACAGAAAAATCGAGTAAACAATATGAATCACAATAACAAAGTAACAATAAAGTAACAATAAAATTACAACAGGAAAAATTCCTCAATAGGGGGGATGACCACCTAGGGTTCGCTCAGGTACCCCATCAATCCTGAACGACCCAACGCTTCGAGAGCACCCTGGAAAGGCACCCCTCTCCTCTTCAAATTTACCTACCTACAGCCGCATGACCAGAGTAGGCCCACTCACACGGGCCATTCTCGCCACATTCACCCACCTTTCAGCAAATGTACTGGGGGGGGGGGGGGGGCAGCACTTCTCTCTCCACCCTCACCTTCCTTTCCAAGTGAAACTTGAAAAAGTTGATGAGGGATTGGCCGAAGAGAAAAGTCTCTGTCTTCAGTCCTTTCGACCTCACCCACCATACAACCTCTTTCGCTACTGCCACCAGACAGAGGAACATTGCCTGCCCTTCCTGGCCAAAAGAAGGCGGCAGGTCGATCTTCACTATGGACTCGGCCGATAGCCGGATCTGTTCTACATGCGACAACAGCTGTTCAACATAACTCCACAAGTCAGTAATGCACAGACACTGGACGAGTGCGTGCAGAACGGTTTCGTCGCTCTGCGCGCATCTCGAGCAAGTCCGTCTGACAGCACTTCCGTGCCTGTAGAGTTTATCACGAACTGGCAGTGGCCGCCGGTAGCACTGCCAAGCGAGGGATGTTTGGAAATTATCCATCGTCCCCGGCTCGAAAGTACTCCGGAACAGACTGGTTAATTAGACTTCGTCGACGCCCAGAGCCTCTCCGAGTGCGTCGTCGCACTTGCCCACCACTAATCCTCTATAGAACTCAAGAGTGGAAATTCCACTGACCGCATTGCCCACCTGGTAGAGGGCAGTGAGTGCCTGGCAACATTCCAGATGCCACTCACCCAGTCTCGGTCTCTTCTTGACCCAGGACTGCAGCTCAGTCAAAGAAACGAGCTGCGGAAAGGCCCGTCTGACAAACGGCGACCACACCTATTCACCGTTTAGGCAGAATATCTGGAGATGCCGCAGCCTCAGCGCGTGTCTGCGCATCATTAGCCACGGCATGACCAGCCCTCCACGTAGAGGGTGCTGGCAGCAGATGGACCGCCTCACCAGCGGAACCTGACCCCTCCACAAGAATTTGAAGAGGAGCCGCTCCAAGATGGCGAGGCGCGAACGGGGGCAAGGGACGACGGTCAGACGGTAGTAGATGACGGACGCGATGTATGCGTTCGCCACCTCCGCCCGACCTTTCAGTGATAGCTTCCTCCCAGCCCATTTCTGGCTACCCTGCCCCTCACCTCGTCCCAATTCTTATCCACCTGGAGGTCTGGCCCGAACCAAACCCCGAGCAACTTTACCGGTCCGTCCGTCCAGCGTCTAACGACGCTGTTGGACGGCATGGACTTGCCTCTCCAGCTGCCGAGTTGCAAGCCCACCGACTTTTCCGGGTTAAGTTTTGCTCCTGTCAACCTTTCATATTCGTCTAATAAGTTGCCGACCACCTCGATTTATGAGGTATCCGACACCATCACGGTGATGTTGTCCGCATAAGCCGACACAGCCTTTCCGCGTCCCGGTTCGAGCGGGATGCCCTGCAACAGCCCCAGCTTCCGCAGTAAAGGCTCAAGAGTCAATACGTACAGAAGGGAGGAGAGAGGGCACCCTTGACGGACCGATCGGGAGACCTGAAACGGTTCCGTTCCGAGAGGTGGCCATTAATTTTGACCACCGAGCAGGTGCCACTGTGCATTGCAGCGATCCAGCTTCTGAAGACGGGGCCGAAGCCAGCCGCATTGAGGACAGCCTCCAGGTACCGATGGTCGGCTCTATTGAATGCTTTCGATTGATCTAAATTGATCAGGGCCCCACCGAAGCCAGGTTTACACCCTACCCTCTCTATGATGTATCGCATTAGGTGGAGGTTGTCGTGTATGGACCTGGTTGGGATTGCGCAAGTTTGCGCCTCCCCAACCAAATCCCCGACGACAAGCGCCAACCTCTTCGCTAACACCCTGGCCAAAATCTTAAACTCTGTGTTGAGCAGAGTTATGGGCCTGAAATTGTCTAATGTGTCCCTCTTGTTCTCGTCTTTCCTTATCAGCGTCACTACGCCCCGGCTCACAGAACTGGGAATACTCCCGTTTTGCTGCCAGTTGCAGTAGAGGGCTTCCAGGAGATTGGAGAACAAGTCTGGCATATTTACGTAAAGCTCGTAGAGCAGACTATCCAAACCGGGTCACTTGCGCCTCATGCAGCCGACAAGGGCATCCTGAATCTCGGCTGAAGTAATTGGCCTTTCGCAGCGCCCAGCGTCAGCCGTCGAGAGTTGCAGCAAGCCATCGAGGTAGGTACTGAAGTCCGCCACCATCTCTGACCCGCCACTTCCCCCGAACAACCGAGCAAAATGTTGGCGAAAGGCCTCACACATCCGCTTGGAATCGCTCAGCTCGTGTCCGTCTCGGTCCGTCAAAGACCGAATCGTGGTTTTATTACCACGCTGCGCCTCTGCCACGCGGGCCCATCGAACAGCTTTGGTTCCCTCGTTTCTCAGAGCACGCGCCTTAGCTCTGACAATGCAACCTTCGTATTTCGCATTGAAGAAATGGTCTAATCCCCTTCTCGTCGTTCGCACGTCAGTTGCAATGTCACTACCAATAGCCTCGTCTAACCTATCTACCAACTCCCCCTCCTTTCTATTTTTCTCTAACGCTACTTCTTTGCTAAACTCTATCGACATTACTCTAATCTCTCTTTTGAGAGCGCCCACCATCTATTGTTGACGACTCCCCTGTCAACTTTTTCTTAACTAAATTGTTGACCTGGTCCCTGTAAGCTTTACGTGCCGGAAATGACATGTTTAGCTTCCAGTAACCAGGTTACAAACTTGTGATCTGAATAGTTGACCGTTTCAAACCGTGGACAGCTTACACTATTTCTGTCTATTTTCCTAATGAATATCCTGTCTATATACGATCTAGATGACCCTATGCGGTTAGTCCAGGTCCACGCTGACGCATTAGGGAAATCTAGTCGGTACCTGTCAGACAGTTGGAACTGGCTGATGAGGTTCTTGAGGATTGTACACCCCCCACCCCACCCCCGCTCCTATCGGATACACCCACACAGTCCCAGCGTGCGTCTAAGATGCTGTTCCAGTCCCCCGCTAACAGTAAAGGGCGAGACGTACCCAGAAAGGCTTCCAGGCGTCTAAAGAAGTCCGGCCGTGCTGCCCCAGTAGGGGCATAGACGGCCACCAGTCTAAAGGCACCACCTTCGTTATTGTTCATGTCCAGGACCACCAACTTCCCGTCCGGGTCCCGGAAGATCGACCTTACCTTAAGATCCAGGCGTTTCCTAAACAGCACTGCCACCACGCCTCCCATTCCCGGCCGGCTAATAGATGCAAAGATCTGATAGTCGTCGAGAATGGGGGCTAGTGCGCGCGTGTCGGAAATCCTGGTCTCGCTGACGGCAATTACATCCATTTCTAGAGACCTGAGGTCGTTGAGCAGGTGACCCTGCTTCCAGGACGATCCCAGGCCTCGAACATTTAAACTTCCTACTCTTAATACGGCCATGTTGGCAGGTTAAAAAGAGAGAGAGGAAAGGTTTACTTACCTTCCGGGCTCTTGTGAAGGTCGGGACACACACAAATATAATGGAATTAAAACATATCGAATGTAAATATTTAGAAAATGTCGACACACTATCTCAACATATTTTGCTACTGTCTATTGTTTGCAGTATATATTGCATTGTTGTACAAACTAAGACAAAATCTCGAATTACCGAGTAAAACCAAGCTGTAAACACCCAAATAATGTCACAGTTCAATTCAATGCTCCAGTTATATATTATGTTATATTATATTATATTATTTTACATTATATTGTATTATATTATATTATATTATATTATATTATATATATAGGACGGGTAAAATTCCCGAGATCCATGGCACGAGTTCTCTCCAGCGCTCTCTGTCCCTCATTATCGCTGCCATGTCCTGCGTCTCCAACAGACCAGTGTCTGTCCTTAGGGCATCAACATATGTTAACCTCGGTCTTCCACTTCCAGTGTGTCCATGCAGGGGCTCCCACAGGAGCACTGAGTGCAGTGTCAACTCTGGATGTCATTGAGCATGTCCAGCTAACCTCAGTCACTTTCGAGCTGACCTTTGGGAGTCTCCCGTACAGCTCTGAGTTCTTCATCCCCAGTATATACTGATTAATGTTCAGAGCCATCCTCAGCATTCTCGTGTAGCACCCATCCACCATCTGACGCTGAGGAGGATATTAGATGGAGCAAGAGCAAAGTGCCTTCCTGCAGTCATGTTTTCATTGACTTTAGGAAGGCCTTTGATTCTGTGGACCGTCACTGCCTGATGAAGATCTTACAGGCTTACGGAATCCTCAAGAAGAGAGTGCACCTGATATCACAGCTCTATTATAATTATAAGTTTGAAGAACAGTCAGACAAAATAAATCCAATTCTTTTCCCCCTTAGTCCGTAGGAATCAACTAGATAAATAATCATTTAAACCACAGGTTCTCAACCCATTTAGGCCAAACGCCCCCTTTTGTCCCTTGAAATCACGAAACGCCCCCTACCCCTACCCTATTTTTCCATTTTTCAATATACTACTGATTTTGACATCAGTAGATTACTAAAAATTTGATTAACAATGTTCAGGCAGCTGAGAATATAAATACATTCCTTGAAAGGAAATATATAAATTTCAAAAAAAGGAACATAAATGTTCTTTTTTATGAATAAGGTCCAGTTGAATTTGTTATATTCCCACCACGTGATACCAGCTATTTTGAACATTTATACAACAGCAACTCTGTCCATCCCAAGAGTGCTCTTATCTGGAAGAAAGTGGCAATTATATCATTTCAAAGCTTTCCAATTTTCCCTTTAATGAAACGGACAGAAAAAATGTTGATATCAAACTTGATGTCCCCCTGCTTTGTGAGCTTAGAGACCACGGAAGAGGGTTTTCATGACCACGCGGGAGGGTATATTTATTAATAAATGGTAAAAATATATACAACAAATGAGTAATTGAATTGTAGTAGATGGTTTCCAGTCCAGTCAGACTGCAACTACAAATAGAAAAATTGTTAGTTTGCTTTGTAACAATAGCATATCCAAGTTTTCGGATAAATCAACTTACTTTAACTTTGACTCATTTCAATGGGACCCTTGAGCTTCATGGAGTCTAACTAACTCTTTGACGTGAGGCTGAATTTTTCTAAGATGTAGCCAGAGATCTCCACGTGTAATTACATTGTAGCGGTTGCGAGCCTTACTGTGCAGTCTGGAAACAACACCAAACCTTCTCTCGACTAAGTATGAGCTTGGAAAAGGCAGAGCAAATCTCTTAGCCTCTGCATGTAGGTGTGGAAATCAACGCTGAATTTCCTCTTGCATCCCAAAAAGGGGTTCACCTATTTTGGGAAATCTAATTTTGATCATGTCATCTGCTTGAAGTTCAATGAATTCTTGCTGAAATTTAACGTCCAAATCGTCGACGTTAGCTGTGAAGGGATCTGCTATCCACATTGGGATGTCCATCGGCAAAAGGTCGACAAACCGTTCTCTCATGTTGTCTTGTAGCGCACGGAGGTGAGTGGTATAAATTTGGAGTTGGTCATCGCTTACAATGTTTTGAACATTGGCGACACTAGGAAAATTATAGAATTTCCGGTCAACAAAGATTCCTTTCGATGACATTCAATTTGGCCAGGAATGTTTTCACAGCATTCCTTGCTTTAAGCAAGGTGATCTTCTTCCCCTGCAAAGCCAAAATGACGCTATTGCATTTGTCAAAGATGTTGATGAGGTAGGCGCAGTCTTGCCTCACATCGAGGGTTTTCTTGTACAGTTCTGTGTTGCGTCCTCGCAGAAACTCAATGATAGAGTAGAAGAGTTGAAAGAAATGAGTAAAGCACTTGCCCTTTGAAAGCCACCTCACCTCAGTATAAAGGAGCAACTTGACGAATTCTTCGTCATTATATTGGCACAGTTTCTGGAAAATTCGTTCATTGAGGGAATGCTGTTTGATAAAATTGATGAGATCAATAGCCACCTGCAAGGACTTGCTCAGAGGCTTGCTGAGTTTCTTCGCAGCTAAGTGTTGTCGATGAATAACACAATGAACAGCAAATACAGATGGATTTTCTCTCTTCAGAAGAGTGACGAAGCTCTTATGTTGGCCGACCATGGCTCTTGCGTCGTCCGTAACACATGATGCAATGTGTGTTGTATGTGGTCCTAGATGTATGTATTACCTGCCTGTGTGTTGTATGTAGTCCTAGATGTATGTATTACCTGCATATGTATTGCATGTGGCCCCAGCTGTATGTATTACCTGCTTCTGCGTTGTATGTGGTCCTAGATGTGTGTGTGTATTACCTCCTTATGTGTTGTGTGTGGTCCTAGATGTATGTATTACCTGCTTGTGCGTTGTATGTGGTCCTAGATGTATGTGTGTATTACCTCCTTATGTGTTGTGTGTGGTCCTAGATGTATGTATTACCTGATTGTGTGTTGTATGTGGTCCTAGATGTTTGTATTACCTGCTTATCTGTTTCATCCTTTGGCACGAAAACATCGAGAAACTTAAAGAATTTCACACCCTTATAAATGGGCTCAACACGAATGTTAACTTTACGATGGAATACAGCCATCAACAACCCCCCTTCCTCGACATCCTCATTAAGATTCATAACAAAAAAATAGAAACAGACATATACTACAAGCCCACAGACTCCAAGAAATATCTTCCTTTCAACTCTTGCCACCCTAGACACGTTAAAATTAATATTCCCTACAACTTAGCCAAGAGAATCTGTACTATAGTCTCCAATAAAAACACCTGGTACTTACGGCTACAAGAACTAAAGGAAACACTCATAGGCAGGGACTACCCTGCATCACTAATTGACAATTGTACCCAGGACCCTAAAGTAAATCAACCGAAACTAAAAGCTCTTCCATACATCTCCACACACAACCCCCTCAACAATGAGGCCTTTGACACCATCCTCCAGAACATCCCTGTGTTAAAAAAGGACCATAGAATTAACCAAATCCTTCGAACACACGATATCAGAAAGAGCAAAAGACAATCTAAGTCAATGAAAAACACCCTAACACATGCCAAGTACTGCCACCCACAACAACGAAACCCACAGTACAAAAATGCGATGGACCCAACTGTGGCATATGCATCAACCTAATAGAGGGTTCGGAATTCTATTTCAAAGAAGGACAACGTTTTATAGTAAAACACAATTTCACATGCGCATCAGAAAATCTAATATATGTATTAACTTGCTCAGGTTGTCGAGAACAATACATAGGCCAGACCAAAAACAGCCTTCGCCAACGCATGACTGTCCATAGATCCCAAATTAAAATACGGGAATACAGGAAAATACCACTGAGTGAACACATTGATACCTGTGCCGCCCAAAATCATCCCAACTTTAGAATCTTTCCCCTCTACAAATTTAAAGATAATGCCACCCACACCCAGCGCATCAGCAAGGAATCTCACTTTATTAACAAATACGGACCCCGTCTAAACACTTCTCCCTAAGACGAACCCACAACATACACACGTCAACATACATACCTACATCAGCATACATCCTACATACATCTCTATCCACATATAAACACAATGACATACGTAAACACACATGTTCTATGGTGCAACACAAATATATACAAATTTGCATACCTTTTGATGTCTATAGATATAAACGTGCCGACACACACACATACATATACGCACACATGCATTGCACACTGATGGGCACATACATATTTGTACACAAGTATTCCAATACGGCAGGGCCTAATGGATTCCCCTTGCAGTACGTACAATCTGGACACTCACACACACCTAGGTGTTATGACAATACTATATATCATTTCACACCTTTTATTATTAATGTTTTTGATGTTCTCTTGAGAGAATCGTTTTTGCTGAAAATATCGAATATGTACACCATTTTTACCAGTATCACAAAAATACTGGTCCACCCACACACATACACACACACACACATACACACACACACACACATATATACAAACACACATACACACGCGTACACTAACATACAAAGAGACATACACACACACACACACACACACACACACACACACACTTCTCCGTATAAGACAAGAGCTGAAATATATCTTTCAACATGTTAAAATATCCCCCACACACGTACAGACACATTCCTACTGACCGATCCCTCGACCACGAAATACTCTGCTACACACACACACACACACACACACACACACACACACACACACACACACACACATATATTTGTCTTAATAGGCACCTGAACTGTTGACCTTTCAACATGACTGCAATTCACACACACATCCCTACTCACCATTATCACAACAATGAACCTCTTTACTACACACAGACACACACACACACACACACATATTTGTCTTAAAAGACTTATTTTTCAGTGACTTCTCAATCAGGCGAAAAAGGACACTCTTCGACAAACCTACATTTGGCGCAAAATCAATTTTTAACATTCACGTGACCTCTACTGACCAATCAAAATTGTTTTGACCACAAGAATTTTTGCAACACAAATTGGCGCGAAACTTATTTTACTACCTCTGGAGCCACTTTTTTCACATAAAACAGGTAGAATTTCCCAAACTAATCAGATTAGAGCAAACATCACAGGCACTCTATCTCAAAATTATTTTTGAAAAGCATTAGAAATGCGCAACCGGTAAAAACTTAATACTAATTTTTACTTATTCCTAATTAAACTATTTTTCACTAGGCACAATTTGTCAGCATTTTCTTTTCCTTTTACCAATATATATATATATATATATATATATATATATATATATATATATATATATATATATATATATATATATATATATATATTTATATATATATAGGAAAAAGTATGACCCCGACGGCAGAGCTCAAGCCGTCGAAACGGCTTGAGCTGTGCCGTCAGGGTCATACTTTTTCCTATTTCCCACTCTACTGCCCTAAGTATTGAGTATTGCGTTATGGTCCATCTGGTTCCTTACCACAATTCCTTTGTTATATATATATATATATATATATATATATATATATATGTACTGTATATATATGTATATTAAAGATATATATATATATATTAGAGTGAGAGAGAGAGAGACATATATATGTTTATATATATATTCATTCATATAGACAGACACATAAACACATACACACTAACATACATACATATATGATATCCAATGCATGATTTGTATTCTTATATTAGTTTTCAAATTTTCCCCATGTCACAATAAGCTTACACCTGGTCACATTTCTACTTTATAGACCACATTTCCAATATGACACTCAGTATTTCAGTGAATTATCGAAAGGTTTTAAGGGATTTACTTAAACTATTAATTATTTCATTACTAAGCTTTCATAATGCCATGCAGGCCAGATTTTCTATCAACGGTGAACTGACAGAGATATTTGAAGTATGAACTGGTCTTCGCCAGGGTTACATTCTCACAGCAACACTGTTTGTGTTAATTTTCGTCTTTGTCTTCCGCCATTAACACAAAACAATGCAAAACTTTGGTACGTTACAAACTTGATGGCAACCTCTTCATACATATATATATATATACATGTGTGTGTGTGTGTGTGTGTGTGTGTATACATACATGCATACATATATACAGTATACAAACTTTAATTTGAGTGAAAATGGTAGATTAAAATACCAAATATGTTTA
>OZ024748.1:36596797-36614297 GCA_964016885.1 Eledone cirrhosa | reverse complement strand
TTATATAATATATATAACTAGCCGAATTACCCGCGCCTTGCTGCGTTTCCCTTTTTTTTTTTTTTTTTTCTTTGTAAGAAAATGATGATTGATTTTAAAACAGTGATATAATTTATAGAGAAAAAATAAAGGGAAAGTGTTTAAAAAGTAGAGGCATTATCTAATAATTTTTGTTGTCATAATTCTAGTGATGTTTTGCAATACATAAATGTCTAAATTAGCCAAATTTTACTATAAAAGAGAGTTGCTTTTTTTGTTGATTTACGTTTAATTAATAGAAAAATCCCGTGATAGAGGTTCCAATACTCAAGTTATTGGCTTCCAAAATGTTCACTATAGGGGGTTTAACCCCCATTAGGGTGTCTTAATATTATTGAAATTTGTTGAAATTTTGTGAATATCTTGTCATTTACCTATGGTTTAAATTTCATATAAATTGAAGGTAAAACATTTTCAGCGGGGGCAAGCGGGGATTTGTGCCCCCGATTATTACTATATATATATATATATATATTTATATATATATATATATATATATATATATATATATATATATATATATATATATATATATATATATATATATATATATATATATATATTTCTACGTCATCATGCATTCTGGCCAATATTTGCTGCCATACTGTTCATCAGCTACTCTCCATCCGACACACTTCAATGAATTCATGCTGGGTTTGGTATTTCACAAGTCACTCACACACACATATACACAAACATACACACACACACACATATATATACATACACATACACACACACGCGCACATACATACATGCATATATATATACACACACATATACATATACACACCCATACACACACGCTCTCACAAACACACACCCACACGCCCACAACCATATAACTAACAGCATACGTGTCCCCACGCGTGTATATATATATATATTATGGCTATTGGTGAGCTTTGACCCTCAAAACTTTCACCCGCTCACAGGATCATCAGCCTTGTATGAGGATCCACCAAACTCTTCTCCTCCTCTCTATGTCTATCACACAAAACTCTCTTTTAATCCACCTCTCTGTATCTACTACCCCTCCTCTATATCTACTACACGGCACTCTCTCATTATCACTCTCTCTATCTACAACCACCAAATTCTCCTCCTCTCTATGTCTATCACACAAAACTCTCTTTTAATCGGGCAGACGGGCAACTTACTGGAGGAATATGAAAGGTTCACAGGAGCCAAGCTGAACCGGGACAAGTCCGTTGGTTTGCAACTCGGGACGTGGAGGGGCAAAACGATACCCTCCGACGGCATCGTCGGACGCTGGACGGAGGCACCGGTGAAGCTGCTCGGGGTCTGGTTCGGACCGGACCTCCAGGTGGAGAAAAACTGGGACGAGGTAACGGGCAAGGTGTTTGCACTCGCCCAGAAGTGGGCCGAGTGCAAACTATCCATGAAAGGTTGAGCGGAGGTGGCGAACGCTTATATAGCGTCCGTCATCTACTACCGCTTGACCGTCGTGCCTTGCCCAGAAAAAACACTCGCCAAAATGGAGCGCGCGCTCTTCCGATTTCTTTGGAAGAAGCGGGCTCCTTTGGTGAAAAGATCCATCTGCTGTCAACACCCTTCGAACGGAGGGCTGGGGATGCCGTGGCTGACGATGCGTAGACACGCATTAAGGCTACGGCACCTCCAGGTATTTCTCACCGGTCAGCCGGTGTGGGCCCTGTTTGTGAGGCGAGCCTTTCCGAGACTCGTCTCACTCACCGAGCTGCAATCCTGGGTCAAGCAAAGACCGAGAAAAGTGGGCGACTGGCACATTGAATGTGCCCAGGCGTTAACGGCCCTCTGGCAAGCGAATCCGGCAATCAGTGGAAACTCAACCTCAACATTCTATAGAGGGTTGGTGCGCAGTAAATGCGACGACGCTCTCGGAGAGGCTCTGGGCATGGAGGAAGACGAGCTGGCCAGTCTGTTCGGTAGGACGTTTGGCCCGGGACCGATGGACAACTTCCAAAAGTCCCTTGCTTGGCAATGTTACCGAGGAGCTCTACCCGTTCGGGACAAGCTCTACAGACACGGGCGCCCTCGAAGAAGATCTGTCCAAGATGCGTGCGTGACGAGGAAACCGTCGCACACGCATTCGTACACTGCCCGGGCGTTGTTGACCTGTGGGGCTATGTAGAACGACTACTGTCGCGGGTGGGACCAATCCGGTTGACCGCCGAGAACATTGTCACAATCAAACCGCCTCCCCCTTTCAAAAACGAAGGAGAGGCGGTTTTCCCCTGTGTGATAGCCATGGCGAAAGAAGTTGTATGGTGGACAAGGTTGAAAGGGCTGAGGTCAGACACCTTTCTCTCCGGCCAACAACTGGTCTTTTTTTTCAAGTACCACTTTAGAAGAAGGATCAGAATGGAGAGAGAGGTGCTCTACCCCAGCAAGTTTTATGAAAGATGGGTGAAAGTAGCGAGAATGGCCCGAGTGAATGGGCCTTCTCTCTATATCAGCCTGTAGGTGAGAGAGGAGAAGAATGAATTGAGGAAGGAAGCACCCGTTCTTTGTGCTCCTGAAGAGGAAGGTTGCGCATTTTTTCGGGGGTGTGTGCGACCCATGTCAACGCCCCTCCTTATTGAGGACATCGATTGTTAAATTTAATTTGTTATATGTTTTTTACACGTCTTTTTAAATGTATGTAAACTCCCCCTTTGTATTTGTCCCAATCTTTGATGCCCTGGTGGCAAATAAATAGAAATATATATCTCCAAGAATTGAAATTTACCCCCTCTCTATATCCACTACACGATACACTCTCTTCCAATCCCCCTCTCTATACCAATAACCACCAAACTCTCCTCCTCTCTAAATATCTATCATACCACACACTCTCTCATTCCCTCTCACTCTATACATCACTTCCATACGCTCCCCCTCTCTCTATATATATACCTATTTCTATCAATCCTGTCACTCTATTCATTATACACCACTCTCTCTCATTCCCTCTCACTCTATCCAGTACTACCAAACTCTCCCCCTCTCTACATTAACCATACAGCTCTCTCTCACAATCCCCCTCTCTATATCAATTAATATCAAACTGTCCCCCTCACTATATCTACTACACGGAACTCTCTTCCAATAGCCCTCTCTAGATCAATTACCACTTGATATAGACGTGAATTACTTCGCTCCGGATTTTTACGGATTATTGTAAAAAAAAAACTGTGAGTTCATTGCTCAATTTAATAGCATTGTTTAGTTTAACCCCTTGCCTGGGCCTGCAGACGTTGAGTCAACTAATTTTCGCCCCTTTCTGGAGCGAAATTTTCATTTTCATCTCAAAACTGTGTAGACTTGGTAGTCAGCAATAGATGCCATTTCCACCTCGCACACTGTCGTGAGTGCCACGCCCACTAAGAAAAGTGGTGGAGGGAAGGTAGGAGTACAAAGCTTGCAGCCTTCCCCCCTCGCATTATCGAAAAACGTTGAAAATATTGAAACCACGAAACCAAACCCGGTAAATAATACCAGCACCAACAACAAGAACAATGACAATAACACCACAACCAACCACTGCAACAATAGCAACACCAAGGAAAACATGAACAATATTACCAACAGTGACAACAACAACAGCAACAAAAAAGACAACACCAAAACAACATTCGCACAGACTGTAAAAAAAACGAACTATACACGCCAATTGACATAACAAATGCTAAACAACTATTACAAGACGCAAAACAATTCGTGACTTTTGGCGAAAACGGTGCTTTTAGCATCAATTCTCCACAGGAATTACGTAGAGGGGCTGTCCTGAAAACCACAGTTTTCAGGACAATATCGAACGAAACAAAAAAACCAGCTCAATTATCACAAAATGAAATTGGGCTGGTTCTAAAAGATGCAATGAAGGACATAACCTTCATACAAAAAGTTAAACTGTTTGGTAGCATTTCGGTGCTAATGAACAACCAGTCAACAGCACAAACATACTCGGTATCACCCATTGTGTCCTCCCGCTTTACCTTTTTCCCCACATACAGGGGGAAAAGGACACAAAGAATAAAAATAATGAGTATCACACCAAATGTAAATATTTGGTGGATACTATGTGGAATCATTGACTTTGATGAAGACAAGATAATTTCAATAGGAAAGTCCTCCGGAGGTGTATTTGGTGGGACCAGCGTAGAAGTTCTGGTGCAAATGAGCCCAGAACGAATAGCGAATATCCCACAACGCGTGCCTCTGGACGGGCTAACTTATATAAACATTTCAGTGGAGGGAAGGCGGCCGTCATGTTACCATTGCTTAAGCAGGGGTCACCTGAGGGCTGCCTGTCCTCAATTAACGAGTAAAAAAAAAGGCTCTTCTGCCAACCCCGAACACAACACAACCACTACCACCACCGCCACAACAACAACAAAAACAACAACAACAACAACCACAACAACACGGAAAAATAACAACACAAAACACTGTTCCACCCAACCCCTCCCCACCTAAAACAAATACAAAAGCAACCACAACAAAACCCCCAAAATATGCCCCTCCCCAACAACACGGAAGAGGACTCCGTATCAACGTCACCCAGTGATGACGAGGGAGAACCCTTTCAACAGGTGAAAAGAAAAAAAAGGCACCACATTAACAAAAATGCTACAAACACACAACCACCAGCTCAAACAGAACAAACATCACAAACATAAAAACCCACCCCTCCCCAAAACATAACACATACTACAAAACGAAAACACGCACAAGAACAACAAACAAAAACAAACACAACACAACAAAAACTCTATACATACATTAACAAGAACAATAAAACTTTGATGAAAGCAATAGAAAATAACACTTCGGTGGAAACCGAAGGGATCACTTTCACCTACGCAGCGAACAAACGGCACCTAATGATGATTAGGGTCCCAACGGAAACCTATGTAACTTTGAAAAAGAACCATCCAAAGCATGTGGGGACCAACTGCACCAAACCACTTAACCACGTCCTATTGAGATGTTTCCCCACCCCACACCAGACACCCTAATCCCACCACACACTGATGTCCTCACCCCACCACAAACCACCACCCCACCAAACAACCCTTCCAACACCCCCATGGAAATTGTGCAGCCTGGTCCCCAAGAGACGAAGAGGTAAGTAATTTCCTTTCCTCTTCCTTTTTAACTCTTCAGCACCAACATGGCCAATATAAGAGTTGGATGTGTGAATGCACGCGGCCTGGGGATGTCCTGGAAACAGGGCAAACTCATAAATGACCTCAGGTCGCACAGAGTGGATGTAATGGTTATTTGCGAGTCCAGGATCAGCAGCGAACGCCAACTGGCCCCCATCTTCGACGACTTTGAGATCTACGCATCTCTCTGTCAGCCGGGGGGGGGGGGGGGGGGTTGTCGTTCTGCTGCGAAAATACCTGGGTCTTGCCACACAGAAGGTACACCTGGATCCGGAGGGTCGACTGGTGGTTTTAGACGTCGGCAGTGGTGAAGGTGGAGCTTTCAGGCTGGTGGCAGCGTATGCCCCATCTGGGACACCGCGACCGGACTTCTTCCGACGCCTGGAGAATTTCCTGGGAACGTCTCGCTCCTTGCTTTTAGTGGGGGACTGGAATGGTATCCTGGATGCACGTTGGGACTATGTAGGGGCATGTCCCGATAAAGGGGGGTGTAACAGCCTCACACGATTAATCGGCCGATTTGATCTGGCCGATAGATATCGACTAGATTTTCCGACTGTGCCACTGTAGACGTGGACTAATCTCAGCGGAACATCTAGGTCGTACCTAGATAGGTTCCTAGTTAGAAATAAGGATAGGGACATATTAAGCTGTCCACGAATGTTCATGGTTGACTATTCGGATCACAAGTTGGTGACCGGAGTGGTCATAGACAGGGACCCAGTTACTGGAAGCTAAACTTGTCTTTACCGACAAACAAAGCTTACAGTAAGCGGATTAACACACTAGTTAAGCAGCGTTTGACGGGGGAAATTTCAACAGCAGGTGGTGGGGCTCTCTCAAGAGAGAAATTAGAATAGAATCGATAGGTTTTAGTCGGGAATTAGCATCAGATAGGAATAGAACTGAAAGGGAATTAACAAATAGAGTAGAAGAGGCGATTAGGAGTGGCAACGTGGCCGGCGTGCTGGCGTCAAGAACGGCCCTAGACCAGTTCTTTGATGCAAAGCACGAGGGCTGCGTTGTCAGGAGTAAAATACGTGCTTTGGGTAACGAGGGAGCCAAAGCTGTTAGCTGGGCCCGAGTGACAGAGGCAAAAAGTGGAAACAAGTCCACGATTCGGTCTTTGAAGGACCAGGATGGACGCGTGATCCTTGAACCTGAGCGGATGAGCGTCGCCTTTCAACGGCGCTTTGCACGACTGTTCGGGAGGGGCGGCGGGCCGGGTGGGGCCATGGATTTCGGTCCATACCACGACGGTCTGGCGCGGCTCTCGGGCGGGGAGGCAAAGTCCTGCGAGAGGCCGATTTCAGCCGCTGAAATAGGGGACGAGCTGAGCCAATGCGGCAAACTCAAATCTCCGGGTCTCGATGGTCTACCATACGAACTTTTTGTAGCGATGCCGGGCTTGTTCTCCGGTCTCCTCGAGGCGGTCTACTGCAACTGGCAACAGAACGGGAGAATTCCCAGTTCTGTGACCAAGGGCGTAGTCACACTTGTGAGGAAGGACGAGAACAAAGGGGGATGACATAGATAACTTCAGGCCATAACTCTGCTAAACACAGAGTTAAAGATTTTGGCCAAGGTGTTAGCGAAGAGGTTGGCGCTTGTCGTCGAGAACCTGGTGGGAGAAGCGCAGACATGCGCAATCCCGTCCAGGTCCATACACGACAACCTCCACCTCATGCGATACATCGTAGAGAGGGTAGGGAACGAACCCGGCTTTGGTGGGGCCCTGATCAACTTGGATCAATCTAAGGCGTTCGATAGGGTTGACCATCGGTACCTGGATGCGGTGCTCGCGGCGGCAGGCTTCGGACCCGTTTTCAGGGGCTGGATTGCTGCAATGCACAGCAGCAACACCTGCTCGAGGGTCAAGGTGAACGGCTACCTCTCGGAGCCGTTCCAAATCACGCGATCCACCCGACAGGGATGCCCTCTCTCCTCCCTCCTGTATGTGCTGGCTCTCGAGCCACTACTGCGGAAGCCGGAGCTGTTTCAGGACATCCTCTTGGAACCGGGATTGCGGAAAGCGGTGTCGGCCTACGCCGATGACGTGACAGTAATGGTCTCGTGCGCCTCGGAAATCGGGCAGATCGGCACCTTACTGGAGGAATATGAAAGGTTCACAGGAGCCAAGCTGAACCGGGACAAGTCCGTTGGTTTGCAACTCGGGACGTGGAGGGGCAAAACGATACCCTCCGACGGCATCGTCGGACGCTGGACGGAGGCACCGGTGAAGCTGCTCGGGGTCTGGTTCGGACCGGACCTCCAGGTGGAGAAAAACTGGGACGAGGTAACGGGCAAGGTGTTTGCACTCGCCCAGAAGTGGGCCGAGTGCAAACTATCCATGAAAGGTTGAGCGGAGGTGGCGAACGCTTATATAGCGTCCGTCATCTACTACCGCTTGACCGTCGTGCCTTGCCCAGAAAAAACACTCGCCAAAATGGAGCGCGCGCTCTTCCGATTTCTTTGGAAGAAGCGGGCTCCTTTGGTGAAAAGATCCATCTGCTGTCAACACCCTTCGAACGGAGGGCTGGGGATGCCGTGGCTGACGATGCGTAGACACGCATTAAGGCTACGGCACCTCCAGGTATTTCTCACCGGTCAGCCGGTGTGGGCCCTGTTTGTGAGGCGAGCCTTTCCGAGACTCGTCTCACTCACCGAGCTGCAATCCTGGGTCAAGCAAAGACCGAGAAAAGTGGGCGACTGGCACATTGAATGTGCCCAGGCGCTCACGGCCCTCTGGCAAGCGGATCCGGTAATCAGTCGAGACTCAACCTCAACATTCTATAGAGGGTTGGTGCGCAGTAAGTGTGACGACGCTCTTGGAGAGGCTCTGGGCATGGAGGAAGACGAGCTGGCCAGTCTGTTCGGTAGGACGTTTGGCCCGAGACCGATGGACAACTTCCAAAAGTCCCTGGCTTGGCAATGTTACCGAGGAGCTCTACCCGTTCGGGACAAGCTCTACAGACACGGGCGCCCGGGCAGGGACCCTGCAAAAAAGATCTGTCCGAGATGCGTGCGTGACGAGGAAACCGTCGCACACGCATTCGTACACTGCCCGAGCGTTGCTGACCTGTGGTGCTATGTGGAACGACTACTGTCGCGGGTGGGACCAATCCGGTTGACCACCGAGAACATTGTCACGATCAAACCGCCTCCCCCTTTCAAAAACGAAGGAGAGGCGGTTTTCCTCTGTGTGATAGCTATGGCGAAAGAAGTTGTATGGTGGACAAAGTTGAAAGGGCTGAGGTCAGACACCTTTCTCTCCGGCCAACAACTGGTCTTTTTTTTCAAGTACCACTTTAGAAGAAGGATCAGAATGGAGAGAGAGGTGCTCTACCCCAGCAAGTTTTATGAAAGGTGGGTGAAAGTAGCGTGAATGGCCCGAGTGAATGGGCCTTCTCTCTATATCAGCCTGTAGGTGAGAGAGGAGAAGAATAAGAAGAGGAAGGAAGCACCCGCTCTTTGTGCTCCTGAAGAGGAGGGTTGCACATTTTTTCGGGGGTGTGTGCGACCCATGTCAACGCCCGCCCCCTATTGAGGAAATCGATTGTTAAATTTAATTTGTTATATGTTTTTTACACGTCTTTTTAAATGTATGTAAACTCCCCCCTTTGTATTTGTCCCAATCTTTGATGCCCTGGTGGCAAATAATAGAAATTTATATCAATTAACATCAAACTCTCACCCTCACTATATCTACTACACGGAACTCTCTTCCAATAGCCCTCTCTATATCAATAAGCACCAAACTCTCACCCTCACTATATCTACCTATCACTCACCTTGTGGATTGTCTCTCTGTTGACCACTGGCCACTGGTCTCTGTCCCCTGAGGCAATTTGCCCATCGCTGTCTTTGACAGCATTTAGCTGTTTTAACAGCTGTTCTAGCGACGAATTTTCTTATGTTTATACGTATTCAAATACACTGTCGCTTCGTCTCGTGCCCCTGCACGCGTTTGCTCGAATATATACATATGTATATATGTATATATGTATGTATATATATATATATATATATATATAAGCCGATTGTGCATTGTTGCATAATATATGCAAACAGATGGTGCAGTGCACCTTACTGCTGCATTAGTGCGGCCGAAACTCGAGTCCGGGAACCATTATAGGCACCCGTTTTACGTGTGTTGCATTGAAGCGAATAACTATGTGTATACTCTGGGAATGTATCTTACATTGCCTATGGAGTACGCTGAGATACAACTGGCCCTGGCATTGATAAATATGCTGGGTCCGTCAACCCTTATTATATATATATATATATATATATATATATATGCGTGTATTGTGTGTGTATGATGTGTGTGTGTGATGTTTGTATGTGTGTGTATGTGCTTGTGTGTGTGTTTGTGTGAGATGTTTGTTTGCATGTAGGATGTATGTGTGTGTGTAGGTGTGTGTGTATATGGGATGTTTATTTGTGTGTATGTGTGTGTGTTTCTGTACTGTGGTCCACCACCGATTGGATGCTGTGGCGCTTCCTCACACACTCCCACGCAGACACACAGACACACACACACACACACACAGACACACACTCACAAACACACACACGCGTGCGCACTCACTCGCCACTGTTTCTACCTGTAACCCTGGTGGCGACGACAATAATGATGGTGATGATCATCATCCTCATCATCATCATCATCCTCATCATCATCATCATCATGACGACGGCGATGATGATGATGATGACGACGTCGATGATGATAATGATGATAATGACGACGATGGTGATGCTAATTATGATGATGATGATGGTGATGATGATGATGATGATGGTGGTGATAATGATTTCCTTTTATTCCCATTTCAGCTGCAATCAGTCGAGATGTCGTCATGGCTGTCATTAGTGATCGTTACAATGATCTTTAGCCAGAATATTTCACTAATACCAGCTAACTCCTGCAGTTATAAAGACACGGTATGTGAATTTACTCTAATTGTTGACTACAAGTTACCAATGGTCTACCATGACCATCCAGTAGAATCTATTGATGGTAAGTTGTATTGTTTCAACAATCTCAGCGCGCCAATCAATGCTGATGAAGTATTAACAATGGATGGATATGAAGAACAATGGTTAACAATAACTGTAAATGACACAATTCCTGGCCCCACTATTGAGGTTTTTATCAACCAAACTGTGATAGTTAAGGTCAGAAACGGTTTATGGTCAACGGCTATTACTGTACACTGGCATGGTATAGATCAAGTGGGATCTCCATATATGGATGGGGTCAGTTTTATTACCCAGTGCCCTATTCAACCCAGTGAATCATACATTTACATTTTCAATGTCACTAAAACAGGCACGTATTTCTATCATTCACACATTGGACTACAGAGAATGATGGGACTTTATGGAGCATTTATTGTGCGGGAAAAACCTCCCATAATTGAGGAAAAGATTTTGATAATCAGTGACTACAACCATCTTTGGAACGCAAACATAGCTTGGATGAAATCTAACTTTTACAATTATTTAACTGGAAAAATGCTACCTTATTTAAGAACATATGATGGTACATATTTAGGAAGTTTTCGCTATCAATCTGGTCTGGTTAATGGTAAAGGACGATATTATGACAAAGAAGGACACCACAACGGAGCACCTTTAGCAAAATTTATCGTCCAACAAGGTCGGAAGAATCGATTTCGACTTATTTCTGCTGCTGGTGAATTACCATTTGAATTATCAATTGATTCTCATCAACTGCAAATTGTAGCTTCAGATGGAGCGGATTTAAAAGGAGCTTTTTACGACTCTCTCATCATACAACCCGGAGAAAGATATGACTTCTTGATAACAACTAATAAAGTAATAGATAATTATTGGATTAGGGGTAAAACGTTAGCAGCAAATCAAAACCAAACATTTGAAGCGATATTGAGATACAAAGGAGCACCAGATATAGATCCAACTAGCAAGTGTAAAAACTGCAGTCATAGCGTCTGTGTTGTCCTTAACTGTCCATTCAAATACTTTCCTGTGAAATCTAAAAAAATATGTCATTCGATTTCTGCTACTTATTCACCAAAAGTCCAGAATGTACCGAAATATATTGAACATCAGTGGCAAGAACATTTTCTAAATTTTGGATTTCCTGGCGGTGCTGCATCTGTGAACGGACGAGGTTTTGTCTATCCTCGAGTGAACGCTTTGCTCCAACCAAATGAAGTTAAAACACTTTGTCAAGAAAATAAATGTGGTTCAGGCAAAAGTTGTGAATGTACATATTCAATACAACTATCGAAGAACAATAATGTTCAACTGGTTTTTACAAACACTCACGGTCGTCAAGGGATATCACATCCTATACATTTACACGGACATGCCTTCCATGTCATCAAGATAGGTTTTCCCACCTATAACAAGACAACAGGAGAAGTAATATCCAGTAATAAGGATATCATGTGTTATGGTGATATGGACGGTAGTGATTGTAATAGACCTGGATGGCGGAATAACGCATGGAAAGGAGATAATATACCCGGTCTAAATTTAGTAAACCCCCCATTAAAGGACACCGTAATATTACCTGCCGGTGGATATGTTATTGTCCGCTTTAAAGCCAATAATCCAGGTTTATGGCTTATACATTGTCATATGGCATTTCATAATTTTGAAGGAATGGCTATGTTAGTAAATGAATCATTTGCAGACATACATCCACCAAATTATTCGCTTCCTAAATGTAAAGACGCATATTTACATGGTGGTTTTTCACCTAGAAAAATGCAGTAAATATCTTTGATAAAATGTCCTTATATTTTAGGAAGTATATGTTATGGTTTACTTGTTAGTTCTCTATAGTGTGTTGAGGTGACGGTTTCTATCATAATGTTCACTGTTAGTTTCTGTTAGTATTTAATAAGTTATTTAATGGCCGAGCCAGTGACTTTACTTTATTCCTTCTTTCAGATTTATCAGTTCGTTAATCAGGTTAGGATATAGATGAGATTAATGAGGGATTATAGGGTTTGGTGCGGTCGGTTATTGCTATCTGAGCGTGTCTTGACTTGGGTGTGTGTCTGTATTTCGGGTCAGGCATGTAGAGAAAGAGAGAAAGGACGAGAGAGGAGAGAGAGAGAGAGAGGAGAGAGAGAGAAGCAGTGAGAAAGAGATATAGAGAAAGAATCGACCCAGTATTGAACTGGTACTTTTGGCAGCTAAAAGATGAAAGAACATATTTTAAAATATTAAACCAGTGAGAATGTTTTCATTTTAACATCTGCAAACTTATTGAATTTAAAGAATAAACTAGAAACAAAATGTGACCAATATAAATATATTTTCAGAAACTTTATACTTTACACGTTTTACAACTGAATAAACCTTAACCCTCTTATTGAAATCTCTTTGAAGTTCGACTTTTATTTTTAAATTCATTGCCAATCTGAATTGATTTCTTGTCGATAAATGCTGTCCTAGAATATTACACACAAGATAATAACACTACATGTAGCTATGGTTCTAAATATTCCTACCGACATGTAGCTCATCATTTATTGTACCACCTCCTACATGTGGCTAGCCCATCATTCTAACATGTGGTCCAACATTATAACACCTCCTGTATGTAGCCGATGAGCTTTTTATTCTAGAGACGGGCCCGGTCGATACAGTTCTAGCCTTGAGTTGATTAATCGCGAAACGCACGTCACACCTCAATAAATTTAATGACGATCAAACACCTCGTCCTTTTTATTATATATATATATATACACACATACACATACACACACACACATACATATATATATATATATATATATATATATATATATATATATATATATATATATATATATATATATATATATTTATACATATATATATATACACACACACACATACATACACACACGCACACTCATTGAGATGAGCAGAACAAACAAACATTAAACAATTCTTTAAATAAATTTTTAAATGATTTAAATATCTACCTGTTCGCAATGCTATTACCGGCGGTTTCCATTTACAAAAGATTAGAAATTCAGAGAATTTCTAACGGAAAAGTAAATTTCATCAGATAGCTATTTCCATCCTATAGGACTAAGTCTCACGGTCTGCAAATATAATGCCAACTACCAGCTCGTATGAGTTATGGCCGTTAAAGTGACCCACACGTGAACCGGCCGCTAGTGAAAGCAGGAATATTACAGACGTATTGGTGGCTTTGCTGCTAAAAAAATAGCAGTAAGCAACAACGAATTTTTCTCTACATAGATTGGAGAATATATAAAAATGAAGTAAATATCTCTCTGAGTACTAAGTACCCATAGAGATATATAGGGTGTCTATAATATAATTGTTGTTCTATGGTACTAATTCGAGATACCAGAACTATAAAAATTGAGATGAGCAGAACAAACAAACATTAAACAATTCTTTAAATAAATTAAAAACTGATTTAAATATCTACCTGTTCGCAATGCTATTACCGGCGGTTTCCATTTACAAAAGATTAGAAATTCAGAGAATTTCTAACGGAAAAGTAAATTTCATCAGATAGCTATTTCCATCCTATAGGACTAAGTCCCACGGTCTGCAAATATAATGCCAACTACCAGCTCGTATGAGTTATGACCGTTAAAGTGACCCACACGTGAACCGTTTATAGTTCTGGTATCTCGAATTAGTACCATAGAACAACAATTATATTATAGACACCCTATATATCTCTATGGGTACTTAGTACTCAGAGAGATATTTACCTCATTTTATATATATATATATATATATATATATATATATATATATATATATATATATAGAGAGAGAGAGAGAGAGAGAGAGTGAGAGAGAGAATAAGAAAATGCGAAGTAGTTTCAGATGTTAAAGTCCTTTAATGATAATGCTGTGATACATATTTCAATGACGTCAGTGGCGACATGCTTCGGTGTACCCAGTGCCGTGACATCGTCAGACAGCTTCTTACATAAAAAAATGATGTTCCCGAGGCAATCCAAATTGAATTGTCATGTAGAAAAAGGTACGTTGAATATGTATCACAGCATTATCATTAAAGGACTTGAACATCTGTAACTACTTCGCATTTTCTTATTCTAAATATACTCCGTCACTCCCATATGGTAAAAGTACGTTAAGGGCTTGGTTTGAATTGCATCAATATTTACCTTAAGTATATATATTATTATATATATATATATTGTTATATTTGGGGAGGGTCATATTTGCGTAATATTGCCAGAATTAATAACAGAACACACTCACTGTTTGGTTGGTTTTCGCTTCTCGCTGTCTTTTATATATATATATCTGCGATCTAACTTACTCGGTCCTCAATGTTGCCATTGACTGACCGGCGGTCAAAAATAATACAGATACAATATAGACAAACACATATATATAGTTTACATAATTTACATAAATCTTTCGTTGCAAATATGACCCTCCCCAAATATAACAATATCTGTTTCGACACACGATTTCATATAAAAAACCTCGCAAAACTAATTCATCGCCGCTATGGCATTAGCTTGTGCCAAGCTGAAAGGTTATTGAAAGACACTGTTTTCTGTTATATAAAAACTACAATAACAACAGAACAAATCCGCTTCTTAAAACACTGTGTTTCCTCCAAAACATACACAACAAACATATCAAAACAAGTAAATAATTTATTATTGAACAAAACACAAGCTGAACGGCTAAAACACACAATAACAGTTAATATGAAAATAACAACATACACAAAAGTCAACGCACCCTACAGACAAAAACGCATCAACGGTAAGGAAATCCGAAATCTCATCACAGCAAACGAGAGAGATGACTTCATGAGCGTCATCCGACGCGAGACGAAATATGCTCAAAACGAATGCTGTAGGCATTTCAAGAAGAAATTAGAATGGATGAATAAGAAAAAACTACAAGAAAGGAAAATCGAATATTCTCAAAAATACCCAGATAACATCGACAACATCCGTATGAGTGATGTAAAACTACCGGAAGAATTTACCAATGACCACACAGTAAATATCTATGGGAACACTTTAATCAGTGAACAAGAACAACAAATCCTAAAGTTACCACCAAAATTTGCCATCTACAAAAAGATTAACCCTATGGAATGCAAAACGGAGCTGGAAAAGTGTTTCACAAAAATACGTTGGAATGCAAAGGTAAACAACAACAACAATAATAACGGTAGTAGTAATATAAACAATAACTCTGGGTATAGAAATAACAGCCATAACCATAACAATGGCAGGAAAGTGAGAAATAGTGATAATGGTAATAATACTAGCGATAGACAGAACAACAACAACCACAATAATAATAATAATAGAAACGTTAACCACAGACACAGCAACAGTGACCACAGTAGTAATAACGGTAACAATACGAACAACAACAACAACAATAACCACAGTGGTAATAATGGAAATAGTACATGTAGCAACATCAACAAAAACAAGAAACATAATAATAGTAACAACCACAATGGTAGAAATAGCAGTAACAACAACAACAATAACGGTGAAGTAAACAACAATACATCTAGCAATCATAACAATAATAATATTAATGCTAATGATAGAAACAACAACAACCACCATGATAACAATAATAGCAACACACACAACTATGACGATAGAAATAACGACAACCCCTTAGAGAAACTATTTTTCAACCCAGCTGACAAAACATATAAGATGGGTAATATCTATCCTACGAGGTTACCCTTTAATAAAAGAGTTTGCATACCACAGCAAATAGATGACGAGACGGAGGCACAGTTCACCATAGCTAGAAATAAGATTAGACAAGTAGTAGACAGGTACACTATGAGACAGAGCAGACCAGAGGCCCAACAACTTGGGATAAAACCTGTAGAAGGCTTGGTTAGCCTCAAGCAGCGCACAAGGGATGGTGAGGTAGTGTGTCTACCCACAGATAAGTCTGGTAGGATGTCAATAGATAGCATGCCGAACTACATCGAGGCAATGCAACCCCACATCACCAACACGAGCGAAGTTGCACAACTAACACACGATGGGAGAGAAAAAATCCTCAACGCTCACATGATGATGTGGACTGACATCCTAAAGCCAAGCAGACGCACTGCCAACAACTTCCAGGCGTCTAACAATGGCATACCACCCTTGTATGGGCTCCGCAAAGACCACAAGACAGTCGACGACCCGACAACAGGACCACCAACAAGACCCGTATGCGGAGCTAATATAGCTAGCAACTACAGGATCTCCTACTTCCTCTCAATGGTTATACGCCCCATAATCAAGATGTCCCCAGATGTATGTGAAAGTACAGAGGACCTCCTCAGCAGAATCAGTGAGTGCAACAAAAACAGGAGCCTATCCAACTGCATAATAGGCAGCATGGATGTGGTGTCACTGTACCCATCCATTAACATTGATTTTGCTGTGAAAAGATGTGTGGAGATGATCATTGAGAGTGAGGTGGAGTTCTGCGACGTCGACACAGACGAACTGGGCCTCCTACTTAGACTTACCTACGACACTGACTACCTAGACAGCCATGACCTTAGATGTTTCTGCCCTAGTAGACCTATAAGAGGTAGACCCCCCACCATAACCTCAATGGCTAAAAAGACTCCCATAGGAAGGTGGATTGGGTGGACCAAAGCTATACGGACCCCCCAAAACACTGATCAGGTAAGAAAAATGGTCGCACATGCAATAGGGGCTAGTATCAAAACTACCCTAAAGGGCCACATATTTAAGTTCAATGAGAAAATCTACACCCAAAATGAGGGAGCAGCCATCGGCGTCAGCATAGCTGGCGATGTTGCCAACCTTTTCATGGTATGGTGGGAAAGGAGACTTAAAGATCTCCTTAATGAAAGCTCCATAGACCTCATCATGTACTCTCGTTATGTAGACGATATCAATATAGTTATAAGAACACCCCCACTAGAGAGCACTAACAAGTTTGATTTAGAACGTAGCACGATGGAAAGCATCCAGCAGATAGCTAATTCCATACACCAGAGTATAACTGTAACTATAGACTTCCCTTCCAAACACCCTAACAATAGACTACCTGTATTAGACACAGAACTCTGGATTAACACTATAGACGAGAGAGCCCAAATTCTCCACTCACACTATGCTAAACCCATGGCCTCCAAATACCTGATACTCAAAAACTCAGCAATGTCCAGTAGTGCTAAGTTTAATATTCTGATCGCAGATTTGGTACGAGTGATGAAGAATGTGTCCAGCATGTGCGACCCAACAGAAATGGAAGGACACATCCAACACTTC
>OZ024748.1:36574297-36584297 GCA_964016885.1 Eledone cirrhosa | reverse complement strand
TGTATATGTATATAGGTATATATATATATATATATATGTATATAGGTATATATATCTATATATATATATGTATATATATATATATATATGTATATAGGTATATATATCTATATATATATATGTATATATATATATATATATATATAGGTATATATATCTATATATATATATGTATATATATATATATATATATATAGGTATATATCTATATATATATATGTATATATATAGGTATATATGTATATATATATATGTATATATATATATATATATATATATAGGTATATATCTATATATATATATATATATATATATATATATATATATAGGTATATATATATATATATATATATAGGTATATATATATATATATATATATAGGTATATATATATATATATATATAGGTATATATATATATATATATATAGGTATATATATATATATATATATAGGTATATATCTATATATATATATGTATATATATATATATATATATATATAGGTATATATCTATATATGTATATGTATATATATATATATATATATATATATATATATGTATATATATATATATATATATGTATATATATATATATAGGTATATATATGTATATATATATGTATATATGTATATATATATATAGGTATATATGTATATATATATATATATATAGGTATATATGTATATATATATATATATATAGGTATATATGTATATATATATATATATATATGTATATATATATATATATATATATATATATATATAAAAAACGATGGAAGTGTGATAAGGAACCAGGTGGACCATAACGCACCAGATTACTCGATACTATGGGTAGTAGAGTAGGTAATAGGAAAAGAATCAGGACCCCGACGGCTGAGCTCCGGCCTTTTCGACAGCTATTTCTGAACTGAACGCCATTCAGAAATAGCTGTTGAAACGGCCGGAGCTCAGCCGTCCGGGTCCTGAATATTTTTCCTATATCTATGTGTGTATATGGAGGCACATGTCTCAGTGGTTAGAGCATTGGCTTTGCAATCGAAAGGTTGTGAGTTCAATTCTCAGACCGGGTGATGTGTTGTTTCCTTGAGCAAGACACTTTATTTCACATTGCTCCAGTTTACTCAGTTGTAGAAATGAGATGATAGGGACTGGGGTCCCTATCATTCCACTACAAAGTGGTCGTGAAGGTGCCACGGCAAAAAAAGCACCCAGCCCACACTGTAAATTTTGTTTTAATTTTAATTTTGATTTTGATTTTGAATTTGAATTGCTATACAGAAATAATATAGTATAATATATGTCACTCCACTGTACATCAATATATATATATATATGTATCTGTATGTCTCTTGCGTTGGAAAGGTCAATTATGTGTACAAACATTGAAAAATGCTCCGAAGATCCCAACCCTAGGTTTGGATGAAACAATTGTAAGTGAATAAATGCTTTGAACATAGCTTTTATTCTTGTGAATTCTATATAACTGCTCTGTAGAACAACTGACGGTATTATATTGAGCTATTTATCTTACTGGTAATAAGGTAGTAATAAATTACTGACCTTCCCTGTTTAGGGTTTGAAATATACATAACTATAAAAAGTTTAAAATATACATAGCCATAAATAGTATCCTTAATATATATATATATATATATATATATATATATCCGAAGTAAGTTTTTTTTTTTTTTTTTATTCTCGGGAATATATATATGTATGATATTGTTGTTCAATCCAGGAGAAATGTCTGGCGGGGATTACAAGGCGACGTTGTACGAAGAAGCTGAATCGTCACCAATCTTTTCTACATATATTACCATAAGAACTAATGCTTCATTAATGAACGCCATCGCTACTTCTTACTTAAATGCTCAACTAGACAAAAGCGGTAAGCTCATTTGAGGATCTACACTGTCTTGCATATGTATGTATATCTTCACATAAACACACGCATCCACTCACATACACATATATATGTGTGTGTGTGTATGTGTGTGTGTATGCGTGTGCGTGTGTGTGTGTGTGTGCGTGTGTGTGTGTGCGTGTGTATGGATGTGTGTGTATGTGTATGTGTGTATATATGTGTGTGTATGTATGTTTGAGTGTATATATGTGTGTGTGTGTGTGTCTGTGTGTGTCTGTGTGTCTGCGTCTGTGTGTCTGTCTGTCTTCGACGGAGACATTCTGTCAGCAGTCAATGTTGCATACATAGAAACTAACTAAAAGATGTAAGGGGCATAACTCTGGTTTCTAGAGATTGTCCCACCGCCATCAATGTTCCACTCCACCACCACCAACGCCAACATACCCCCAACCACCACTACACTACCACCACTCCGCCACCACCACCACTGCCAACACCACCACCACCACCACCACCACTACACCACCACAACCACCACTACACCACCACCAACACCACCACCACCAACGCCACCACTACACCACCACCAACACCACCACTACCACCAACACCACCACCATTACACAACCACCACCATCACCACCACCACCACCACTACCACCACCACTACACCACCACCACCACCACCATTACACCACCACCGCTACCACCAACACCAACACCACCACTACCACCACCACTACACCACCACCACCACTACCACAACCACCACCACCACTCCGCCACCACCACCACCACCAACACCACCACCACCACCGCCACCACTACACTACCATCAACACCACCTCTACTACCACCACTACACCGCCACAACCACACCACCACAACGACTACACCAGCACCACCACCACCACCACTGCCAATACCACCACCACTACACCACCACCACCACCACCACTACTACCACCTCTACACTACTACCACCTCTACACCACCACCACCACTACACCACCACCACCACTACCACCACCACCGCCACCACTACCACCACCACCACCACCTCCAACACCATCACTACCATCACCACTACACCACCACCAACACCACCACTAACACCACCACTACACCACCAAAACCACCACAACCACCACCACTACACCACCACTCTACTCAGACATTGTCACCATCCTGTATATCTATTCCTATTAGGTTCTAAAAGAGAAGACAGTATGTTTAACAACGTACACCCATTTTACTACCATTGTATTACAGACATTCTCAACCAGATTAAGAAACAGGTAACTATTTATTATTTATTTACCTCATAATCACTTTGATCCATTTCTCTCTCTCTCTCTCTCTCTCTCTCTCTCTCTCTCTCTCTCTCTCTCTCTCTCTCTCTTTCTCTCTCTCTATGTATTATATATATATGTATTATATATATATGTATTATATATATATATATGTATAATATATATATATATATATTGTTATACTTTGGGAGGGTCATGTTGCCAATAAGAAACACACGCACCAGTTGCTTTCACTTCAATTTATTATATATTTATAAACTTAGAAATTTACAAACTTATAAATTTCTGGTTGGTTGGTTGGTTCCACAACCAGATAGTTGTTTATATATATAGTCATAGTCCTTTCGTCACACACTCTGTGACCTCTTCAGTGACTGGGGATTCCTTTCTTCGTTTCTGTGCCTTTCCTTTCTTCTATCCTACGCCATTTTGTTTCTGTGTGTGTGTTGTGTGCTCAGTTTGCGCATGCGCCACATCCGGGTGTCTGTGTGTGTTTGTGTTCATTTTTCTATTTTTCTATTTATATTTTTCTATTTGTTTATTTATTTATTTATTTATTGTTGGTTGGTTGTTTGTTCTATGTGTGTGTGTGTTTTCATTTTGTCCTGTGTGTGTTTTCATTTTGTGTGTGTTTTCAATTGTAAGTTGTTTGTTCTATGTGTGTGTGTTTTTTCATTTTGTCCTTAATTGTAAGTTGTGATGTTGCTGTTCCACTCATATTTTCTATTTAATTTTGGTTTTAATTCTTTTATGCTTACTGCCTCTGTAATTTGCCTAAACATTGCGTCTTTTCTGTGTGTGGATTCTATTTTTATTTCTATGCTCTCTAATCTACCCCTGTGTTCTATCTTAGCATGTTGGTAGAGCACAGATGATTCTTTATTATCTTGGAGGTCTCGCCAGTGTTCATTTATTCGTTCCCCTATACTACGAGCTGTCTCACCTATGTACACTATATTTTTGTTTCTACATTGTCCTTCAGTACATCTTATGCTATACACTACATTTCTAGTTTTACAGTTAATATGGGGGCTTATTTTACAGGTTATACATTTCTTATCTATACATGAGAGTTGATGTGTGTGTTGTTGTTATTGTTGTTATTGCTAAGATAGAACACAGGGGTAGATTAGAGAGCATAGAAATAAAAATAGAATCCACACACAGAAAAGACGCAATGTTTAGGCAAATTACAGAGGCAGTAAGCATAAAAGAATTAAAACCAAAATTAAATAGAAAATATGAGTGGAACAGCAACATCACAACTTACAATTAAGGACAAAATGAAAACACACACACACATAGAACAAACAACTTACAATTGAAAACACACACAAAATGAAAACACACACAGGACAAAATGAAAACACACACACACACATAGAACAAACAACCAACCAACAATAAATAAATAAATAAATAAACAAATAGAAAAATATAAATAGAAAAATAGAAAAATGAACACAAATACACACAGACACCCGGATGTGGAGCATGCGCAAACTGAGCACACAACACACACACACAGAAACAAAATGGCGTAGGATAGAAGAAAGGAAAGGCACAGAAACGAAGAAAGGAATCCCCAGTCACTGAAGAGGTCACAGAGTGTGTGACGAAAGGACTATGACTATATATATAAACAACTATCTGGTTGTGGAACCAACCAACCAACCAGAAATTTATAAGTTTGTAAATTTGTAAATTTGTAAATTTCTAAGTTTATAAATATATAATAAATTGAAGTGAAAGCAACTGGTGCGTGTGTTTCTTATTGGCAACATGACCCTCCCAAAGTATAACAATATCGGTTTCAACACACGATTTCAGATAAAGAATCTTGCTAAACAAATTCAGAAACGAAATATCGTAAGCCTTAGCCAGGCTAACAAGATACTGAAAACCACCATGTTCTGTTGTCTACGAAAAACCATAACATCTCGACAACTACGCTTCATAAAACTGTGCACCACTTCTAGAATCTACACCAACACCATCAATACCGACGTTAGAAGATTACAACTCACCAAAAAACAAGCAGATAGGCTAAAACGAACTTTAATTCTAAACATAAAAAAGAAGATCTATAGAGAATTAAGTCATCAAGAAAAACTAAAGCGTAACCTAATACAAGAAATATCTAAAATCACCACACCAGCAGAAAAACTAACATTTATAAGCCTTATACGCCCCGAAGAACAGTACATTACTCAAGAATGTGATAAGCACTTTAACAGAAAATTAAAGTGGCTTAAACAGGCAAAACTAAATCGGGATACTATAGAGTATACCAATAGATATCCCGACAAAATTGACGGTATCAACATGGCCGACACCTCATTATCTGAAGAGTTCAACAACGAAAATACCAACATTTATGGAAACACGGAAATAGATAATAATGAAATGTCTGTGTTACGTCTGCCACCCAAATTTGCGACATTCAAGAAGGTAAATATGATTAGTTGTCTGTCAGAAATAGAAAAATCATTTACAAAACTACGCTGGAGCATCAAAAACAAAAGCAACAATATACGCACACACATATACAACACACATCCCAACAACAACGGACACACAGACACAAACAACAATAACAACAACAACAACAATAGCAACATACCCAGATACAACAACAACAATAGCAACATACCCAGATACAACAACAACAGACACGCAGACACAAACAACAATAACAACACACACAACAACGATAACACATACGGAGACAACAATAACAACAACACACACATCAACAACAACAACAATAGCAACATACCCAGATACAACAACAACAGACACGCAGACACAAACAACAATAACAACACACACAACAACGATAACACACACACACACGGAGACAACAACAACACACATCAACAACAACACACATCAACAACAACAACACACACGCATTCAATGCCTCTCACCACCACCACCACAATCTTAACAAACACACAGACACAGAAAACAAGTAATGACAGTAGCACAGAAATCAGAGAAATAAGAGAAAGTAATAGGATTAAAAGGAAAAGGAGATGGGAGACTAAGGACAAAGAGAATAACCAAGACGAACACACAGACACACAAAATAGGGTAGATAACAACATTGAGCCAGTGGAAAGAGACAGGAGTAATTATGAGAGACATAGAAACAACCATGAAGCTGAGGCTGTTGGTGGAAATAGAAACAACACAACTAACAATAATAATAGCACTAGTACACATAAAGCAGCAGCCTGGAACTCTCCGTTTTATAACCCCTCCGATAAATCATTCGACCTACGACGAGTCCACGCCACGACTTTGCCATTTAACAAACGCACGCAGTTGCCGTCGCAGGTCGATGAACAAACAGAAGCACAATTTAGTATAGCTAAATCCGAACTTAGAAATATTATAGAACAGTATAGCAAGAAGCATAATAGAATAGAGGCCCAGCAACTGGGAGAAGAATCTGCAAATGGCTTGCGTAAGCTCATGCAGCGCTCGCGTAATGGAGAGATAGCATGTTTTCCAACAGACAAATCTGGCAGAATGTCGGTTGACAGCCTGCCAAACTACATCCAGGCAATGCAACCCCACATCACTAACACAAGAGAGGTAACACCACAGGAGCATGAGGATAGAGAAAAAGCCCTCAATGCCCATATGGTGATGTGGACGAATATAATGCAGCCCAACAAAAGGACTGCCAACAACTTCCAGGCCTGGAACAATGACGTGCCGGCGTTGTATGGGCTTCGAAAAGACCATAAAACGGGCTGGGACCCTGTCGCGGGACCACCAACACGGCCAGTCTGTGGGGCTAACATTGCTAGTAACTACAGACTGTCCTACTTCCTCTCCATGATCATACGCCCCATCATTGAGATGTCCCCAGATGTGTGTGACAGCACGGAGGACCTCCTCAGCAGAATCGGCGCGGGTAACCGATCTGGGGACCTAACAAACTGCATAATAGGCAGTATGGATGTTGTGTCCCTGTATCCATCTATTGACGTGGATTTTGCTGTGGAGAAATGCGTAGAAATGATCAGCGAGAACAAGGTTGAGTTCCGTGGGATTGATACCAGTGAGCTGGGACTTCTACTTAAGCTTACCCATAGTAATAGTTACCTAGACACTTATGACCTTAGCAACCTGTGCCCTACAAGACCAACAAGAGGTAGACCACCTACCATTACCTCAATGGCCAAGAAAACCCACACAGATAGATGGAACGGGTGGACCAGAGCCATACGGACACCCGAAAACCACGATGAACTGAAGAAAATGATTGCACATGCGGTAGGGGCCAGCATAAAATTAACCCTTAAGGAACATATGTTCAAATTTAATGGTAAAACATATGCCCAAGAGGAAGGAGAAAGCCATTGGTGTTAGCATTGCAGGCGACATAGCTAACTTATTCATGGTATGGTGGGACAGTAGACTTAAACAAAAACTTAATGAACAATTAGAAGACAGCTTAACCCTGATAATGTACTCCCGCTACGTAGATGATATAAACATCGTAGTTAAGACACCCCCACTAAAGAACAGTCAGGAACTAGAGAAAAACACAATGGAAAGCATCCAGCAAATAGCAAACTCCATCCACCAGAGTATTAGAGTTACTATAGACTACCCAAGTAGACACCCCAACCATCGATTACCTGTACTAGACACAGAGCTCTGGTTAGATACCATTAACAACCAAAAACAAATCCTCCATTCCCATTATGCCAAACCCATGACTTCCAAACATCTGATCCACCGAAACTCGGCCATTTCGGACCATACCAAAATCAACATACTGATTGCGGATTTGGTACGGGTGATGAGAAATGTGTCCCGCATGTGCAACCCCGAAGAACTAGAGAGACACATACAACACTTCATCCACCGTATGCAGTTCTCTGGCTACAATCAGAGAGATAGAATCAGAGTGTATAAAGGAGCCAGAACCAAATGGGAAAAAATCGTAAATAATGACATAAATGGGACCTGCCCCTTGTATAGGAGCAAATTTTGGAACAGAATAGAAAGAACTAGGAACAAGGCCAATAGAATAAACCCATGGTATGATAGCAATAAATACCAGAGTGTAATGTTCATCAATACAACCCCTAGAGGCGAACTAGCCTACAAATTTAGAAGGGCCCTAAATAAACATAATCTCAATATTAAGATAGTAGAAAGACCTGGTACCTCCGTAAAAACACTTATTAGCAAGACATACCCGTTCCAAAGACCCTCATGTATAGATAAGAAATGTATAACCTATAAAATAAGCCCCCATATTAACTGTAAAACTAGAAATGTAGTGTATAGCATAAGATGTACTGAAGGACAATGTAGAAACAAAAATATAGTGTACATAGGTGAGACAGCTCGTAGTATAGGGAAACGAATAAATGAACACTGGCGAGACCTCCAAGATAATAAAGAATCATCTGTGCTCTACCAACATGCTAAGATAGAACACAGGGGTAGATTAGAGAGCATAGAAATAAAAATAGAATCCACACACAGAAAAGACACAATGTTTAGGCAAATTACAGAGGCAGTAAGCATAAAAGAATTAAAACCAAAATTAAATAGAAAATATGAGTGGAACAGCAACATCACAACTTACAATTAAGGACAAAATGAAAAAAACACACACATAGAACAAACAACTTACAATTGAAAACACACACAAAATGAAAACACACACAGGACAAAATGAAAACACACACACACATAGAACAAACAGCCAACCAACAATAAATAAATAAATAAATAAACAAATAGAAAAATATAAATAGAAAAATAGAAAAATGAACACAAACACACAGAGACACCCGGATGTGGCGCATGCGCAAACTGAGCACACAACACACACACAGAAACAAAATGGCGTAGGATAGAAGAAAGGAAAGGCACAGAAACGAAGAAAGGAATCCCCAGTCACTGAAGAGGTCACAGAGCGTGTGACGAAAGGACTATGACTATATATATAAAAAACTATCTGGTTGTGGAACCAACCAACCAACCAGAAATTTATAAGTTTGTAAATTTGTAAATTTGTAAATTTATAAGTTTATAAATATATAATAAATTGAAGTGAAAGCAACTGGTGCATGTATTTCTTATTGGCAACATGACCCTCCCAAAGTATAACAATATCGGTTTCAACACACGATTTCAGATAAAGAATCTTGCTAAACAAATTCAGAAACGAAATATATATATATATATATGTATAATATATGTATATATATATGTATAATATATATATATATATATATATGTATAATATATATATATATGTATAATATATATATATATATGTATAATATATATATATGTATAATATATATATATATATATATATGTATAATATATATATATATATGTATAATATATATATATATATGTATAATATATATATATATGTATAATATATATATATATTTATAATATATATATATATATATGTATAATATATATATATATGTATTCTATATATATATATATATATATATATATATATATATATGTATTCTCTCTCTATATATATATATGTATTCTATATATATATGTATTCTATATATATATATATATATATATATATATATATATATATGTATAATATATATATATATGTATTCTATATATATGTATAATATATATATATATGTATTCTATATATATATATATATATATATTCTATATATATATATATATATATATGTATAATATATATATATATATGTATAATATATATATATATGTATTCTATATATATATATATATATATATATGTATAATATATATATATATATATGTAT
>OZ024748.1:36561797-36564297 GCA_964016885.1 Eledone cirrhosa | reverse complement strand
GGTATATGTATAGGATATATATGGTGTGTATATAACATGTATGTATGGTATATGTGTAAAAAATGTATATATATATGGGGTGTGTATATGATATATGTATGTATATATGTATATATATATATGTATGTAGAAAAAATATATGTGTGTGTATATGTGGTGTGTATATATATGTATATATGTATGCGTTTGAAATATATGTATATGTATGTATGTAGAAAATATATATTTGTATGTAGGTGAAATAGATATGTATGTTTAGTGTGTATATGTATGTGTGTTTAAGATATATATATATATATAAGTGTATGTGTATGTATATATATACATACATGTGTGTGTTTGTATAATATGTATATATGTGTTTGGTGTATGTATATATATGTATATATATACATATATTATATATATATATATATATATACATGTATGTATATATATGTGTGTGCATATATGTAGTATATATATATATATGGGTGTGTATGCGTATGTATGTGTGTGTATATATACATGTGTATGTATATATATATATGTATATATATATGTATGTATGTATGTATGTGTTGATTTGTATTTGTATGTAGCATATATGGACTGTAAATACATTTACATATAGGGAAGTGAATATGTGAGCCAGCATACACTTCCTCTCCCAGACCAATATCAACAACACATCTTTGACAAATGTTCCCAAACTATCCTTCTTTTTTTCTTTTCCCTGTCATCCCATTCTTATCAAAAGACATGTATCTTACACCTCATTAAAACCCAGACAAGCACCTAAATTCATCTTTAATATAGAAATTTGTATAAGATATTCTTTATGGATTTGGAAAAGCTATGCCATTATAAACTCATCAAAGGTCAGCTAATGAAATAAAACCAGCAGTAGACAAACACCCTTATCTTACAACTTCACCATTTTCTGAGTGTGTGTATATGTATGTATGTGTGTGTGTGTGTGTGTGTGTGTGTGTGTGTGTGTGTGTGTGTGTGTGTGTGTGTGTGTGTGTGTGTGTGTATACTTTAATTCCTAAGGACCTTCATCATCATCAGCACTCATTAACACCACACGCCACACTCCAGACACATCCAAATCTCTCCTATATATAGTCACACATTTCAACACAACCTGATCTCAGTTTGACAATCGCCACAGACAGACGAATGCGAGAAAGTTCTCCAACCCAAGTTAACCAGGAATCTCTAAAATTCTTTCCACCGAAGTTAACAATGAACTTACTGGATCTACCAACTCATAATATTCTAATATTTATATTATAACATTAAATCATAAATTTTTTAAAACTACAAGTGAAGTCATTCTTTTCATTTTTTTCAAATATATATATATATATATAATTATATATATATATATATATAACTTTGATAACTTTGATAGGTTTCAGCCAGTAATGGCCCAGGCCATGTCTAACTTAATAACACCACCTGGCATATATATATATATATATATATATATATATATATATATATATATAGTGACGAAACATAAGTCAATTGCATGAACTTATATATATATATACATATATGCGCGTCTGTGTGTTTGTGTGTGCACATACAAAAGGCCAAACACTAATTTGAGGTATTTTTCGTCTATTCATTACTGACATATATCTACACACACACACACACACACACACACACATATATATATATATATATATATATATATATATATATATATATATATATATATATATATACATACATATTTACATACATACAATCCTTTATTGACTGCTATTTCGATGATAGCCATTGAATGGCTATGACCTCATCAGGCAGTTAGTCAGTTCTTAGATATGCCAGCTCTGTGTTTTTGTGTTGATGGTTTCAGAGCCTTGGGACATATAACTATGGGATCAAATGATTCAGCCCAAGTTACGGACACTGTCGGAATATATATAGCACATATCTTACATGAGGAATTTGATAACCTACAAGGAGGAATTTATAGAGACGATACATTACTTTTAGCTAAAAACCTAAATAATCAAAACTTAGAAAGATTACGGAAGAGGATTAGAAAATTCTTTAATAAATTAGGCCTTAACATCACTTTTGAACTCAACTCTAAAAAAGCTAACTTCTTAGATGTATCGCTTAACCTAAACACTGGACTAATAGCACCCTTCCATAAAAATAATGAAAATTTAGCTTACATTAATTATAACTCTAATCACCCTCGATCCATAATTAACTCCATAGCACATAGTATATCCCTTAGAATCTCGTGCTTATCTTCTAATCTAGAGATTTTTAACGAACACGCTAACTACTACAACATAGCTTTACTTAAGGCAGGCCATAAAGAGAGACTCAAATACATACCAGATACAAAAAATAACAATACACTTTATAGAAATAACACTATTCACACCTATAGAAGCAACAAATCTAGGACTAAACATAGAAATTGGCAACAAGCACGAGATTTAATTGAACAGAATACTAATATAAAGACCATTAGTAACTATAGAAG